>JAUMJK010000587.1:0-201863 GCA_033558105.1 Coccyzus lansbergi
GGTTTATCGGGCGGCCGATTTTGGTTAAAATATTCAAAATGGCGGACGGAGGAGCAGCGAGTCAAGATGAGAGTTCGGCGGCGGCGGTGGCGGCGGCGGCAGGTAATCATTACTGCGTTTTACATATTCATATTCATACTCGCGGCACGCGGCCCCCCCCCCCCGCCCGCCCCGCTTAGCATAATTTATTAGTACTCAGGATTATTATAATTAACGGCACAGGAGGGAGCGGGGAAAGGGAAGGCGGCGGCGGTGGCGGATTGGTGGGGGGGGGGGAAGAAAGCAAAGCAGCCTCCCCGCGCGGGGGGAAAAAAAAAAAAAAAAAAAAAAAAAAAAAAAGACACAGACACAGAGACACACAGACACGCACAGAGACACGCGCGCACACCCCCGCGCTCCCGCAATTCCCTCTCTCGCACCCGGGGCAGCGCGTGTGGCGGGGGAGGGTGGTGGGGGCGAGGGGAAAGGGGGGGAAAGAGAAAGATGGGGCGTGAGGGGCTGTGGGGAGGTGGGGGGGGGGGGGGGAAAGCGGCGTTCCCCGCGCGCGCGGCGGTGCGGGGCTGGGGGGGAGTGGGGGGGGAGGGACAGCCGTGGGGAGAAACGCACGCCCCCCCCCCCCCCCCTTTCCTCCCCTCCCCGCGCCGCCTTAGACCCCCGCCTGGGTGGATCGGGGAGGGGAGGTTGGGGGGTTGGGGGGGGGGGGGGGGGGGTGATTGAGTGGGGGGAAGATGGGGTGACTGAGGTGGGGATCTCCCGCACCCCGAAACGGTCTGCGTTTGGGATGGTCTGCGTTTGGGATAAGCTGGGAATTGCGGGTAGGGGGAGAGAGGGTAGCCCCGCACCCCACCCCAAAGCGGTTTGGAGTGGGATAAGCTGGAAATAAGAGGGGTTTGGGGGTGGTGTCCCCGCACCCCCAAGCGGTTGGGGTAGGATAATGTGGAAATGAGGGGTGGAGTGGTAGCCCCGCACCCCGGAGCGGTTTGGGTGGAATAAAGCTGGGAATGGGAGGGGGGGTATCCCCGCACCCTAAAGCCGTTGGGGTGGGATAAGGTGGGAATGAAGCGGGGGAGATGTCCCCGCACCCCCAAGCGGTTTGGGTGGGATAAATCGGGAATGGGGGGGCTGGGGTGATAAGATGGGGATCGGGGGGGGGGGGAGTGTGTGTGTGGGGTGATATTCCCGCACCCCAAAGCGGTCGGAGGTGGCAAAGCTGGGAATGGGGGTGGCAGTGGGAAAGTCAGGAACTGGGGGGAGGAGGTATCCCCGCACCCCAAAGCGGTCGGGATGGGAAAGCTCGGAACGGGGGAGAGGCGTCCCCGCACCCCGGAACGGTCGGGGAGGACACGCAGGCGCTGCCCGGCCCGCACGCCCCCGGTAAAGCCGCTTTGCATGTTCGCGGCGTGGGAAGCGGGGACACCCGCCTCTGGAGCGGGGCGCGGGGCCCTGGGGCCGGCCGAGGGAGAAAGGCTCGGTTTCCTCGTCCCCCCTCTCCCGGAGCCTGCAGGCACAGGGAGGGGGGGTGGGACGGCAGCACGGGTTGGATCTTATCTAAATCTACCCCCGCCGAAGGGCAGGTTCGGCCCCCCTTGCCCCTCTCCCCGCTAAGGGCCGGGGATGCCCTCCTGCCCCCCCTCCTCGCAGCCGGGGGTCGGGCGTGGGGTCCCCCCGCCGCGGGCAGCCCCGCTGCGCTGGCGCTGGGGTGCGCGTCCCGGCCCTCCCTCGCTCTGCTCCTTCTCCTCCTCATTTGAATAATGTCTAATTCGGGGAGGTTTATATTATTGAAATGGCCGCCTGGCTTTCCCCGCCTCTCATGTTTAGTAATTCAGACCTTTAATAACAGCCACTCAGAGCCCAACGCCGTGTTTATATTTTACATTCGCCCCATGTGCTTTTGTGGTTCAATATGATTCTTCTTTCTCGCTCTCTCGCTTTTTTTAAATTTTCTTGGCAACCCACAGGGCCCCGAGATCAAACCCAGGCTGTGTGAGGAGAGGAGGGGAGGGGGGAGAGCTAGGCCCTGGCTTCTCTGGCAGGCGCCTAGGCCTCGCTCTCTGCTGCTTGATTTATTTACTAATAACCAAAATGACCCCCCCCCATCTCCACTGCACCCCTGCCAGCAAAAACAAAAACCTCCTGGGGCTTGAGCAGCATCAGATCTGCTAGTAGATTCTCAAACGCTCATGTCTTTTAAATAAGGAGCTTATTTTTAATTTATAGCAACTCAAGACTGTAAAGCTGTTCCTTTCATATCTGCTTTTCAGAGGCTTGGGCATTTTTTGGTCCCTTTGTCCTTGGTTCTTTTCCTTAAAGGAGAGTTGCTTCTAATTTACGTTTCCTAGCACTGAGAGAGCTATAGAAGACACTCAAAATCTGAACAGCTTTCCTCCCTCTGAACACAAACAGAATTGAATACATTGAAGATAATCTTATTCACCTTCTTTTTGCTTAGTGTGGATGCAGTTTTAACAGTGCAGTGTGTCAGATGCTTTTGTCACTGCTTGTATCTTTGACTGTTCTGGGTTGGCTTTTTATGTTGCTTTTTTTTTTTTTTTTCTCCCTTTCATTTAGATTTGGCTTTCAAGGCAGAAGATACTGCACTAGGCAGTACAGGGCCTTGAAAGGAAGATAAGTTTTCTGTGATTGTGTCGTAAGAACACCAAGTGAAAATTGAAATTAATCCTCTTAAATTGTCTGGAGTAATTCAGTTTTCAACCATATATTGGTCTGCTTAGAAAGGAAACAAATGGTCTACTTTATTAGAAAGAGACAGTAATTTAAAAAAATATTATGCAGGGATAGGTTTCAGATAAAACTGTATAGGTTTTCATTAATGACCATTGTTTTCACCCTGTGGAGAAAGAGGACCTAACAGCAGGGTACTTCAGAGTAGCTGTGCCAGATTAACATGTAAACATCTTTGAAACATAACTAGGAGAAGTGTTCACATACAAATGCAGGTGGCATATTTTGTAGTTTGCTTCTAAATTTAATCCCTCACAAAATACTATGCTGCAGCTAATGAGAAGCATTTTGGTTTCAAAAATAACTACTTGGGTTGTTTATCCTTTTTGTTCACTCATGGTGAGGACAGGCCTTGAATACTAGAAGAAAAAAAATCTGTAGAAGCAGTAATGAGACTGTTCAGGTGACTGACCGTTTCACAGACCAACAGCACAAGGCTGCCTGGACAAAAAGCAGTGTGATATGATTTCATGCCTTAAATAGCATATGTTTTTGCACTCGCTTCACGAGATGTGGTCAAGCCGATGATGTCATTGGCCAGAGGACAAGGTGCAGTTAATTTGATTTATTGACCTGGGGTGAGGTGTAGCACTGAAACCTTCTCATAGGGAAACCATTTATCTGAGGACAATTTCCTTTATAGCAGCAATTTAACCACTGCTGAGACTGTAGATATTTTATCCAGCGTGATAAAAATGTACACTGCATCTTGCAAGCAAAATTTCTTTGTCACTGACATTTTAGTAATTTTTATAGTATTGAATACTGGACAGTGGCCTTGTGCAGGTTTATTGCCGAGCTGGGGTTTATAACTCTGAATTCAGGTATTTACATGCCAAAATACGGATATATTTCTCTCAAACATACATTTGCGTGGCTATGTTGTAGCTTAAAATTTTACTGGAATGTGATGTGGATAGAAGTGTGCCGCTACCAGTGAAGCCCATAGGCAACATGTTAGCAGGAAGAGATCCTTTCCCAAACCCTGGTGTCATCCTCACTTGTCGGAAGGTGCCAAGATCAGTACATGGCTATTACTCTATGGTCTTGAGTCAGGACTTCTATGTTAGTTTATCACTGGCAGGTGTCAGATTTTAAGCTGCTTCTTGGATCTTCTTTATCAGTGGTGGGTGGGGAAGTAAAAGACTTTTTTTCTTCACAATCATATACCTGGAGGTGTGGTGAGGGTGGAGGTTTGTGCTGCTATTCCAGTGCTTCTTAATTGTTACCAGGGGAATATGTTCTATTTTGGCTGTCCTTGCAGCTTTTTTTTTCTTTTAGGGACAGAAGAAAGAAGGCTTGTCCTTCCCATGAAATAGTTCCACTGCTTGGTTACCTCTGCTCAGTTATCTGCCTTTTTCAGTCTCTGCCTTTTTCCTCTTTTTTCTTTTTTCCTTTTCCCCCCCCAAACTAACTGAAACTTATCAATCTTAACAGCTAGTTTGAAAATCAGTAAGCTTTGTTAGTAGCTGTGCTACCTCAAATGGAGCAGAATTGTGAAGGTGTGTGTCGATACGGCATTTTCACATTTAGAGAAGCTGGAGCTTGTTTCTCACTTCCTAGAAGGAAGGGGGAAGAATCTGAAGTTCCCATCCTGTCATTTTAAGAGGGAAAATCTGAGGTTTGTTGTCACTAACAATTTCTCAAAGATTAGCCTGCAGTAGTAATTCAAGCAAATAAGTGTTAATGCTGACATCCTGGTGCTGAATCTGGGTAGCGTCTGAATGCTTGTCTTAGCAGGTAACGGTGATGATGTCTGTAGTTCCTTCACTTGATGGAATTGGTGAGGTAGCTTTCAACTCAATCTGTCCATCAAACCTACAAAGTACTCACATATCCTGTTTGATGAAGAAGTGTTCCTGCTTCTGCTTGATCGTAATAATGCATTGCCAAGAAAAATGAGATGTTGAACATCATTGTCGCTGAAGTAATCTTTGTCAAATTCCCGGTCATAAATTCAACATTTGAAGTAGCACGTTTTTGCTGTTTCCTCTATGCTCATACATGTGAGGATGCAAAGAATTTTGGGGTAAATGTTTTGCTCATTCTGCCCAGAATACATTTGTTGATATGCCGTCCAGCTTGTTTCTGTTAAGTGGAATTAATGTTCTCTCCAAGACATTTTGGGTCTCTCGCTTGGTTCTCTAGCAAATTTGTGGTGGTTTTTTTTGTAGCACATAGTAAGTTTTCCTTTGCTTTCCTCCCCTCAAATGTTGGCTTCTGTGGAGTTTGAGACTTCAAAACTGCAAATCTAGTCAGTTAATTTTCTTGTCTTTTTTTTCCCCACCGTTATTTTCTGTTCTCAAGTTGTTGCCTGTAGGACAGTAATCTTGATACTGATATTTTATACAACTGACAATTAGACAGCCTCTGCTGTTTGTACTTACAGATTCATCATTTTTATCATGAGAGAATCGGTGACAGTCCTGGCAAATGACTGTCTTTTATGACATTCGCATCTTCAGTCTCTGTGACAAGGCTGTTGTCAAAAGAATGTGTTGAACAAAATTAAGTATGACTTGAGTGTCCCAAACGTGATATGTTTGGTTTGGGTGCTTAAGCTAGTATGTGGATGAAAGGCTATCTTGCGTAGCTGGATAGACTTACAGCGCTGGCTGTTTACGACTGCAGAGATTTGCTTCTGTGTTCACAAATTTTCCCACCTCTTTTCCTCTTGTGCTGTGCTGTTACACAGGGCGAGTTAAGCCTGGGATTTGTTGGACTGAGTGTGGGAGATAAATTTAAGGAAAGGTGCTGCTCTTGGTTAGTATGTATTAAGTAATTGCTTATGTTTCACTTGAAACTGTTTGAGAATTGCTAATCTGAGAAAAAGAAGTGTAGAATAAATGTATTTCTCATTCTGTAGTTCTTGTAATACGTTTCCTGTGTGAATAAATCCTCATGCTACTTCATGCATATTTATTTTTCTCTGTAGAAAAGGAGATAATTACTTAAGATCTTGGTATTATTCCTTTCCCTAGTTTCTTATTTCACAAATAACCAGGAAATATCCATATTTGTTAACATAACTTTATTATAAATTATGAGTTCTATAGTGCCTTACAGAGCCTTTGCAAAAGGAGCTTTTTATAGGTTGCTACTGGCTAATTGAAATAATATAGTTTTAATAAACAACACAGTGGAGTGATGAAGTGTTGGTTTGGTGCTGGGTTCCAGTTTTGAGTCAGTCACCAGTTTTGCTTGCCTTGCTCTTCTGGACTACATCTGTGTAATGGGAACAATAGAGCACCTTTGCACAAAGGTCTTGCTGAGGGAATAATTAGCTAATGTTCTGTAGTATTTTTGAAGGTAAGGGTACCATGAGTCTTCTGCTTTTGCATGTAATCATGCAAGGTTGTGCCCAGGTTAAACTTTGCTTAAAACATCTCAGTACTGGTACTGTCTGTGTGCTCTCATCAGCGATGAAGGCCTCCTGTTGTACAGGCACAGATTACTGTCAGTTCTAACTACAATGTGATGTAGATCTGCTGTAGGGTATGCAATTCAATGACAGTTTAAATCAGCCTGAGCCTGTCCTCATCTCCCTGTGTGTTCCTGCCCCCTTCTCTACACTGGTGCAGATGCTTGCCTGATTCCTTTGCCACGCTAGCTCAGGGAATTGAATTGGCAGAAAGCAAGCGGTGCCAAAAATAATGAATAGTTTTTTTGTTGGTTAGCCCTCTGAACTGGCTTGCAATGAGATTAGACAAACAGCAGTACCAATCAAAGAAGGGAGCAGGAAGCATGCGTGTTGACCCAAGTCGTCTCATAATTTTTCTCTCTCATGGCTTTCCTATTGGCATAAATGAGGAGTCATGCTCTCAGGCATGTGATCCTACCACTTACTTGGCACCTAACCTAGCGCTTACTGGTTTCCAGGATGCTCTAGATTAACTTGCTAACCTGGTGGAAAACTAACCCTAGATAATTTTAGGTCTTTGGTTTGTGAGTTGAAATTGACGCAGTGAATGCCTTCAGGTGCAAGAGAAGGTAGAACTGTGTGAGTGAAAGTGGAGGAAGGGGAAAGAAAGAAGAGAAATGAAACTTCCTCTTTTCAAAAGCAGCATTAAGCATAGCTGGATCATATAGCTTTGCTTTGAGTAGCATAAACCACTATGAAACCACAGTTGATTGACTTGATGAGCTCCAGTTGATCTAAAATGATACTGGCCCGAGGGAAGAGATGGGAATGTGTAGCCATAGGCACTATACTGCTGCCCCTATTCTAGCAGCAGGCTGTACATAGATCACTGAAGGCAGTGATGAAACTGCACCAAAGTAAAACAGCAGCTTAGAAAACAGTAGACACTGAATATTTGGTATGGTTTATGCTGTGCACAGGTATGATTGCATTAATGGTAGCCACTGTAGAAACTCTTAAATAAAAATTGTGGATGAGATCTTTGAGTGGCTCCCATTATTTTAGTGCTGCTAACAGTGAGACATGTCTCTGAAAAGGATTGTGGCTTATAACAACATTTTGTCAAAAATACTTTGGAAATTACAGCTGCTGTTACTTCTGCTACATTTTGGACTGGAACCACCATAAAGCAACTTAAAAAAAAAAAAAAGCAACCAGCCACCCACAAAAACCCCAAGCATAACTGCTTCAGCCATTTAATATGATCGCTTTGACAGACAGATTTATCTTTTCTATAAATTGTGATATTGTGACAAGGAACCTTTTGCTCATCCTTCCTTTTATTTTTTTCTTCTCAGAAATTAGATTTGACTGTATAGAAATGAAGTAGCATATATAGCATGTTTGACATTGTTTGACAGGGCATGAAGTTTCGGAAAAGGAAAATATGAACAGCTACGTTACTAAAATAGTAAATACAGTTGAAGACTTAAAAATAAGCATAGGAAAACCTGTTGAATCAAGCTGGAGATAGAGCTTGCTTCTTTTTTTTTTTTCCTTCCTTTTCTTTAAGAGCTGTTGGGAAGCCACCATCGTTTTTTTCAGTGAGCTCCTTTGCTACATGGTATCTTAGTCCTTTTGATGATTCATTTTTATCTGAAAAATAACTGTGTGACTTAGTAATTTGTGCCTGGCCATACCAGTGTGGAATTGCATTTTTTTACTACTTGGATATAAGCTGAGAGAGGGGAGCATGCAGTGAATACAGGTAGAAATTACTCAGATGTTTGAATTGCTCATTTCTACATTGTTTAATACAGTTTAGTGAATGAGAAATGAGATTTGGGTTTCTTTCAGGAATCTTGTTGCAAAGATGTCTTTCTAATTAGTCATAATTTTGTTTGTTATCTGCTGATCTTTAGGTTATCAATTCTACTTGAATTTTCAGCCGTGGGTTTGAATAGCTGTTTGAATTTGCTTGTTTATAAGACTGCAGAGATATGGCAATGCTAGGAAATGCTACCTCCCCCCCTACCAATTCCTCCAGGAGGGTTTCCTACCCCATCCCCAGTGCATGTACACATGCATGCTTTGGATAAAGTACCAGAAAGCTTGGTCTGGGGACAATTTCTTGTTGTTCTGATTTTTATAGCAGATGATGTTACTGCTTATGATTGTCTGAGATTCCTGTTCCCTTGCATCTGTTGGTGGGTCTGACTATTCAGGTACTGTCTAAGCCATTTCAGTCAAAATTAGCTGGGTTAGTAAAGATGGTGATCTAAGATGCCTAGTAGCCCAGATAATTCTGATTGAAATTTATGAGCGAGGGATTGTCTGAGTTGCTTTGTCGCAGTACCTGAGGGTACAGTTCATGTTACGCTTAATCCAATTTAAGGGTGGGATGTTGCCAAAATGAAGTGGAAACGTAGGCAGGAGGAGTGTTGGACCATGGCTTTCTGGGCTATTGTCTCTTTTGACAACGGCTGTGTAAAACTGTGTCCTAGCTTCTGCCAGAAATGGGTTGAGATTGTGTGGAGAATCTGGAGGTGAGAGGGCAAAAGGAGCAGTAACTTTCCATGTGTTCCATTTGTTTCTGTATGAAAATGTCTGTTCTCAGTATTAAAGACATGGTACTTTTCACTTTGTTGCACTTCCCAGTGATACTTTTCTGGTTTTATTGAATTTATGTTGATCTACAACTACACACTGTAAATTGCTACGACTATTTCCAGTATTTCAGTTGAAGCGTGCAATTTACAAGTCATTTCTCTTAAATGGACTTTATCATAAGATTATCTTTGCTTGCTGTTCCATTTCAGTCAGAATCTTTGCTTTAGAGCACTTAACAGCAACAAAGCTAGATAAGCTTGGGAACTTAGGAGTGCCTTTCAGAACAGTTGAGAACTATGCTTCAGTATATTTATTTACTCTGAGGTCTAGTAGCTTCTGTCTTCAAATCAGTCATATTGGCTCATGTGGCAAGCTGTTTGAATTGCATCATTGCTAACCTTTACCCAACGATTATTATTCTGCCAGCATAGCTCCTCTTTGGTTAAGGTGAGTGAACCAAAGTAAGGAAGAAGCTGTCAGCTGCCAGGCTGTACCATTGTCTATCAAGTTTTGCCAAGCACTGCCCTGGGAAAATGTGTTGAAGTAGCAGGAGTTGTAAGGGCAGCATTTAGTCAAAGCTTTCAAATGAGGACATATGGGAGGCGGGGGACAGCAAGTATAAATTAGAAACCTGTTTGCTTTATAAAGCTGATTTTAGTTAATATTGCAAACTGCATCTTCCAAAGTTGCAGAAGTTTTTAATTTATCTGGTTTTACACTAACCTTTGCCGCCTAACCTTTTTTCAGTGTGTGCAAGGTTGTACAAAGAAAGGCCAAACAATCTGTTGCATGTACTTCATTTCTGGCTCAGGCAAGTGCTGAACTGCAAATTCTTGGCATTTGGAAATGTAATCAAAGGAACTATCCCTCTGCTTGCCCTGTTTTTGTACACTTTCCTAGTTGTCTGCTAGTGGCTGGTGTTGGAGGAGAGTTAAGGTAGATCCTTGTAGATCTGAGCCAGTATGGTTATTTTAATATTCTCTTTCAAACAAAAAGACCTTCCCACTTACTTCTCAGTCCATCTTTAAGTTTCATATGTGGTGGTTCTTCTGTCCTAAAGTGCCCAGGAGCACCACAAAAAAGCTCAGGAAAGATGATGTTCCTTGTCTGCTCTGTGAATTTCTAGAGGTTGTTCAAGGCTTTTCCTGCTAATTCCTATTTCTCTACCAGGGACCTAGAGAACTGGAAGGTCCTTTTGCTCCCTTAGTTTGGGAAGATAAGGGGAAGAGTAATAAAAATTCAGCCTCTGTTACAACTTCATGGACAAGATCCACAACTGAGCGAATTCTCAACTCCTTAAGACCTACTGAGAGTCTTGAGTGTATTTGAGAATTATTCTGCAGATGGGGCAGCAGAAATCTGTGTAATTCTTGAGCTTATTTTATTTCAAGACTACTCCTTTTCTCATTTTAAGAGGCAATAGCATTAAACAGAATATCTCGTCTCAGTTCTGAGAGACAAAAATGCTGTGTTTTATCATGATATGATTTAATTTGGCTTGGAATCTAGTTGCAACGTGGTGGTACCTTATATGGTTCGGTTCAATGGTGCAGAAGGGACTTGTTCCAAATATACCAAGGACTGACTAAAGCCTAGTGTCCTAAAGCTTCCTGAGAACGCTCTTCAGCCGTACCTGTGTTGAGAAAAACTGCTTCATTAATGTCATTCTGAGCACAGTTAAAATTGAAAATGGATCCAGGCACATCTTGTAACACATTTTAATAATATCTATAATAAACATAGTTTATAAATAGCTAACAACTAAATTTAAAGGATATGGCATTGTATATAAGTGCTTATACACTTAGGGTTTTTGTAGTTGTAGATGATGAACACTGCAACAGTGGAAAGGATTCGCTGTATGGAACCTCAAATAAAGGCAAAAAGAGTTAGAATGAGTTCAGCATCTTTAAATCCCCTACCCTTCCTCAAGTTAATTTGCTGGGGTAGAGAGGAGGGGTGGGTAGAGCTTCCTTTGTGTTGTGCTCTCTAGTCAGGTTTGCAAGTGGTGTGGACACCTCTAAAAGATCCAGGCAGAAAAGTCTTAGGCTGTTGCTTCTTTTATGATCTTGATAAATTAAGAATACAAGATAAAAATACATTGTACAAAGGTGGGCCAGCACTTACATCTTCTGATTCCGCTATCTAGGGCTAACATGAGCAAAAGTCGGGCTTAACAGAAGGACTGTTGGGGGTAAACCTAGTTCAACAAGTTCATTTTAAAGTTAAATTAAAAGCCCTCTAAATTCTTGAGAGAATCCATAATTTTCTCTGTGCACTTCGAGAAGACACATTAGTTTATTAAGGGATAATTTAATATGTCAATCTTGCAAAAGCAAAATTAACTGCAGGCACAGTGGTATTTTTTTCAGTACTTATTAAGTAGTGATTTCATATTGTGTGGGTTGGAGCTAGAAGTGCTGTTTGCTACTGAGGAAGGGAAGGTCATTGCTGTTTGTCCTGTATTTACATCACAAATGGCTCTTTAAATTTTATAATACAGACATGTTGAGAAATTTATATTCAGAATTGCAGAGAAGATAACTCTGCATTTGTGTGTAACTTGCATGAGGATTTATCAACTTGCTTTTTTCAGTTTTCAGAATTTGTGGCAGTTGTATTAACTGTATTTGCTGTATTAGGTTATGTGCTTGTATATGCAAATATACAAGGCAGCATCTGTTCCTAAGGTTTTTAAAAACACCTGGACGCTTGTTAATTTCTTTACTTTTCAGTGACAGGAAGTAGATTGATACACTGGACGGTTTCCTTCAAATATGTTGTCAACTGGAGTTGCTTCCCAACTACAGTTTGTAATGCAGAAAGTTAGGGATTTTCACGGCATCCTCATTCAAGCACTGGTCATCATTATTGGTTGTGTGAAATATATTAGGAGAACATTGAGGGCAAACATATGAGATACAATTGCCTATTAATCATCTGTATCCGAAACTCCTAATTTTATTGTTTGTTTGTATTCTCTACTTTACATAATACTCATTTATAGAGACAGTCTTTATAAATGGAACAGGGACTGGAGGGGCAGATTACCTCAATATTTCTGTTGTTGGTTTTGGTGTAATCGGTGTTCTTGATAGCAAGAGAGAAAGTGTCCAACAAAGGAAAGAATATAGAAATATGGTGCTGTTATCTAACTGATAAGTAAGGCAGTTCTGTTCTCTAGAAGTTGAAAAAACCAACAATGAATCCTGAAACTGTTTAGACACATTGACTAATTACATATGGTTCATATATGTTCTCTGGTCCAGCAGTAATTTATGGATTGCTCTTTAAAAACCATTGATGTAGCAAATAAGTATACTTATACTTACTGTATGGTAGGTCCGTTTATTAAAATGTGTTTTGAAACAATTTCTTCAGTGCTAATAAGCTCTAAGCTGTGAGATGCTGTCTAATACTACTGACCTACGGCTCTGACTTGTTTATTCAGCAAGTCAGTATGAAGAAGTTAATTTTCATGTGTGTCTTCCTTCATGTGCCTTTGTAATACTGAGTGATTTATTTCAACAAATATTTGAGGCTGCAACATCAGATGTGGCATCTGTGCATTTAATAATTGTCATGTGATAAATTGCCAACTACAAGGCTTTTTTTTCAGTTTTAATTTCTAAAGCTTTTATATTTGTGAATGAAGAGACACTGGGAATAGCAAATCTTACTCATGTAAAAGCAGACTGCTTAGAGGAGAAGGGATGGTATTTTTATTTACAAGAAGGCTACTCTCAGGCTACTCTTGGAGTCCTGCAGATTTGAAGCACTGTGTTTAGTGGATGCATAAAAAATGCACAATTAGTGTTTGAAGGCCGTGGTGGGGCATTTTTTGAACAAAAGGAGTTGTGAGCTCTAAAAGTGGAATATGTCCTTTATCAATCAGTGCTGCGGCTGTGTGGCAGTTCCAATTTGACTGGCTGGCTGGCTTCTTGAAATAAGAACTGGAAAACATTTATTTTCCTTTGGAGCTTTTGCCCTCTGTTTTGTATCTGAGCAGAGGTTTATAGTATATGACTGCAGCCATATGCATAGGAGAGGAAAGTGCAAAGACAAGTAGTGCTCTATATTGGAAAAATTGAGGAGCGCTGTGGAAGAAAAACATCGTTTTTTCAATTATGCTCTTTATCACATGTATACTTTATGAGACCCCTTTATATATGTCTGAGTATTTAAGAAGTCTCACACCAGGTGAACAAAATAAGAGGTATTAAAGAGGCAATTTACTTACACTAATATCTTATTTCCTGTGTTGTTGACTAGATTTGTGTTTGAAAAAGAACATTTCTTTTGTGGCAGCACAGGTGTTCCTTGATTCTGCAGCGAAGGCAGTATTCTGTGCTTGATACTAGCTAGTTGCCATGGCAACAATTATGATGTCATGAATTCAGTAAAGTGACTTCACTGCAGTGTATTTTATCTTTATTCTCAGTTTTCTTCAGATATTGCTAGCAAACCAGAAAGCATCTATGCGTGATACTGTGCCTTGTTTATTAGGTCATAATGATGACTAATATGATTCGGATCTCTCTCTCAAAGTAAATCTAATTGGTGCTTACTTTGAAATTCACCCCTAGAGCCTGAGAAACTGAGACCTTGCGTTTTTATTTATCTGAACCTGTTTCAGCTGTACCAACCCAAAATCTTTGCTGATAGGAATGAAGAAGAAAACACTTTTTTGTTTTCATCAGTCAGATTTGATTATTTTCAGCCAGTGAATTGTGTGAACTTTCAAAAGTGACACTAAGTGTCCTGTTATGTCGCTTCTCCCAGCATAATTTGTACAATTCTGGCTTGCCTTTCTTACTACTGTTCTTTTCTGAAGTAGATGGAATGTTTTCTTAGTCTCTTTTCAAGGGTTTGTTGCCTTGCAGATTGTACCAGGAACCTTCCTGCTCATCAACCTTAGGGATATGGTCAACTGTTTTCTGCTCTCTGAGCACTTCCATTTATCACCAGGCTGTGCACCTCCATTTTGCAGGTAGCAAAGCTTGACTGCTCAGTTCATGCTCTTACTCTGTCCTCCATTGCCTTCTGATAGTCAGAGAAGTATTTAGCAATTTCCCTCTATTTTTAAAGTGATCTGACTTCCAAATTTAGCCCTAATAAAAATGCCAGTAAGAACATGGAGTTTAACTAGTCTGTATTTCTTTTGTTGACATAATTGTATGTCTGTTTAGAGCTGGCTTATTGGGTTAACTCAAAGGTTGCATGAGACTTCTGAGCCCTCTGACTTTAGGTTATCAGTGAATAGCTCAAAAGTTCGTTAAAGTGGTATGCCAGGTATTTTTGTGAGGCTTTTCTTGGCCTTGGCAAGTGAAAGGTTCTTCACCTTTGGCTTAGTTTGACAAAGGTAGTTTCTATATATAGATGGGAGCCTAAGTATATTTTTGTAAATGTACTGAAAGTACACATAGCAGGAGAAGATGTAGGATGTGCTGTTTTCTTCCCGTGGCTTACTGCTGCAGCAATCATTTGCATTAAATTGTATTGAGCATATATCCGTTTAGGTGAGGTTAGAATTAAATGACGTCTTCACATTTTTCTTCCTCTGAAGAAAGACAGAGACTTGAAAAGCACCACTAGCAAATAGGAGGTTGTCATGGACAGCAAGTAAGGAAGATGAAGAACATAGTAGGAAAATCAAAGTTACAGTTGTCTTTCTGCATAAAAGAAAAAACACTGTGGTGTAGCCTGTAATTTATGATAAGCAAATCATGGAAGTTGAATTGTGGCATTCCTGCAACTCTTGTTAAGAATAGGAGATTGAGATGTTTTTGTTAACGAGCTGCTAACAGGGAGCAAACTGCAAATAACTGTTGCAGATACTGTTCCCATTGCCTAAATGCAGAGGTCATGTGCCTGAAGGTTTGCTGGTTTATGTTGGTAATAGCTGTGCTTATTATTTTTCTTTAATTGGTATAAATGTGCTAGTGATGGGGTAGCTTGTGATAGATTCTCTTAATGCTTTTTCAAAACTGCAAGTGCTTTTTATCTTGCTAGAACGCCTGTGCACATGGAGGGTTTTATTAGCTTAAGCATACTGGTATAACTTGATTGCTAAAGCTTTTAGTCTTTAGACTACGTTTACGTAAGCCTCAGAGCAGGCTTTATAATTTATATGGGCTTTTTTGGTTTCTGTTAACTTCTAGACGTTAAGGTTTTTCTAAAAACGTAGGCTTTCAAGATGTGATTGGACAAGGTGCTAGAGGATCTCACCTAGGCTCCCTTTCCCACAGACGACTGGACTAGATGATCTTTTGAGGTTTCTTCCAATCTGAGATAGCCTAGGATTCTAGGATTGAGCTGATGGAAGGAATAGCACCTTTCTTAAAGGCAAACTGACATAACTGCATGCAATTTTTTAGTCATGTGGCGATTAGATCATTGAGTTCCCAGCAGTGTTTTCATAAACGAGTGTTGCTTTTAGAAGTGGTATTATGGTATTTAATGCCAAATTGAAAGTATATGGAACTTAAAACTCTGCACTACAGGTGTCTTTGCAATGCAAAAGGAAACTTGGAGTGGAAAAATCATAAGTCTTCCTGTGAGTCCCTTGCTCTCTTTAATGAATGTGCAGGCATAGGGCCTATCTGCAGTAAACAGATCAGAAAGGAACCTGTTGCACTTTGTTCAGACTTAACATTGAAGAGAATGGGATGGGGGACGGGGGTGGGGGAAGAGTGCAGAGCAACAAGAAAACACTACCACCACCCCAACTGTTTTCTTCTAGAATTATTAAATGAAGCAATCTAAACTTTCAGTGCTCTCCTTTATACCGATACTGAAAATGCTGGCAAATAAAGTTTAAGACTTATTTTGGAGTTTAAGAAACCAAGCGTTTTTTTTAATGCAACATGAGGGAGCCATCTCCATCAGTCGCGTGCAGTGAGACAGGAGCTGGGACAGGATGCATTTCCCACTCACAGGCAGATGAATAAATTTTCCTAGAAATCTTATGCATATTCTGTTACTTTCCAAGGACTTATTTAAAAGTTATTATGAACTTCACAACAGTCAGATCTCTTGCTGATTTGGAGCTTTGGAGCCAGCTCTGCCGGACCTTGCATTGGGGATGGGGAAAGGCTGCAAACAGGATGACAGGGGCAAAGACATCTGCGCAACACAAGACACAGGACCTTCTCATCTCCAGTGAATGAACAGTGTCTGGAAAAACACTGAACGAGAACATGCTGGCAGAGGGACATCCCGTCTCACTTTCAAATAATACAGTTACTTAGATTGACATGCAGAATCAAGACTCCATAACTTATAAAGTTATAAAGTACGTATGTTTATTCAGCGCTGAGACGCACAGGAGAATCATTTCTCCAAAACAACGTGCGTACCCATCATGGCAACTCCTATTAGCTTTATACAGTAAACTGTTACATATTCCTAAAATGCTTATACATATTAATGAGTTTGAGAAGAGACCTCTTCCTGGTTTTTTTGGCTTGTGAAGGGTTTTCCCAGGGATGGGAGCAGTTGTCTTCCTTCTGCATCCGTGCTCTCAGGAATCCAGTTGTCCTTATCAATGGTGTTTCTGCTCTTATCACAGGTCCAGATGACTTGTCCTGCTTCTCAGAAATCTTTTAACAATAGGCCCCCTTCCTACATAGGGCTTATAGAAATATGTTGTTTTAGCTAAACAATTGTTATCCTGGTATATGCTGTAGGTGTGAGCCGTTTCTATTCCGCTATCCTTCAAGTGTCAGTTGCTTTACTAAAATATTACTATTCTACTTATTCTGCAGTGTTAGTCCTTTCTTTGTTTTCATCTGGGGCTGCTAAACAATGGTTATTCTGTTAGTACTTCCCCTAGGCCCCAAATCAAGATGAGCTTGACTCTATCTTAAATCAAAATATTCCACTTCTTGTAATAGTAACTACTTTTTCTATCAGTTCTACTCCCGTCTCTTCGATGTGAACCAGCTGTATTCTTCCCCAGTGGGACTTGAAAAATTAATGAGCTAATTGGAATTGTCTCAGTGCTGTTGCTTCTGCTTAAAAATACAGCATAAAACCAAGGTAGTACATCAGTGCCTAGTCATGTAATAGTCTTCTTACATGCTTTGTTTAGACAGAGTGTTTAGAACCTGTTTCTTGAGTTATTATCAATACTGGTAGTGCATGGAAGAAGGCAGTGTTGATGGAAGTATGGTGAAGTTATTAACTTGCCTTCCAGGATGTAGTGGCTTTAATTTATTAAGGGGCTAGGCCTAATGGTGGTGTTTTGGTAATTTTTGTTGGCAGTCTAAAGTCTTTTTTCTAGGTCAGCAGCTTCAAAAGTATTTCAGTGAAAAGAGTTAAAATGCTTGGATGGGTTAACTTGAAAAGAGTTAAAATGCTCACTGCCTGTTACACAGCCCAGAACCAAACTTGATTCAGAATGAGTCTGTGAAAGAGGAGTTAACAGAAGAAAGCAGAGGTTTGAAGGGCTACTTCCTACTGTAGAAATGTTAGGAGGCTGGAAGTGCCAGGAAGGTGTTTCAGGGACAGTAAGTACCTGGTGAAAAGCTGAGCTTCTAGAAACGGTCCTGCTCAGGAGTCCCTTCTGACCTGTTAACCTGTCCATGGGCTCATCTCTCATCCTTCTGAATATCAGGTGACCTGACCCACCAGTACCATGCTGCTTCCAGTCTGCTGGAAAAGGCCACAAACAGCATTGCAGCTAGAGAAACAGTGTTTTAGATGTATTCTGTCTTCTAAAAAAAACCCCCTCTGTCTTTAGAGGACAGGGTTTTATTGGCTTCATAAATTGCTTGCAAAGCAAGCAGAGACCTACATAGAAAATTCTATGTATCAACTTTCAAAGCAGGAAGGGTTTGAAATTTAATGTTTTGAAAGCAGTCAGGAGAATCTTCATCAGAACAGGGGGCTGACCTTAACGATCATATATTAAAATTGTTAAAAATCAGCTTTGGAGAAAACATACTGCATTTATTGGGAGCCATGTGAAAGCCTCCTTGACAGATTTGTAAATGAAGATGGGTGATTTCCTTCTACATCTAGGTCCGTGACTGGGAATGTTGTGGGATGCTGGGGTGACATGGTTATCTTGGCCTCAGCAGGCTGCCTGGCTCCCTTTTTTCTGCAGCTCTGATTCAGATTACCCAGCAGTCTTTGTGCTTTGCTATGATCAAACGATACAACCCTCACGGAAAAATGTGGTACTCAAAGCTCTGTGTGGCTCCTGTAGCCAACTTGATCTATACAATGGGAAATAGGAAAGCCGCCTTTATCTGATTAAAAAGCCGACTTCGGCATGAAATCTCCTTTTTAATATCAACTTGCTGGAAGTGCTATGACAATAAAATGCCTTTTTTTCCCCCCTCTTGTTGGGAAAGCAAAAAAATTGACACTTCCTCATTTTTCATGTATTACCATGTTCTCTGACAATCTTTGACTTTAATCATCAGATGCAATACCCTAGTTGTACTGAAGTGCATAACTTTTTAACTCACTGTTAACTAGCAGCATCTGTGCTATGTGAGAGTTTTTTCATGGTGACCTTGACTGTTGTTGTTTCTTGCTTGCTATATTGACATTAAATAAATTGATAATAAGATGAATCACATTTCAACAGTAATCATTAAATTACAGACATCAAATCATCAGTTTGGGAAATTACTGTGCCTGCTTTAATAGTGAAACATTTTGCATACAGAAATATAGAAATACAGTACATTTTAGTTTAAAAATGGGGATTCTTTTTCAACAGCTCCTTCATAAAGAAGTTCCCTGTCCTTCCGGCAAGAAGTCTACGTTTTACTGAAACAGACACCTACCATTAGTGGTTGAAGTACTGTCTTACTATGCATATTATTTTGTCCTAAACTGTGGTAGAAGGTACTGTACTTGAGGTACAGAAATGAAGAAACAAAGTGTTGCAATATCCTACTTAAATAGAAAGAAAAGGTGGAGGTTTGCTATAGATAGCCCTGTTGGAATTTTAAAGGCTATTATGTAGAAGGTGTCATGATGAACACCTTGTTGAATTCTTAATTTCTTTTTAAAAGAAAATGCAAATTTTGAGAAATAACTTTCCCATCAACACACAAGTCATTTTTAAAGTAAAATACATTGTTAACAAGAAAAAGTTTATTAAAGTTTGACTTTCATTCCAAATAGCAGGCATGGAGCAGCGCTCTGTGTGTATCCACAGATTACCACGTGTAATGATTATGTTTTTATGAACTTTCAAATATTTGTCTGTGTTCTGTATTATTGTAAATGAGACCCACTAGTGATAGCTTTGCTTGAAATGGCCCTGTTTGATGTTATTAGGTGATCCAGTCTTTTAAAACACTGCATTCGCAGCAACATGTGAGCTGCCTCTGTAGTAAACACAGAGAAGATGTTAATTTCAGTAACCTAACAACAGGTTTTATGATTAAACCTACTTTCTGGTTTTGCTTTCTCCAGATAATTTTAGTTTCGGGGGGCTTGGGAGAGGAGATTTTTTACGCTCTTTTCTTTTTTGGTGCCTTGCTTAAGATTCTTTGCTTATGAAACACACACGTGCTTACTTCTGTTGCAGTGCTGTGGTGGAGAAAAGATTTGGGGAAGGAAAGGAAGCACAAAAGCAGAGGAATAAGCCATCAAAACGTGTTTGGAGAAAGATACAGCAGAAAAAGAACAACTCTGCAGGAAAAGAATTCTCTACTTATTCTTTATAAATAGTGTATCATGTGGGTGCTCTTCACATCTATGTCTATCATCTATTAGGTACGGAGGGATACTTGCCTGGTTATAATTGTGAAGTATTGTTGGAATAAATGCTTTTTGAGAGAAAAGCCACAAACTGTGAAGGAGAAATCTTAGGATCAGTGGGTTTAGTCTTCTGTCATTCGGTTATCTAGTAGTCCCTGGAATTAAAAAGAGCAGTTGGAGCAAGTACTGTGTTCAAGCAGCACAACTTCAAGGTTTTAGGTAGGGGTTGATGTTTCATATTGCTCCACAAATTTGTGCTGTTTGCATTGGCTTCTGATCATCAGATAGCATTGATTAAGGAGGGAAAAGATATTTACCATCAAAACTGTCTTTCATATGTAGACAGCAACTATTATTTATATGGTGGGCATAATAAACATAGAAGGTTGATACCTAGTCAAACTGGAGAAAAAAGATCTTTAAAATGTTCTCTTTAAATAATTGTTCACAGCCCACAGAATAGAGATAAACAGCATTTATTGGGTTCTGTGAGCATCACAAGGTTCTGTATTTGATTTCTAGGGATGATTTCACTTTTAAGAGCATGTTGAGCATTTTATGTGTGATATATCCTTAAAATAAAGGAACTGCCTTTACCATCACATTTTACTAAGTGCACATGCATTGTAATAGTTTTGTTCGTTGATCCAGAATGAAGTTAAAATCTAGAGACCATGAAGTTTAACTGGCTGAGCTCAGTTAGCAGGTTTGTCTTTTAATGTGTGCAATGTCTAGAACCAGAAAGAAGACATACGGACTTTGTAAGAAGAACCAGGGTGCTTGATATCGTCTGTTCCAGAACGTTTGCTTGAGAACCTGTATTGCATTTACTTCCTTTCTGTATTAGGAAAAAAGATACTCTGTACACTTGACTGCTTAAATACTAGTATGATGTGCCACTGCAGAGGCGTTTTCCTTTCATATTGCTTTCATTCAATAAGATGCGCATTTTTTTCTGTATAAATGAAGTCACATTCAGTAGTGCAACTGATGAATTCTGCTCCTCTTTTCTTCCTGCAGTAACACTGGCAAGCAGTGTAGTTCATCCAAGTGTCAGTGCTTTTAGTTGTGATCAGAATTTTCTAATGAGGAGAGGAAGCTGTAAGAACTAGTTTGAAATCGCTTTTCAAGTTTCAAAAAGAAAATAGCAAAAATTCTTAAAATGAACAACTGGAGTATTTTATTCTTTATGGCCTTTCAGAACAGAAGGAATAAGCATACTTTTTAAAATTTTGTCTTCTGTGAGTGAAACCTTACACAGCTTTCATCCCATTTTTCTCTCATGTTCACCCCTCATTTTTATCATAGAAATGTAATTCTTCTGATGACTTTATTCTGAGGTTTGTCCCATGTGACGTAAACTTAATTAGCTTGATGTAATCTCTGATTCTGTTCAGCATTGTTCTTTTCTGTCCACACCCCCCCTAGTGTCTCACATTTTTTTGCTAATTAATTCTGTTGGTTGTCTTAGAGAGATTCTTTCTTTCATATTCCCCGCTCCACCCCTCGCAAAGCCCAAGTGCGTTGTATGCAAAAATAAAGCTATGCTGTATGCTTGCAGGGTGCTTAGGGCAGAGTAGTAGCTGCACAAGGGCACTCCAACCCACCCTATGAATAAAAATCTTGTGTGAGATACATAATGCCGTCTTAGGTTACTGTTTCCTTTTGGCAATTGGGAGATTGGAGTTGATCATGTTTAGAATCATAGAATCATGGAATCACCAGGTTGGAAGAGACCCACGGGATCATCGAGTCCAACCATTCCCATCAATCACTAAACCATGTCCCTCAGCACCTCGTCCACCCGTCCCTTAAACACCTCCAGGGAAGGTGAATCAACCCCCTCCCCCTGGGCAGCCTCTCCCACTGCCCAATCACCCTTTCTGTGAAATACTTTTTCATAATGTTCAGCCTAAACCTCCCCCCTGGTGGAGCTTGAGGCCATTCCCTCTTGTCCTGTCCCCTGGCACTTGGGAGAAGAGGCCAGCTCCCTCCTCTCCACAACCTCCTTTCAGGGAGTTGGAGAGAGCAATGAGGTCTCCCCTCAACCTCCTCCAGGCTAAACACCCCAAGCTCTCTCAGCCAGTTTAAATAGGTACTTGAATATTTGGTGTGGACCTCTTTCTTCTGTAAAAATGTCTTTACCAGGAGTGTCAGTATTTTTTCTTTTTTCTCTTTTTTTCCTTCTCAAAACCTACAGGACAAAATGAGAAAGTTCTTAACTATCCAGGATTGCAGGATCATAGATAAAAATCTTTGTATTTGAAGTGACTGGTTTCTGCTCATTGGTGGTAATAGTCACTGACTTTTTCAGCTGTGCTATTAAAAATAGTGGAACAGTGCTAGATCAGAATACATGGATAATTCTTTCCTTGAGATACGTTGTTTTCTCTGAACAGTACCAGGGAAACGTGTTTCCAGCCTAGGCTTTAATAAGGTCTGCTTGAATAACAGAGACATAGTGCTTTTGCAAGGATAATTCTAATTTTAATGTGGTTAAGACAGATGATGGCCCTTGTGTATATAGTTTCTTTTTCTAAAACCAGTGGTTTTGATGACTTGCAGCAGCAGCATAGACGTATGCTCTGCTTATAACTGAGTAAGAAGTGTTTGGTAATGGGAATTGGGACAGGAAGCTGCATAATTCATGGTGTCACTTCTAGGCACACAGAAGTTCTTCAGGCACAGGTTGTTCAGGTAAGGCTAGGTGATGCTGTTACAGAGACTCAAGCACAGATAAGAAAAACAATGAACATGTTCGACTGGCTGCTTTGTAGCACTGGTGCTTCCAGTGAGCGGAAACAAATCTTTGGCATGTGAAAGCTTACAAGTGTCTTGGCTTGAAAAAGTAGTCCAAGTTTACAGTAATAAAAGTCTTTTGTATTTATAGAGTTCTAGTGAGGAACCTTTTTGCCCCTCAGAAGTCTCTGTAGGAATAGAAAGTCTCTGAATGCATTATAAGTTTGGATTGTAAACTGGCAGCACTTTGCAAAGCTGCAGTTGAATGCCAGAACTTATATTAGAGGTAGAAAGATTTTCATGTGTTTGCTGCAAAATGGGGCATTCTGATATTTAAAACAGTAATTTTGAAATGCCCTTCCCTGGCTTTTCAGATGATGGCAGTTAGCAATTCAAAGGTATCCTCTAACTTCCTGAAGTCTCAAATGTGAAGCTAGCACTGGAAGGATGTGCTCTGCTTGTTAGAGGTGTCTTCTCAGTATGACATACTTTAATTCAAGGTAAAAGTGAAGGGACAAATCTTGAGAAATGATACAACGCTTACTAACTTTCTCCGTGAGAACCCAGCACTTGGCACCTGCTGTTCTGTCTCAAGTCTACCATAATCAATAATCCTAGTGTGCAAAGGAGAAGAAACTTTCTGAACTCTTCTTCCATTTGATGGAGTGTGAGCTGTTCTATGGAAAGGCTGCTTGCCCTTATACAACAAGTATCTTATTTAATGTGCTGTTTAACAGGACTGAGGGGAAAGAAACTATATCACAAGGTAAAGAATTCTCCTTTTGGGAGGTAGCCATGCTTCCAATTACTTTGTTTCATTTCAGAATAGGGAACTTGTCATTATGAAACTTGGAAGAGGGGGCATTGGCTTCTTTCATCTCTATGAAATGAATGGGTCCAGTCCAGCAACAGTACTGAGTTGCTCTTTACCTGAAAGGAGAATGTATTTTTAGCTGTAATATCTCAAATTAATTTAATGACATCATGGCACTAACAGAAGGTCTGGGAATGTTGTTATAACTCATTCATAGTTACCATCTTCTTTTTGCATGTAGAGGAACAGCATATCTGTTCATTGGGACTCTGGTTGAATTTCAAGATCTGTATGAGTAAAAGAATATATGGTATGGGGATGAATAAGGACATTTAGATTCCTTACTGGATGCTACCTTTTCCAAAGCAGAAGTTTGGTGTGCTTGTGGAAATTTCCTGAAAGCTGAAAAATGTAGTCTTTTAAAGGAGCGTAATAAACCAATGGTCTTGGCATTGTCTTCTGCTTTCCAAGTCAGAGGCTTCCATGTCTGAGCTTTGATCTTGGAGCCTGCAATGCAAAGGCAGTGCCTGTTCTATTGCAGGAGCATTGCAACTCTTGGTCCATAGCCATTATCATCGATTTTTAATTTTATTGTTATTTATCTCAACTGGAATTCCTTGATGGGGTTTGTTTCATAACTGTTAGCAGATTTTCCTTTTTTCCTTGAACACAGTTCTGCCCTGGGGTGTTGCTGTTTCTTCCTTACATTAAGGTTGCATGTATTTACTTTGCGTGTTTTCAGCTTAAAGGTATTTCATATACATAATGTGCTCTTTATTTAAGGTTTAGGATGTTGTAGGCAAGATAGGAAATAAGAAAAACAGTTCAATGGAATAAATACCACACTGTTAACTGGGGAGCAAAGAAAGAAAATACAGAATATGCATTAAAAGAATTGCTCTGCACTATTGTTTTGGCAACAAGTTTATTCACAAACCAGGGAAACTTTGAGATACTAGATTCCATAGCGGAGCGGGAGATAACATGAAATAAAATCCTTAAAATTAGGGTTGATTATCAAGTAAAATATTGGTATGCTGCTTTTTAATATGTTAATGTTAGTAATTTCAGAGAACTGAGGTTAGGACTTCAGAGATTTTCACTGATTTGTAGTGTCTACAAATGGTATTTTAAGCAAGTTTCCTAGCTTACTTTGTCCTCAGTTTCTCAAGCTCTGTAGGGTTTTGATGTGCATTCACTTTTTTCAAGTAAAAACACCCCAACCAACTAACCAAAACACCCCAAAAACAAAACTTCCCCGCCTTGTTGGGTACTTGAAGTTTTAATGTTTGGGATGTATTTATGAACATTAGATAAAATACACTGAATAAACCTACAGTAATAGAAATTTTCCCTTCTTCCCTTAATATTTCAATAAAGTATTGCATGAGGGAGTAATCCCTATTGTTCTACTGATAAAAGGTATTTTTGACCACATACCACTCAATGCACAAAGATATGTTCCTTTACTTTTCCTGCTCTAAGAAATAGCAAGTGTATTTAATTTTTACATTCAGATATTTTTTTCCTGAATTCCCACTCTGCTTTATATTATTCAGTATTCAATTTGTATTTTTCACAGGGCATTATTCAATAATACAATAACCCTTTGCAGCCTCTGGCTTTTATTGCACTGTCTGTTCAGCCTTCGGTCTTCTGATTGATGTCAAGTATCTGCATTGTACTATTCGGATTGCTTTGGATAGCTCCTTTGGATATTTTGGAGCTCACTAACACTTCAAGATCACAGATGTAGTGATCCAACACTAACAGGAATCTTTTTGTTTTGAATTTTCAAAAATAAGAATTAGTAAGAATAGAAAAGTATGGCTACTAAGAAAGCTTTGGCTCTTTTACATTAGTGTTGTGAAAAAGAAGTGCCATACAGAGAGAAAAGCTATTGTAACAGAATGCTTTTCTGACTGAGTTAATAGTGAGTGCTCTTAAAAGCATCCTTCGTTATTAACCCAAATCAGTTACTAATACACAGGGACAGCTGTGTGAAGAGTCACCAACAGCGTGTTGCAAAAGGTAGGTAATTGTCAGAAGTACTTAAGGAACATTCTTCTAGGTGGCATTTATAAACTGCCTGGTATGAGCTGTTGCTTTTGTGAAGCAATAGTCATGTATTGTGGTAACTTAATCAGTTGCTGTTAAATGAGGGTGATGTCTAATGTTCACTATTGCCATTTCAGTATAGTAAAATAAGAATAAATTCAGAGGAAACGAGACAGTCTTTGTTTAAATACCCATAGGTGCACGATGCACAAAGCATTGTCATGAGGGAAGTTGTTCCCTCTACTCTAGTTTCCTTTATGAGTCTCCTGGCTTCCCTAAAATAAGCATGAAGGGTGTTTTTAGTTGCCATGGAAGTCATTGTGCCAAGACAGGAGGTAGACTCCTGATAGAGTACTTTTAAAGGAGATGTCAGGGAGATAGTTTTCTTCCAGTACAAAGAATAGAATGTGGTGTTATCAAGATGTGATAAAACAATATATAGTTTTTATAGCATTATTTAACTGAACCTTTTGGATTACACTGAAGCCATATGTCTCAAGACTGCTGTTTTCATAAGCTTCATCTGTCTGTTTGGGGTAAGGGCATGGTTCCTTCTTTTTCTGCCTTATCAAATTTGGGAAGCTTACTTAGTTTGAGACTACTCAACAAGTTGTTCTCTAGATCGACCAACCCCCGCCTTATGTGGTGTACAGAAGTGCTGTCTAAGTTTGTTTCTGTAAGCAGTAGTGTATCTCTATCGTTCAAACAATAGCTTCTTTTCTTCCAACAGCAGCAGCTGCTGTGAGAGAGGGATGGGTTGGCCGGAGGAAAAAAGGTAAGGCTTACAGCTCCCAAAGCTGGAGGTGGGTGGCACTGTTGGCTTAGGGAGAAGTGATACAGCAGCTGCCCTGTGGGGTTCTGCTCCATTAGTGTCAGTAGCAAGTCTGTCTGATTAAGATATGCGTATAGAAAAGCTGAACTACCTTGGCAGCATTTTCTTCTTTAGGATACCTTGTTATCTTAGAGACTTACTTTCTGGAAAAAAGTAGTAAAGAGGGGAATAGCCATTCATTTAGACAACACTGTTTTTCCATTGACTTTTCAACTTACAAATCTTGGAAGAAGAAATAACTGAGCTAGCTTAATATTGCTGCAGAATCTCATAATCGTTCAGGACTTGCCAGTTAGTGAAAGTGTTGAAAAAAGAAGGCAGGGAGAACAAGTGCAAATATGCCTCTGTTCAGCTGCAAAAACTTATAGCCCATATCGCCTGTGTCTGCCTCCATGGAACATACTGTTTATAAAAGCATAATGAGAGTGAATGGAAAAGACATGCATATGTCAAGAAGGATGTTGACGCTCTGGAACAAGTCCAGAGAAGAGCGACGAGGTGAAGGGGCTGGAGAACAGACCCTATGAGGAGCGGCTGAGAGAGCTGGGGTTGTTTAGCCTGGAGAAGAGGAGGCTGAGAGGAGACCTCATTACTCTCTACAAGTTCCTGAAAGGAGGTTGTGGAGAGGAGGGAGCTGGCCTCTTCTCCCAAGTGACAGGGGGCAGGACAAGAGGGAATGGCCTCAAGCTCCGCCAGGGTAGATTTAGGCTGGAGATTAGGAGGAGGTTTTTCACACAGAGGGTCATTGGGCATTGGAATAGGCTGCCCAGGGAGGTGGTTGATTCACCTTCCCTGGAGGTATTTAAGGCACGGGTGGATGAGGTATTGAGGGACTTCGTTTAGCGTTAGATAGGAATGGTTGGACTTGATGATCCGATGGGTCCCTTCCAACCTGGTTGTTCTGTGATATGTGGCATCTACCAGGTAAAATTAGTTTGACACCGGCATGTATAGAAATATGTAGGAGTACTAAAGGTGAGCAGTGGTAAAATTTGTCACATTGCAGGGTCTTGTACCAAATAAGTTGAGAGTTTTGTATTTTGGAATATAATGAAGATGCCTTTTTTTTTTTTTGATGGTATTGGGATATTTTTCAGGATGGATTTCATCTATTATGGCTCCTGTTACCACAGTATTAAATCCTGCGGAAGTGTTACCTCTAGTACAGTTTCATGCAACAGTTTATCTCATACCTGGCCCCTGCTGAAGAGAATCCTCTTGTCTTTGGCTGTTAGTTTTTATTCCTCTCTGCAATGTTTTGTTTTGTAATTGAGCAATTAAAATAAAGGTGTTTTAATTTGCAGATTGAGTGGAAATATATCCTTCTTTTCAGAGTTGATTTTCCTTCTTATCACCTAGGGGAATTGATTTCCCCAGTGTCACACAGTAACTATCTGACAGAGGGAAGCAGTGGGACAATTTGCTCTTTGGGCAATTCTTGTCATCATCTTTGTGCAGCTAACTCACGGCCTGGCTTATCTGTTTTGGGAAACTGGCACAGGTATGATGGCCTTAGTTCTGGGGTGATTTTTTCTTTAAACTGACACAAGTGTGGGTTGCTGCTGAACAGGAAGGATCTCATGTTTCCATGCCCATCTGTATTCCTTTTGTTTGTGCTCCCACCCACCACCAAGCTAGATCGATTGATGTTGCCACTTGCTAGGCAAGTGCAGTGGTGAGGTCAAGTGTACAGACATTAGGCATGGATGGAAAGCCAAGAACTTTGTGTAATAACCCGTACGTGCTGCAGTATGGAATGGTGCTGATTCTAGTCTGCTAGAGGTTTAAGGAAGCAATCTGATATTAGTGAAGTGTCTTTGGAATGAAGAAATGTTTTCCCTGATTGCTTCCAGTTCTGGTTAGATTTTGTAGTTTTGCCTTTTATACAGACACCAGTAGGAAATCTAGAGCTCATGCTCATTCATCTTTCTGGGGCTGTAGTTTGATTAGGAAAGAATATCAGGAAAGTGGAAGAGGATGAGAATGTGGAGGGATTACAATGATGATGATTATTAGTTGTTTTTTTTTTTAATTTCTTATTATAGGGCTGTCATAGCCCTGAAATCTGATGTATCTTAAAGTAAAATAAAAAAACAAGACCAATTACCTGGTTCTAGTAGCATGACAGCAATTTCTGGAGACATTCTCTGAAGTGTTCCCAATAGACATGTACAATTAAGGGAAGTAAGTAGTTTAAGATAGAATACATCATCTACATAGTGACTTAAGAATAGAAAGCCTCTAAGTAGACAGGTGATTGCTGTGCACCTCACAGGACAAGGAAGACTGTGTGAAAGCTATTTATACTATATACATATTCCTTGTCTGAAAGCTCAGTGAGCACATGCCTGGAAGCTGCACTATCAAAATAAACAGATGAGATTTCTTTTTAACTTTAAAATAATACAGCTACTGCCTCCAGTCAATGTCATGATGAATGACTTCTCTTTTGTGGATTAATACAATATATTTTATTTGGCTTGCTTTATAAACTCTCAATGGCTTGTTCAAGCGTGGTGTATGACTGTTCTCTGCTTGTTGCCCTAAATATTAAGTGATAACTGCACTCTAAAATTCTTTTCTTCAATAGCTGTGCTTAACACCTTGTTCTCCAGGACGTACCTTATAAAATTATTTAGGACTAGTTTACTGAAGGAGTGATTTGGCTCTTCTGTCAGTCAGTATAGTCACTAGGTATTGGTTGTCTCACTATTTGGTATTTTCTATCCATATACTTGAAATGTTCTGCCATGTATGTAAAGCTTTTTTTCCCCATCTTTCATTTCAGAAGTGTCAGAAGTTGGTTGTTGGAGCTATTCGACTTAAGCAATAAGAAAGGTTTTATACAAATTGAATCTCTTATTGCAGGAAAGAATTAATATTTAGCTTTGTTTAAGTAGCGGTGTGTCTTTGTTTCCAGTTCTCTAATTAACTTTCTAATATTTTAGTTGGTTTTGATTAATTTGTAAAAAAGGCAGATGTATTTAGAAATTTTTCTGCAAGTTCTGTGAAACTGAGTGTGGGGAGGAGAGGGATCCCAGGAATGCTCTGAGAAGATAGTGAGATGGTCTCCTGTTGCAGGCGTTGAAAAGTTACCATGTGTAAATCCTTCCTTGAAGATGTCCGAGTCATTAAAAAAAGCTTTGGTCAAACATATGAAAGCTTAGTAGACAAGCCAGTATTCACAGCACAGCATGTTTAAGGTGATCAAAACTCTGGGTTTTAGCAGAATAAAAGAAACTTTAATGTGTTTGAGTGTGGGTTTTTTTAAATACAAGAGAATACTCAGAAACAGGCAGGATTCCCTGTAGTTATTAATATATTTGCTTTGCCAACTGTAGGAGTTTAAATGCTGTCTGTCATCACCAGATACTTGTGGCTGCAGTTATCCTCAGGTACGTGTGAGACTTTTGGGTGTCAATGGGAAAATTCCTCTTGCAAAGAAACATGCGTTGGGGAAAACGAGTTCCAAACGGAGGCAGCAGAATCTTTGGGTTCAACTGTTCTGCTCTTACACAAAGTTATGTTAATAATGGTCTCAAGTTTTACATTTCTGTATCTAGAATATCAGATGTATTGCAGTGCACTCTGCTTTAACACTGTCAGTATTCAAAGTGTCTTATAAATTTAATTAATACTCACACTCCTGGAGCAAAAAACAGATTGAGGTTTTGTCTTCAATTACTTAAATTGCTCTGCAAGTCCTTTTACTTCCATCAGTATTGCTTCTACTCAGTATATATAATCGGAAATACATTGTCTAGCTACAGCTACAGTTGATATAATAGGTACAGGCTCTGTAGTTCTCTCCAGTGGAATTCTCTCATTTAAAAGAACTAGACCAAACATAACTACTTCAGAAAACACAGCTCTCAATCGCAGAGAACAAGCTTGTGATAAAGAAACACTTCGACCAAATTTATTCCATGGTCCAAGTTACTTTACAGGTAGCATAAGTAGGTTATAAGTGTGCTGCCAATGTGAGACAAACTTCTGAAGGACAGTGACAACAGAACTCTGCTGGGTCAGTGGCTGTACTGGCAGTCTGCCAGGGACTTACTTGCTTATCAGTTTATAAGTATGCAGTTTTGTATAATTTCCATAGTCTAATTGTGCCTTTGGACTTCTCAGTAAAATTAGCCTTGTGAGTCTCATTAAAATCCATATCTATAAATATATGTGTACTTTAAAGCTGTATTTGAAGAAGAAAGAAAAGCACTTTGAGTTGTGGAATGAATTTAAAAAAATTTATTTTGGGTACATTTTTTGTTCAGGTGAAATAAAGATCTGTTTTCAAATTAGAATAATCAAGTGATGAAAAGGGGATTATCAAGTAGGAAAGTTACATTATGGATTTACTGGAAATGTGCTGTAGGTAGACGCTTACATTGTCAGAATATGTAAATTGGGAAGGAGACAGGTTAATTGTCGATAAGGGACAACTTAAGATCCTTAGGCATTAAAAATGTTTTGTTGGATTAGCTTAAACCAGTTATCTATTAATAATTAATTGTGATTATTGACACAAGTCTTTATACATTTTGCAGTCTCGTGTTTTATTGCAAATACTATTGGCAGTTTTTGACTATTTTCAGTATATGCATCATAGATTAAAAAAAATATAAAGGCCTATAGAAACGGTGTGTGAGTAGTGGATGCACAGCATCGATGGGAGAGGTGGCCTAGCAGACAGAAAAAGATGCCTGAGAAAAGTGCGGTCTGCAGTTATGAATTATTTCATATACATATTGCCCATGGCATGGGTATTTAAAGTGGGGGAGCAGCCGAATCTATTGTGGGAGCTGATATGAACTGTGGTCAGCAAGCTGTGGGAGTCCAGCGATCTGGAGAGGAGGGGCCTGGCTTGGATGCACCCTGGTATTTGTCCTTTAGAGAGCCAAGTTTGGGCCACTCCGTCTTCTGCAGAATTATGGTGTTGATTCCCGTGGTCAGTGAGGTTAAGGAATCGTGCAGAGCCACTGTCATGGGAGGTGATGGTGTCCCCAGGCCCAGGGGCTGCCTCGAGAATGTGTGTCTGGCAGGTGACTGCTGGAAACCACATAGGTTTGAGAAGGTTCTGATAAACGTATCGGGGTCCACAGAGAGCAGGCTTTAACGTGAAAATAAATAAAGAGCACCCAGGGGAGTAATTCCATTTTATTTATATTCCTTAGCTCAGATTTATTTTTAACATTTTTTTGTTCTGTTCCTTTCTTCTGGCTTTCTTAATAAGAGCATTGAACAATTTATCCCCACGATGAAATTATATGAAATGTTTTCTGCCCTTTTTTTTTGAATCTAAAACCTTCCGCAATGCATACGGCACAACTGAATTTTCAAAGGAAAACTCTTTGAAGTCCTTTTTTCTTTTTTCTTTCTTTGTGTCTCTGTCTCCCCCTTTCTCCATCTCTCCCCCCTCCTTCTCTCTGTCTGTCAAGTTCAAGAGCAGCTCAGATGCCATGAATTAAGTGAAGCACAAAAGGGGAAAAGGAGACCCTTTTGAAGAACAAAGGCCTCCCATTAGGCTGCCGTGTTCTTTCTCTGACCAAAATTGCTCCCTACATGGTTTTTATTGCTGTCCACATGCTTGGCACATAAGGTAAATACAGTAGGACCCTCGTTACCTCACACTCTCTTCCTCTTCCCTCTTCAATAAATGTTTTGTCTCTTTGATGTCCCTGGTAATTCTTATACTGATTGTTCCCACCCTCATAAAAGCCCCAGGGGTAGTCATGGTGGTGGATAGCATTAGATACTGTGTAAATGCTTCCAGAAAAGAAGACAAACGGCAGCCAAAGAATTTATTTCAGGTGGAAGAGAATGGAAAGGAAATACAGATGTTTTCTTTTCTTCTCAACGTGTTGCCTCTGTGCCCCAGCTTTACTTACGTATCCCAGGGAAGTTCATAATTTCTTCCTGTTTACTTCAAAAACAAACAAGGAAATAGGGCTAAATCAGAGTTAGGAGGAAATGTGTGCCACAGGACTTAAATGCTGTAGAACTCTTCTCTTAAGCCTTCTTGATTGATTATTTTCCTTCATTTTGGACAGCAATCTGTTCCAGAGTTTTGATGAAAAAGTACCAGCAAAGGTTCAGCCCTAGACAGGTTAAAAATGTGAACTCTTTTAAAAAGAAATCAACCAGGCCCTTCTTACTGAAGAGAAGTTTAAAAATAGTGTAGAAACGTATGCATGCATATACACAAACCCAGGGTAAAACATTCTCTTAAACGTAAAATTGCAGCTAAACCATTTAGTACTTAAGTGACAGAATTTGCTAATAGCTTAAAAGGTATCTTTTGTGGAGTCTTGAAAGATGAACATAATTGATGCGGGATAGAATAATTTATGCCCAAGTTGTCTGGATATTGCACACCATACAAGTCTTTTGTGGAAATTGGAATTTGTTCTTCCAGCTTCTACTTAATTCCAAATAAATGATTTTCAGGGCCATCTATAAGGTCTGGTATTTGTGCTTGCTTTCGTCTTCTAGTTCTGCATTTTCACTGACATGAAGTATTTTTATTAGCTTGTGTAACATAGTTAAATATGTAATGATTAACAGAAAATGCCCCACTATTTTTATTTTGGCACTGCTTCTTAATGCTACCACCTTACCTCCTAGAGTATGTGCTTTTACCATTATGAACAAGGTAATTTCAGAGAAAATGTCAACAAGGCTACTTAAAGAAATAACAATTACTCTTATCAGTCTATTTTGTAGATTATAAGGCAAGGAAAATCCACCTTGAAATCTGACTTTTCATGGCAAGTTTGATTTTTTTTTTCTTTTCTTTCTTTTTTCTGCCTGTTGATCATGCTACATAAAAAAAATTGACAGTAAATGTTATTGGTTGTAATCAGTCAAATTTTTCTGCACTCTGTATGTGAGCAAGGTTTTACACGCCTCCTTCCCCACAAAGGAATTAAACTCACTTAGCAATCCACTTGTAATTGGTCTACTTAGCTTCCTACTGTGTGGAGAGAGAGGCATTGCTGGCATTTAATGAACTTTGTGTATACAATTGGTTTATTTTTATCCATATTTTATACAAAAATGGAGTGTTTAAAATGGATTCTGTAACTTCAGGTGTTTTGGCAGAATATTGTAAAGGCAGCAGTAGTACCTCTACTCATGGTAGATGTGGATGCTGTGATTAATGGCAGTGGCTACAGCTGCCTGAGTATGGAAGATGAACCTTTGTTCGGTCTTCCCTCTCCCGCTTACTATGCACCATTTGTCATGTGGCCTCCTGTTGTCATTTAACCTATGTCCCCTTACTCCGTCATGGAGCTGTACCTGTAGTCATCTTCCCCAGCCTCACATATCTGAGCCAAAGCCTGCTTCCCCATCTGCCCATGAGGATGTTCTGCTCACTGATGAGAGCGATCTCTGGCTGGCACTGGGACTTCACCCTTGTCCTGAGCAGCAAGTGCGAGTCTGGGGGTGTGCCAGGATGGGTACAGCAGCTGCTGAAAGTAGAACAGTGGGTGAAATGTAGCTGCGGCATCCAAGGTTTAGCTACAGCAACTGCTGATTAGCATTAACTACCAGTCAACAGCATGGAGATGCTTTCATTTTTATTGTGCCGGATACTAAGCGCAATACATGCACACCACCAGCGGCAGGTGTGTGGACTGCTGGGCTAAAAGACTCTGTGTTGAGTAGGGTAAGAGTTTCTGAGGTAGGTGTGGCTGTATCATGCAGTTTAGTAATAAGATTTTAATACTACTTGGAATTTCTATGAAGGTGAAAAGGAACTTCTATATAAAAACATTTTACCAACTCTATAAATGGAGAGTGGCAGCTTCTGAGTATTCCTTCGAGCACTTACAGGAAAATGATTTTTCCAGGAATATGTTACTATAGCTTGTGTCTTTAAATTCTGTAAGATTATGTTTTTCATCTTTTTTCTTTAAGAACACACAGTGTACTTTTTCAGAAGAGACCGCTGTGAATTTTCAATCATATGTCTGCACAAAACAGACTTAGGACCTGAATTTTGAGTTTTATTTGGTAACTTCTGTATAAAGACCAGTGACAAAGTAGAAGACTTGGCAGCCTCCATTGAAGACTTCTCGAAATAAGTAATGAAAGGACGTATTAGTGAGAAGCTTAGTTTTCATTACATGAAATGTTGCGCCTTGCCTTACTTCCATTGGAACTATAAATTGTCAACAGCGGTACCTACTGCCTCGAGGCAGAGTCCTGCAATGGAAAACACTTATGTTGCTAATCTTGAAATAAGATGAACATTTTTAAGATATGGTGATGTCCTCAGAATCATTTTGCATGCCCATATTGGCACTTGGAAAAACAGAAGTCAGTTGAGGTCCATTCTAAAGCTTCAAAAAGCACTGGATGTGACATGCAGAGCTATGAAACTCTAAACCAGCTGAGATACACCTAGATGTGCTCTTTTGAAGGGTCGTGGACATGGGACTAGCGGAACTGTGGGTTTCCAGGTAAGAATTTGGATGGCTTTGAGTCTTAAGCAGGTAACTATTCCTCTCTAGCCTCCACGCCAGTGTTTTGACCTAAATTTCTGTGACTCCCTGGAAGAGACTTTTAAAGAAGGTTTTTATTTTCAAGTTTTTCAAATTGAGTGTACTCTTATGAACATTGTTGCTTTGCCTCTACATTTTCAAGATATGGGCATTCTTCTGTCTGTGATACCCTGAACGCTCCTTAGTACGAGTGCCAAGCCACTGTATGCGATTGAGCCCTCCAGATTGAATATTTGCTGCCTCGATTTTCTATATCTAAAACTTTTTCCAGTTCTGTAAAGAAAGATTTTATTTCTTTTTCACTGATGCTGCCAGAAGTGTCTCAGGTTTGTCTTCATTTTGAACTTTCAGTCATTCAGGAAAGGCTTGCTTGCCAGAGCTCTGAAGTGCCTAGGTTGGTTATTCTAGGAATTGAAATTCTCATGGGTTTGATCCAGGAGACGGGGATCTACAACATCTGTTCCTTCCCAAAGGGTTGGTAACTCGTAAGAGAGTTTTGAAGCTGTATAACCACTCTCATTCTCATCACACAAAATGTAATGTGTATCGAGTTAAAACATACACTTCTGGTTTGCAGGCAACAACGAGCAAGACTTTTTGCACTTAGAACTGTAGTTAACGTTCAGAGTTCTCACTTGAATGGACTCTTTCAATAGCTTGCTTTAGGTTATAATATGGAGATTATTCTTTCTGTGTTTAACTTCTTTGTTTGTTATATTTAGTGGGGTTTTTTCCAGGCAGTAGCATAAAAAGGAAACTCTTGCGAACTATTGGGTTTTTTTGGATTTTCGAATATTAAGTAAAACTTTCAGAGTTTGTTGCCATTCTGCTATTTGTTAAATCAATCTCAGGCTTGTGAAGAAATTTTGCTTACTGACACTTCGTTTCCTTTTGAAGGGTAAAACAGTGTGAAGTTAATTAGAAATTGGTTTAACAAAATCCCTTCAACCATGTTCAGTAGAGAGTCCTCTTTGGTGTGTGAATTTTTCAGGCTATAGTGGTTTAGGAAAGGACTGCCTCTCATTTTGCCATGACAGCATGGTCTGGGTATTAGAAAAGAGGAGACAGGACTTGTATGCAAACAAATTACCTGGCAAGCACTTAGGCTGAAGGGCTTGCCGTGACTGCCTGTGTATAAGAATGATCAACATCTTTTTGACTGTCATGTGCTTTTATTAAAGACAAAGTTAATCTGAATTATTTTGTACAGCAGCAAATACATAGCTATTTAACACTGGTTATTGAAACAGTGTAGCTTGTGGTGCTGGAGACTTGGTATTTTTTGCAGACTATTCCCTGCATTAGAATAAGAGAATCATTGTGTTTTCTGTGTGTTTCTGTTTCTAGAGTCCTCAGGAATATGAAGACAGGTTCATCACCTTGACTGGGCATGGGAGTGCTGGCTTTTGCCCTCAGCTCTGTTGTGCTCTGTTGCGGGGTTTTTTTTGTTCATTTGTTGTTGGGATTTTTGTTGCTGTTGTTGTTTTGAGACGTGTTTTTTTTTTCTCCCCTGTGTGACCTTGGTCAGGCTGTTTCATTACAGCATCCCTTCCTTCTTTTCATCTCCCACACATTATTGTTGTTTGAGATAAAGACAGTGGCAACCAGTTTTGGAGCTTTTGGATGTAATTGATAAAATTAGTTATGATTTATTCTTGTCGGTTTGGGTTGTTTTGTCTCTAGTCACTTGGCTATCTGATCTTGAAATTACTTGGCCATGTTTTTCAGTTCTGAGTGGTCTCTAAAAATTACAGCAATGCAGAACCAGGCATCCCAATTCAGGTTGCTGCAGTCAAATCCAGGGAGCCATTCTGAAGATTGTATGCTTTATTTTTATCGTAGTTGTTTGTTCAAGAAAATGCCCATCCCAACCTAATCCACAAGCAGAAACAAACAACCCCTCCACCCCCCACACACCACCACCCCTGTTATTAAAAAAAAAAAAAACCTCTGCCAACTCTAATTCTTCATCTTTTTTTTCCTTAAAGGTTGTCACTGACACAGTCTACATTATCCTTACTCATTACAACCTGTTTGTTTTCTCCACCCTTTCAGGTCTTATTGTGCTGCAGGTAGAGATTTTTAAAGACTTGCATTGCAGTCAGAACTATTTCTAGCTGATCTTCTCTGTACTGGGACTGGAATCAAGCTGCATGTCTGTGGTTTAGATCATTGTCACTGCAGCTGCAGTATCTGAGCGCCTCATGATCTTTCCTTACAATATCCTGTGAGGCAGGAAGGATTTTTACAGATAATAAACTGAGGCGCTAAGGGCAAGTCTATGAAGATATTTAGATACGGTACTCTTGTTGTGGAATTACCTTGTTAAAGGTACCAGCAGGGTCAAATCAGTGCCTGATTTTTCGCTCGTGGAGTTTCTCATGACTTGCCCATAGGTTAGAAATGAGGAACTGTGAACAGGTCTCCTATGCCAAAAGTTATTACAGCAAGCACTATAGATTTTTTTTTCTTTCTTGATAGATGGGGATTGTAATCTAAGAATATTAACCCCTCCATTAATTTCTTGCTAAAAGCAACAATAGTAGCAAAGAAAGTCATGAAACCTATATTCTGTTTAGATCTCTATCTTTTTCTGCTTGCCATGACGCAATAGTCTTTCTAGATGTGATAGGACTGTTGCTATAGTCTAAACTCTTTTAACCGGATCCTTCCTTCTGCATGTATTTCCCTGCCTATACAGGAGTCATTTGTTGATTTTGGGGTGTGTGCGTAGTGAATTCAGGAAGATCCTTTTTCAGGAGAAGGTTTTAGATGTAGAGTACTTAAAATATACCTCTAAACTGTTACCCAGAGAGATGTAAGGTGTCTGTACCTGTTTTCTGTGGTTTATTTGTAGGGAGCATTCACCTCCTGAACTTTTTCTACATTACATATTTGTACGAGCATATATCGTAACACTGTTGAAGTAACTGTTGGTATTCTTGGTGAGGTCTGGAGCGTTCTATACATGGCATTTGCACTTTGGAGCTGCTGCGCATGGAGTTCCTTCTCTAGGATTAAGCACTGATTCCGGATTCTGTTTCAAGATATAGTACCTACACTGGAAGAGAGTAGTCCTGCAGTATGTAATTTTACATTAAAGTCTCATGGATATCTTCTATGTCCATGCTTGGAGAGCTTAATTAACAGAACTAATTGCTGTTCCAGATTGATCTACTTTTTCTGATGTGCCATAAAACGTGGTCCAAGAAAGTGGAAAGTACAGGAAATGAAGCTGTCATGTTTGTGGCCGCTTATCAGTTGCTAAGTCTAAATGCTCAGCTCTCCATGGGAGTTATGAGCATGGCCCAAGCAGTTCTCTTCCCCAGAAGGCATAATTTTCTCAGCTGAGAGAACACAGGTTTCCTAAACAGAGAATTACTGCTGACAATCCACTTAAAAAAATTACAGCTAGTGAGCAAAACCCCCTTTCTTCTGGCTTACTGGTGCACACTGCACCCTTGTGTGATCCTAGGCAACTGATAAGTAGCATTCACGGTTGTGAGATACATGTATGCTTTCTTCCTGCAGCCCTTTCTGAGAGACCAGTCTGCTTTTTCTTTCACTTGCAGCCAGAGTGCAGGTTGCTTTGTCTTCCTTCGGAAAATTGCTGCTGCTGTTGGTTGTGCGAGTTGGTTGCGAATGCAGGCTGGGAGTCTCAAGAGGAGAGAGGGGCTTGCAGTACTAATCTCTTCTTGCCTTGCCTGTGGTCAGGCAGCCGATTGTTTTTCTGGTTTTGTTCCTCCGGGTGGCATCTGTCTTCAGGAAAAATTTCCTTACAGTGAAGTGTAGACTGCTGAACTGTGGCTGTCTCAGTTTTGCTGTTTCTGACTGCTACGCTGAATTAATTATGTGAGCAGTTATGATGTAGGTGCTCAGAATGTTTGTGGCTGTTCAACATGGAGGGATTGCTTTTAAATGAATTTATTTCTCTTCCTCTGCAGGCTTTTTAAAATTCGTTTTTACTTTACTCCTTTTTACTTTTTCCTAAATAATAGGATTTCATATTTCAAATGTATAAAAATCGGTTTCGTACCACTTGGGATGCCTTTCCTATTCATTAATGTGATTGTGAATATTAGAATGATTCACATGCCTACACAGCATTTCACTCTGGTCTCTTAAGCTTTGCTTCACCTTGCTTTTCTAGTTGTATGTTTTTGTTTAATACTAATCAGCTGTTTCTGTATTGCCCCAACTGTTATATTTTAGCTCTGCGTAAATTGACTGAGTAGTATTACTTGAGGATTAGTCTGAAATTCCTGTTTTAAAGGATGGGGGAGGAAAAAGCTGTTCTTTAAAAGATTGGGTTAAAATTACTTGATGTTCAGAATTAAAAATGTGTGAGCAATGTGGCTGTACACAGCCAGGTGTTGCAAGATCAGCATGAACCTGACAGAGCCTAGAAGGGATTCAGCTCTCGCTAGGTAAACACTTGAACAAATACATGAGACTTGCAGTGTGTTCCCCAAAGGCCAAAAGAAATGAATTCTCTCAAATCAGTGTGATTTCTCTGGAAAAGTTTGCTCCACTGGGAATAACTTCTTAGCATCTCGTGGGACTTGAACCATAAAGGTCTTCGGTTAAAACCAAGCTGAAGTTTGCACAGGGCAAGTGTAGAGAAATAATTAGTCTAGTGGAGATTGCAGAGCTGTTACCTTGTGTTTTATGGAGAAAATGTGCATGTGTGGTTGTATCCTGTGCTAGCTGAGTTACTGTTTGTTGTTGAAATAATCTGGTATTAATAAGGGCAGAGCTTTGTTGGCTTTTTTTGTTTTGCTTCATTTTTAAGAAGTGAAGGTTGTCTGGCTTGGAATAGCAATTTATGTCAGTCATACCAGTAAAACTGAAGTTCTTCATAATGTAAAAATCAACTAGTGTGATGGCAAACAGGCTTCCCAGTACAAACAAATGTGTATTACGGAGTGGTAGTGTCTTGCCTCCCTCTGCAGCTCAACAGTTTTGCTAGTCAGTGGCAGAATAAATAGTTAGTAGGACTTGCAGGTAGTCAGAGCCTGTTTAAGCATTAAACAAAAAAGTAGCACTAGTTTTATTCTCCCTTTTTGCTCATAGGGAAACCATGACTAAAGACACAGATGTTAAAAGTATACTGTTGTACAAATGGGGCAAATGCTGTTAAAAAATAACAGGAACATTTCTTGCTGTTCGCTGGTGTGTAAAATATTTGTTGTGGATGGAATTTTATGAAACTTTGTTTTATCAGCAGTTTAGAATTTGCTAAGGGTAAGACTGCAAGATTCCTGTTAGCACTTTGTTATTAGTTGATTGACAAAGTAAAAATTGATTGTGTTATAGTCAAATTAATCAGCGATTTCATCAGTTTTTAAGATAATGAGATTCACTTATATTTACTACACATTATGATAGGTATTTATGTACCCACAGGGATATAGAGCTATATGTGTATACAAAGGTACATCAATATTTAAGCATAGGAGAAACATAGGTGATCACAATTGCAAAGATTTACATATCAGTGGATAGAACAGGGATAGAGAGGCTAACCTGAAAATTTCCCTCTTAGGATTGGTGAGAATACTCGCATATAGTGCAGCAGGATTCCTGACAGGCAGTGGTTTTACCTCAAGAAATCTGAAAGATTCCCGAAATGAGTTGAGAATACTCACAGTCAATGCACCAGCGTTTCCAACAGGTGATGGTCGGCTCTCTCCGGGGAATGACTTTGCCTAGGGCCTTTTAATTTGCTGTGTTAGCAAATGAGATCGTACACTGCAGCCGAGAGGTGTCCCACCTCCCCAAGGGGGAGATTACTGGTCTCAGCCTGCTGCGATCTGGAAGAGCTCAAAGGGCTTTCTACGTAATTGCATACTTGGAGGGTTTTGAGATAATTGACTTCTGCTAGATATCAGGGGTTTTTTTATTCTTTCTGTATTTCAGTGTTCACTTTGGCTGCACTTGGAAGACATCGTGTATCTGGTAATTTCTACCAATTGTATCAGACCATCTCACTTGGGCCCCAGTCCAAGTATCAGAGATGTTAAGCTGCCAGGGGGCTGATTGATGGTCCATCTCTTCTCAGGCAGTGAAAAGACCTCTTCCCAGGCACACGGAACCCCAGGAACACTGGGGGAGCGCCTAAGCGCTCTGAATCACTGTATTGCAACAACAGATACTCCCTCCCCCAGTGTGCCTGCTCGAGATGAGTGGTTATCAGTCGCCTTCTTCAGGTGATAAGGGAGTTTCTTTTCTAGATACAGCAGTTTCAGGTAGGCCAAGGGAAACACCTTGATGTACTGGATGACTGCCTCTGTACAATGCAGTAACTTCTCCCTATGAAGCCTGTGTTCCACTGGATCAGATTTTTGCTCCCTTCTCTGGGCTGCTGTGTTTCTTCAAGTGCGTCGGGGTGGTGCTAAGCAGCACAGAGTGGTCTGTGCAACCTGGCGGATGGTGGGGTCATGAATCCCACCATGCCAAATATACAAGGTAATGTACTATAGTCTGTCTTCACAGATAACTAGGTGAAAACTGAACACAAATGAACTGTTGTGCAGCAGATACTTAAAGCATTATGGGGACAGACTTGCCTACTCTATTCCCACTAAATTTATGTAAACTGTACTGTAATCTAGATTTTGTGGAAATGTGTGTGCTGAAGTGTGTTTTGAGCTTTTCTAATGCACACAGAAGTTCCAAGTGCCAGTGCTGCTTTTTTTTTTTTTTGGCATGTGCTTCTTAAAAAGATGTGTTGCTCCAAATAAAGGGAGGGAACTCTTATTCTATTTGAGAGAATCTCTTGAGGAGGAACCTGTAAAAATGCTGCTTGTTTAAATTTCTTCCTCTTCATGAGCAAGGTGGAGAAGTAGGGAGGAATGGAAGTTGGAACTTGAAAACGGCCATTTCCGTATAACTAATAAAATTACTCTTAGGGTCACTAGGGCTGCGGAGTCAGCTGTTGTGTCCAGTGGATTTTGATTAAATTGGAGCGCAACATTTTCTTTTCCCCTTTGTGTGAATCCAGCTCTTTGAGGCATGCCCTCCTAGAGCACGTACTGTTTCAGCCCTTATTTCAAGCATTTCCATGCTTTGTGCTTGCTTTGAGCCCTAGGAATTTTTTCCGTATACCTTGACCTTGGTGCATTTGTAAAGCTAATAAGGTAGGTTTAAGAGAATGGCCTGTCCCTTAAGTTGGGGGTGAGAGGCTGTGAAATAAACACACAGCATATTGTGGAATGGGAGAAAGCAGAAGGAACCATTTAAGAGGAGGGTAAATATGCCTTCACATAGTTCCTAGGTGGCAAGGAAAAAAACTACATGCTGACAGAAGGTCATATTTTCTTTCTTTGGGAATGTATTTTTGCTGTTTGTTAACCTGTTTGCAGTCTGTAATTTAGGCTTTATTTTAAAAGTCTATGAGATTTATTAAACCTTATAGGTGAACAGGATGTTTTGGGAAGGGAGTACGTTTAAGCCTGGTTTTTAAAGAATTTTGAGATTATTTGATTATGTCGACTGTTAATCCTGTCTTATAATTTTTCTCTGTCTGCTGTCCAGTTGGTCACATTTGTCAGGGATTTGGACGTCTCAAGGAGACAAGGTTATTGAGCATTCCTGTATAGATGGTCAAGTACAAAAAACTGTTCTACCATCTCATGAAAGGAAAGAGTTCAGTAAGAATGAGACTCGTCAGTTATTGGATAATGAACGCAGAGAAGAGACCTTTATAAACAAACTTCTTGCAGGAGCTCAGTAAATCGAAGAAACTCATCCGTAATCTATCATACGTATGTATAATATGCCCTTACGGAAGACAAGTATTTTTGTAGGTGACCTGTACAATTACTTCTAGCATTTATCAATTCTTTAATCCTGTTCCTGGAAAAGTGTACAAATGATCATGCTGGTAGAACTGAGGGAGTAGAGCAGAGGTGGAAACAAGTGCAGGGGCACAGAATTTGATTCAGAAGACATTACACAGAAGAGCCCTTGCCAAAAAGGTGGCTTCTCTTCCACGTGGATTCTTGTTCTGAGATGATGCAAATTTTAAGCTATTCTGGAAATTAGGACAAGCAGAACAGCTTTTTTTGTAGGTGGAGTCTCTGACAGATCAAAAGGGGCAAACTCTTGCTTTAATCATAGTCTGGTGTCAAAAAGAAAATCAACTGCAAGGTACCAATATTTTGGAAAAGAACCTCTACTAGTTTGGTTGCCCATTTAGTTACATTCCACAGCCTTTATTTTATTGCCATTTGTAGCTTATTCAGTGGGAAAACATGTTTGGATAGCTCGATCAAAAAGTGAAAATAGTATTTAGCCATTTTATTTTCTTGGAAGTTTTTGTTCTGAGGGGGGAGCTTTCTCTGTGGAGATGTGTCACATGCCTTGAGTTGGTGTTGACATGTCTTGATACTGTGGCAACATCTGCTGTGGCTTTCTCTTGTTGTTTGATGCGTTGGATTTTGCACATTGTCTTGTGTTTGAAGGAAGCTGAAAAAGTAAGAATCTAAGTGTGTTTTGCAGTGTGAGACTTTTAGCTGATGAGTCCAATGCTATATGCACTTGTGAGGAAAGCTAATGCTGTAGTGTACAATCACTAACGTAGCGTAGAAGGCAGCAACTGCCTACCAACAACAGTGATGGCAACTCAAGTGCATATGTATACCTGATTACAACATCATTCTTTAGGCACATGAACAGTAAACATTGCTGTGCCCTGTCTCTTCACTCTCATGCTGAAGTTACTACACAAACCTTTCTTAGGTTTTATACCATTTCCCTGCTCTCTCCCACTCCATGACTCTGTCCTCATGTCTGTTTTCAGACTCTGACCTCTGCACATAGCTGATTCACTTGAAAGAAAAATAGTTTTTAACAAGTTAATTTTCTTCTGGATTGCAGAGTTCGATTGGCTCTCCCTCTTATTAGGTGAGCCCCAGGTCTAGTGTAAGGGAAGAGGTAGAGCCATCTTGCGACTGGGGGAAGGAAAGAAAATGAGGATTTTCTAGTCCAGTGGTGGATAGTCATTAGATGAGATTGGTCATAAAATTTTAATGTATTGTGAATCTATGGTTTAAACAATTTAAACCAAAGTAGATTGGTTCTGTTCAGTCCCACCCTTAGTGGCATTTGCTCCGTTGCCCTATTTAGACTCTGTAGTCATCCATGCTGGGGAGCTGAGCTGCAGAACTTGTTTTCCTGAAGGGTTAATCTCCCACTGCCCAATTCTCTGAACTTGCTAAACTCACCAACTGTGGGATCAGTTGAGTGCTGGTATCACCCCATGGGAAGTGAAGTATGGCTAGGGAAAAAGAGAGTCAACCCAGAACTTTGTCAACTTCAGTTGTTTTCACCATCGCATTAATAACGTATTCCAACTACTTCTACATCCATTTAAGTTATGTGGATAGAGTAATTGACATACATGATGCAAACAAAGAGGAGGTGTTACAGCAGTCAGAGTAAGACTGTATTTCTTCAGGTCTGAGGAAGATTGACTTACAGTGAGAAAAATCAGGAGTTTGTGAAAAACATGAATCAGTAGAGGAGATGGAGACTCTAAAGGGTGGAAGGTTCTTGACTAGGGCTTCTGGGAGTCAATATGAAGTGGTGTTCTTGGTATGTTCCTGGCAATCATGTTCCCATGGGGACAGGAAAGCACTCCGTTATCTGCATCTTGTGCTGGACTTGTATTGGACAGATGGAAATCAAAATACAGGTCTTGCACTTCTTGCATAATTAACATTTGCATGTCACTGCTGTGAGATGTAACTGAGGCCAAAAGATTAACAGGATCAGGAAAGAAAAGGGATTATTCATTTACAGTACATTATGTTAGGTTAAATGAAAGCTTTGTAAAGCCTTTGTAAAGAATTGAAAACCATTATACAACAGGGAACAAATAAAGTGCTAACTAAAGGGGATTAAGGAGAAACTTCTCTGGTAAGTAGGCTGTTCCATGGGTGTCCACTGCGAGGTTTCTTGTGCATAGTATTAATCATAGTCAGGCAAATTTTAGGCAATTCATGTCTCTGCAACAGTTTTTATGAGCACTTAAACAGATGCTGTCTATTGATTTGAATAGAATTGGGTAGTTGCAAAGACTGTTTAGAGAAGAAAAGCTTAAATTCAGTTATGGACAAGATCTCTTTCCAGTAGAGAGAGCCTCTTGGGAAAGGATAGGGTCTTCCATAATCAAAGTGGGACCAGACAAAGAAATAGCAAGGATGATTTTTTGCATTAGGAGTGTATGACAGAAATTTTTAGTGAAAAGGAGTGAAATTTATGGGGGGTATTAACGTTATCAATTAGAGAATTTTCAACTAAGTGGTGGGTGCATGAATTAGAACTGAATGCATCTAATTTAAGGTGTAATAATATAATAAAAGTCTGTTAGTAAAAATATGTATTAAAAACAAATAAGATGAGCTCAGCAGCAATAAAAGGGACCCTTAATATGATATATACGTTTGTAATTAAGCAGGGGAAAAATAAGCAATTAATAATTAATTTAACTGTTAATTTAGTAGTAAAACTGATGACTCATTGTGTTGGTAGGATAGATTAGCTGTGAGCTGAAGTAATGCTGTAAGATTCCCAACTGGCACAATGCGGTAAAATTTGAAAGAGGTATTGCTGGGAATGCTGTTTGAAGTGGCTTCCTGATCTTGGAGTCTACCTGTTGGCTATTATAGTCAAATAATCTCTGAGAGAACAGATCTCTGTGAAATGCAGAGAGATCTGTGACTGTCTATGTCTTGCTATTTAAAAGAATGCCGTAGATATTTTTAATAAAAAGTTTATTGAAAAATAAACAAATTCTTTACATGGTTTCTGCCTCCACTCCTGCCTCTGCCCAGATGAAGCAAAGAGGAGCCTCTCCAACCTGTGGATTCCTCTGACTCTGGTCTTCAGTAGCTTTCAACTGACTTGGGAAACCAGGAATCCCAACTGCAGCTTCATCAGTTTGCTGACTGTATGCTTCTTCTGAAAAACAGCAGTCTTTGTCTTTCTCCGAGATGGCAAATAAGGTGGACAAGCAGTGGTGGGGTCTGATGTAGTCATGTGGAATTACAGTATCTACCTTTCTCAAACTATTGGAATACAAGTTCACGAGGAATCATTTGGAATGATACCCTAATCTGTTTTTCCTACTGGTATTTAGCAAGCCAGTAAACCTCAAGCAATGCCAATAAATCATAGAATCACCAGGTTGGAAGAGACCCATCGGATCATCTAGTCCAACCATTCCTATCAAACACTAAACCATGTCCCTCAGGACTTCATCTACCCGTGCCTTAAACACCTCCAGGGAAGGTGAATCAACCACCTCCCTGGGCAGCCTATTCCAATGCCCACTGACCCTTTCTGTGAAAAACTTTCTCCTGATCTCTAGCCTGAACCTTCCCTGGTGGAGCTTGAGGCCATTCCCTCTTGTCCTGTCACTTGGGAGAAGAGGCCAGCTCCCTCCTCTCCACAACCTCCTTTCAGGTAGTTGTAGAGAGCAATGAGATCTCCTCTCAGCCTCCACTGCAGAATTTACACACAATGTATGTTACATGATTATGGTGGTATGATAAAGGATGAATGTTTATGCAAATAGGATTTTGTGAGGCAAAGTGGGCCACCATTGCAACTTGCTGTTGAAAGAAGCAGCACCTCTCTCCCAGCTCCCCAACCACTCCTCTGCTTTTCTTTCTCTTGGCAAATTCCTTTGCTAGTTAAGCACCTGTGTGGCCTGATAAAGTAGCTCCAAACCCCCTCACCAACCCCCCAAAAGAGAAAACAATGAGATTTGGCCCCCCTCTCTTTGGTGGGAGCCAGCTGCCAGCTTGACAGATCCAGCCCGTGGAGATGTAATCCACTAGCACCTTTTGAAACGTGCAAGGATGAGGGCCTATTTTATGATGTGGGTTACTGTTTGTTTTCAAGTTTTCACTGTTCTTAACGTGTTTTTGACAGATCATCCAAACCTCTCACACCCTGAATTTACAGAGTTGGGCTGTCATAACTGAAAACCACCTTGCTTGCTCCTCAGGAAAGGGTCATAGGTGTTATTAACTCTTTAACATCAGGATTACAAGTGAGAATGCAGTCTTGGACCCTGGTTAGATACTTATCACTTACCACTTGCTTTTGTATGGCCATGTTTCCTAAAAACAGAGAGAAAATGCTATTCTTGAATAAATGGGTACAGAGAGGAAGAGGAATGTATGAGGTTGGATGAGTTAAGTTTCTTAAAATCTGCCAGATTAGACAGTTTGCATTCAGTATGACTGGAAAGGAATCTCTATAATTTGTTGACATTAAGTATTCATTATGTCCATAAATCTTAAGTGGCCAAGGAAGCTGCAGAGAGGAGGTGGGAAAATGAGCGAGTCAATAATGTGGAAAAAATGGGGCAGGTTTATTTCAAAACCTGGAGGCCAGTTGCACTTGCTTGAGTGATTAGGTAATTTTATTGACTGATAGACAAGTTTTGGTCAATAAAAATAATCTAATGTCAATTTATACAATTTTCTGGGGTAGTAGGGAAACTCTTTTCAGATGAATTTGCTGTAAGCTTTTTCAGTTCTTGTTAAGATTAAAGCTTTGTTTTGTAATTGTATTGACAAAATGTACTCTTCTATAATGTATCTGATTTAGAATGGCTGACTTCATTGATTACCAAATTAAAGTGATACAAAATCAATAGTAACACATACTAAAAGGATTAAGGACAGGATAACTGAAAAATCTCTCAATGTAGTTGTTAATGGAAAGTCAAAATGTACTAGCTGTGTCTTTTTCTTCAGCAAGTATTCTTCTCTATCTGCCAATGATGGTGAAGAAACATGGAAACTTTATTAAAGATTTCAAATTGGAGTTGCAGCTATCAGATCGGTTTCTACAAAGGCATCCAAGATGCGCCACCTTTTTTTCTGAGAAAGGAACAACACAATTTAATTTAGCCAAATACAATGTCTGCTAAACATGTAGGAAAAGAAATGTAGATTCCACGTTTGGAAGATGAGCTTGTGCTATAAAACACACCAGCTCCAGAAATGAATAGAATTGTAATGAATGGCAGACTGGAAATGGCTTTTCAAGTGAGACTGTAGCTATGATAACAACTCTAATACTTACTGTTAGTCTTAACTGCATTTCTAGTTATGGTGCTAGTAGAAAATTTGTAACATCAGAAGAGTTGCTAATAAAGCTAGAGATGTTTCTGACAAGAGTTGTGATGGCTTCAGTGTGTGAAAATCCTGTCAAACTGAACTTAAAATACGGAACCTTTGGTTAAACCAAGTTGGACTGAGGGGACAGTGACTTGCTTGACAGTACATGAAGGGGTTTCTGTTTAAGGAAGTGTCTCTAACCAGCCGAAGGTGTGTAACAAACTTCAGTTGTTGGAAAGTGATGCTAAGTGTTTTCACTTAAAGCATGCCTTATAAAAAAGAGACTTCAAGTTCACAGCTAAAGTTACGAAAATAGTATAGCTCCATCTCTTGAAGTATGTTTATCAGAGTGCAGTATTGATAATCTAATCCATCACCTGGAAGTTGAGGCCTGAGTTATACAGGAGAGCTTAGTGGCTTCCTTTTATTAAATTGCTCTGTTCATCCCCAGGTCTCTTCAGAAGTCAGACTCTTCGCTCTTCCCTTCTCCCATTCCTCCTTCCCCCATTTAAGCTGTTTATAAGCAAGTGTTACCACCTGTAGAGTTACTGCTGACCTGGTCTAATAGTGTTCTAGTTACATACGGGCAATTTCATTGCAAGTTTGTCCTCAGTGTGCATTGACTATCATAAACAGAAACCACAGCAGAGACAAGAGCTGTAGAGGACTGAACTAGTATGTGCTTAAATCTTCTGTACTTTTGAGATGTACGAAACCTGCCTCTTTGTGATACATATGAGCAGAGAGAGTGTGTGCATGTCTGTGCATGGTTGCATCTATAGTGTATCCTCTTTAACACCTGACATTATACATTTATTTATTATACCAACATTAGCTGGTACTATGCTTGAAATTCTTTCCAAATGGTGTGCGCACTTCCAGTGTAAAATGTCTCCATGTTTCAGCTTCTTGAATTCCACTCTGTCACCTGAACGGCAGTGTAAATTATGTAAACCTGTCACTTGTAATACAGACCAAGAGCCTTTGGTTTTTCATCCTTTAGCTTTTATTAATGTATGATGGACTGTTAATATGTTGTGGTTCTTAAAGTGCAAATTATGCTAGACCTACAGGGGGATACTATTTTTTTTTCTTCAAATGGTTTGTGATTTTTTTTTCAATTGAATGGGCTTACAGTCATCATTTTTAACACTAAATGGCATGTTTCACTTGCTTGGTGATTGTACTCTGAAGCTTTGTGTGTTTCCTTGGTCATTTTAATGCCACCAGCTCAGATGTTTCTTTGAAGTGCTGCTGGTTAGTCTGAAAAGAAATTTGTAAGGGAATGCAGAGAGGCTAGAGAAGAAAAGCTTTTAAGTTAGTGATGGATTAAGGCTAGGTCCCACAGATGGGGTAATGGATAAGCCTCACAGGTGCGCAACGTCTTATATATATCAATGGATTAATAACATTTATAGGTAGCTTCCGGTATCCACGTTGAACTGCTCCTGTTTGCTTATATTTCCACTTTCATACATAAATGTGTATTCTCATATGAGACAGCTGGCATAACGGTGGCCTCTTGCATAATTAGAAGCTGACTGTTTCTGGTTGAGCTTGTCTTACCCTTCTTGAAAAACGGAGATCATTTGTAGAGAGATGGTTGAGCCAGGTACAAGGTCAGGCATTTTTATAATGTCAGCACAAGCAGAACTAACTGATACTGACTCTTATTTCTTGTCAAATACCTGCTCTTTTGGAATCAGATAAACATCATATTGTTACTTTAATTAGCCAGATTTCATAAGGAAAGAGAAGTTTGTGGTGTTTCTGTCTGACTTTTCCTTTCTACTCTCTCCCATAGACACATGGCCAATTTTAACCAAATTGAAAAAATTATGGTATTTCAATGATACTAAGCTCCTGCAGTTTTCCTGAAACAGATTAATAAGTTAGAGATAAGATCCTGACTTTATGTGCAATAGTATAGGCACTCCTAATGTTCTAGAAGAAGAGAGAAAGTAGAAAAGAGAGAAGCAGAAAAAGCATAGCATTTATCTGTATTGCTTATGTGATCAGTTGACTAACAAGTATTATACTTACCTGTGGCCTGTCAGTACACCCTTGGTTCCAAATTAGCCCCAACACCTTCTCCTTGTTGTTTATCCAGTAGATACGGAAGGGGACACAGTGAGAAGGTTAGGGTGAAGCGTAAAGGATAAGAGTTGTGGGCTCCCAGAAAGGAATGGAATGTATAGTTGAGATATGTTTGTAGGTAAGGAACAAAGAATAGGGTTTTTATGTGATGAACAGTTGTGGGTCAGTCATAGGGTAACTAGATTTTTAGAGTGAGAATAAGAAACTGATATGGAAAGAGCACAATTAAAAGTGGAAATATTACAAAGCGCTTATCAGAGAGGGCTGTCTTGTGGAAGTCTCACAACTTGGCCAGAAGGATTTGTATTTGGGTTTCTGACTTCTGTATTTCAGCTGTGTATTCTTGGTTACAGTTTACAGAATGGCAGACTTTTAGAGAATGTAGTGTTTCTTAAACTTCAGTACCTTGCAGCGGAAGGGTGGAACCATTTCCTTCACAGGCGTCTCCTCGTAAATAACAGATATTCACTTTACATTCTGAGCAGTTGCTGAACTAGGAGCATATCCAGAGTTTTATTTTCCTGTATTAGTTAAGGAGAAATGGATGTGCTTTTTAGTAGATGTTTTCTTTACAACATGCTGTAATTGGTGTTTCACTGACTGAGTGTTTAAACTGTACAGCCAATATGAAGCAGATACTACCTCTTTCTCATGGCCAGCTGTGCAAGTTGCTATGGGAACTCGGTGGGGACTATCTGCAGATTACTGCTCTGGGGACTACACCTGGCTTATTTGCATTCAATTTAAGTTGGGGAAAATTCAAAAGAAGAAAAGAGGAGTGCAGACTAGCCAGTAGGCAGGCAAAAAAGGGCTTGTCATTTTGAGGTTGTCACATTGGATGGAAAAGCTGCTTGTATTCATGGTTCTTGTAGGCTCATGCAGGGTTCCGAGTTTTGTAGCCTTTTTCGTGTGTTTTGCTGGTGTTGTGAGGCTTGTTGCTAATGTAACATCACAGAGGTTTTTTTCTTTTGTATTATTATCATTAACTTAGCAAAATCCCAGATAATTTATATAATTCTCCACATTTTTAATAAGCAATCTCTCTGTGATGGTGAGGGATTGTGAAGGCAGCATGGAGTACAGGTCATTCTTTTAAAAGTACATCTTAGTTCACTTCAAGTGCGATATTAAAATGTCAGTGCAATATTGAGTGTTGCTGACAAGCTTAGCTTGATCTTTTTTTTTGTGTTATGAATACTGAATCACTCTTCTTCCAGTGCAGACTGTAGCTTCTCAATAAGGCTATGGAATAATTTTCATTCAAATCACCAGCAGTGGTCAGCTGGCAGCTTCTCAGACTCTTTGTGAGTGGATTTTGGTGGATGATGGTATCCTGGTTACTTAAGCACTTCTTTCTTGCTCATATCATTCTTACTACATCAACTTGCCTGTTCACCAGCACTGGACAAAAATGATTGAAACAGCACTGTATGCCAGTTTGCTCGTTATGCCGTTTCTTCTACTGTGTTGACAAACTGTCTTGGTACCATTCTTCAGGAATACGTTATGGGAACATGTAATCTGTTTTCAGAACAGGAGGCTTAGAAGCTTTGAGAAATCGGAAATCAGCATCTTGGTAGTTTTTAAAAAAAAAATTATATATGAGCCATAGTATATGTACCACTATATATTATGCAGAGTATATATCTTTATATAAAACACATAAGTATGTTGTGAATGTATTATATAAAGTACATTTATGTTTTATGTATAAATGTCATATATATACACACATATAAATAATCCTGCAGGTTAATGGGTTGTCATCTGCCTATAAGCATTTTCAGTTCTGCTCTATTGTAAGGTCAACGTAGCCTTGCTCTCCTGTGAAGATTCAAGTTTTCAGCCTGTCGTGATGCTGTAGACCAACATATGGGCTTTTTATAGGTGAACAATTCCTTGACTATAGGGTCTAGCACATTAAGTCAGGTCCATGCTAGCCCTACGTAATGGTATAATTGTAGCTGTTACTCTGCTGCTGCTTCTGTTAGTTTCTTGTCGACATTCCACATCTTCTTTACTTTCAAAGCCTTTTAGTTCTAATCTTTTCTTCAATACATCTGATGAAAATAAGTGATAATATAGTTAAGTTTTACAGCGTAGGAATCACACTTCCATTTTCGAGCATGGAAAAAGTGTATGTGAGAGACAGAAATCAAAAAGACTATTCTCAGGAGTGGAATTGGAGGGATATGTGCATAGGTAAATATCCAGATTGATACAAGTTGTCGCTTTTAGGGCTGAGAGTCAGTGTCTGAAAGAGCAAATGAATAGTTGTTGTGAGATTTTAATTTCTCCTATTTGGCTTATAAATTGTGTGATAGAGTTCATAAGATGATTATGTAACACAAGTGGATTTAAGCTGGGGACAATAAATGTTTGAATGCAATACTGCTGCTAGCGGAATCTTGCCTGGTTGCTGGCTACTTGCTGCCTTAGTCCTTCAACAGGATAAACATTTCTCCCCTTAGATAAAGGAACTGATTTGGGTTTGTATTTTTCCCTTGCGACTAGACTAGTTTTAACACAGATCACTTGTGTGTGTGGCAGCACAAGAGAGGAGGCAGCACCGCAGCAGGGCTACAGCCACTGGCACACCTGCTGACTTCTTGCTGACTTAGTGTTTGCGTCCCATGGCTGGGGTACCCACAGGCATTTAGGGTTCTACATTGTGTCCTATTTTTAATTTTGGGGCTTTTTTTTTTTTTTGTCTGTGAAGCAGTGAGATACACATCTATGAATCTTGTGTTTTATTGAGGAATCGACAGCTAAGAAATAAAATATTCTGGGTATCACTTTTTTTTTTTGTTAGGTCTTTTGACCTAATTTTTTCAGTTCACTTCTTTTACCCTATAATTTGTGACTTGATGTTGAATTTCATTTGAGAGGATTCTGCATCTGTCAACCTAATACAATCAAAATAAATTACAGAAATTGGGGCAGTACAGGAAAGTTTACCTCCGCTGTGGGTTCTGTGAGAAATAAACGAGACAGTCCTATCTATCCCTGGGCCTGCAAAGAAAATGTGAGTGTCATCCCAGCAAATCCTCTGCAAACACAGCCACAGGTGGCAGTCAGACTGTATGCACTTCAGCATTGCTACTAGTAACTTGTGGTTATTTCCTGGAAAAGCTAATCAATTCCTCTCCTGCTTTAGCACATCACGGCTGCTAAAACTGGCAGAACTGGGATTGTGAGTGGTTCCTGGAAAAGCCGATGTAGGTGGTGTTGTTCGTGTAGTTACACTGCGGTTTTACACTCTCTACTGTTCCTAAATTATCATAAATTTAAAACCCAGGTGCCCTGGAACCTTGTTTTTTTTAATTTTTTTTTCTGACTGATGGCAAATGCATTCTAATATTACCCCTGACCATCCAAAATGAGATCTACTTGGACAGGTGTGCTGATGGACGGATTCGATGTCTGCAGTGTGAATGACTCTTTCTTCAGATCTTGCATCTGGCAATTTTTTTGTTCAATTTGTAACATACAGAGCAGCTTGTCTGGAATTTGGCCTTTTCCTCTTTGAGATCAAATAATTCAAGCTTCAGAAAAAAGCATCCTCATGACATGTCTTGTGGTTCCTACAGGTGTTAATAGTGTCTGGATCAGTGTGCTGAGGGCATTAAAGCAATATCCTCCTTCAGATTTGAGATAGTTATTAAAGAAAGAGAGAGCAAAAGCGGTTTCTGTGAAGGATGTTGATAACAGCAGGACAACTTCAATTCATACCATGAATTGCAGGTTTTGCATGTGTTTTTTTCCTGTTAATTTGTCAAATGCTCTAGTGCTAGCTAAAGCTAAATTCTCTCCACTATTGATCTTGATGTATTCAGTTGTCTCCAGCATAAATCATAATAAACTTAAATCTGTGACTTTGATTTATGTATGTTTGAGTGTGACCTGTAATGGTTTTAATGACAAGTGGCATGGAGACTCTGGGATTTGCATTGAACTGAATTGTATGCTTAAAGTAATGTAGTGAATTAGTCTGCTCTTTGTAGAGTCCCTATTCATCAGGCCAGACTAGTAATTACTACTTTGTCAACGTGGAGAATGGCAAAACAGCATGTTTGCGTAAGGCATTATGTTTTGATTTACAGGTGAGTTTAAAAATAATGTTAAGTCGTGAGGGCTTGTCCTTGTTACATGGGTGTACATGGGAGGCAACTCTTAATGCTTTTGGAATGCACATATGGCGCTGCTAAAAATAATATTACTGTTGCACTATTTGAGCTTGGCATAATTAGCCTTCATACCTTGCCAGATCAATTATGTTGTGATTTACCTATTAGAAAATATTTATTTTACTCATATACTGGCAAGTTTTTGTATGTATTGCAGTAGTGATTTGAAGGTAGCAATATTTATGCTATCTTCATTGCCTGAGGCTTTGGTAGCATGATCCATGTTCATTCAAATATCTGCACAAATTCAGTAGCTGCTTTGTATGTGGAAGATGTGTTTCCATAAATGTCACCCCAGCACGTGACTAGTAAGAGATGACCACTTTAGGTCCAAGGAATACATGAGTGCGGGCTGGTGTCCTCTGCCACAGGACATTTGGGATCACCTTGCTCCTCATGGTGGCGGGTGGTGCCCCAGGTTCTCCAAGTGCCCCAAACTGCAGCATCCCATAAAAGCTTGCAAGAGTTCAGAGTGGTGGGATTCTTTTTATTTTTGGTTTGGTTTGGTTTTTTTTTATTGTTTGCTTCAGTGCTGCTGTTATGCAGACCTATGCCCTTAGATTGTTTTTTTTTTTCCTTCTTCAGCTGAATTTTGAGGCTTTACTGATCATGTTCTTCAGCTCTCCCTTGTGTTTTGTTCATGTAACTTCACTTCAGTGTTCATTTTGGTCTTTCTCTACTTTATGTCCTGCAGTACTTTTTTGAAAAGCAGGATGAGGACAGAGAATCTCGTGAAAGTAATAAAATATGAGGTATTTACTCATTTATTATTTATAATACATCTGATCCAGCTGTTCAATACTTACTAGTGTGAAGAATTTCAGATTTGACAAACCAGTAATTTTAAAGAAAGATGAGAGCCACCTATATGTGGATATAACTTCAAACCTTGAAATATTGGCATTTTCTTTTTTGTGTGTATTTTGGAAAAAAAATCCTACTTAACTTTGTGTGCTATTTATCACGTGCAAGTTTACTAGAGCAATGAATATGTAATGGGGTAGAACCATGCCTCAAGTATGGTGGAATCAAAGCGTGATTTGCTCATTTTCTATTCTAGCTTCTAGTTAAATTGAAAGGTGGTGAATACCCTCCTGCAAATATTAAGAAGTGCTACCGTGCAACAGTTCTACAACAAGCATAACATGCTAGTTTAACACAAATTTGTCTTCAAATGCCTGATGCTTTGAGTTTGGTGCACGTAAATAAATGAGTAGGAGGTCTCAAGGTATTATGATATAGTGATGAAAACCTTGAAAATATGAGTGAAATATGAGTCATTAAGTCAGGAGATGTAATGACCCGATGTTTGCCACTCTTCAAAACATTCCATAATTTTTAAGGAAATGTTATAATGATTTTTTGGGTGAAAGTTGTGACTTTGAATAACAAAGCTTGAGTGCACTGAATTTATATGCTTTGCTTGGAAAAGAAAGTGCTCAACAGTATGAAAGAAAAACTTTTTAAGAAAGGACCTAAGCTGAAAATGGGGCTTTGTCCGCCTGGAAAAGAGAAGACTCTGAGGAGACCTTATAGTGACCTTCCAGTACCTGAAGGAGCTACAAGACAGCTGGGAAAGGACTGTTTGCAAAGGCTTGTAGGGATAGGACTAGGTGCAATGGGTATAAACCGGACAATGGCAGATTTAGTTTAGGCATAAAGAGGAATTTCTTCACCATGAGTGGTAAGACCCTGGCACAGGTTGCCCAGGGAAGCTGTGGCTGCCCCGTCCCTGGAGGTGTTCAAGACCAGGTTGGATGGGGCTTTGGGCAGCCTGGGCTGGTGGGAAGTGTCCCTGCCCACGGCAGGGGAGGTGGACCTGGATGGGCTTTAAGGTCCCTTCCAACCCAAGCTATTCTGTGATTCTATGATTCTGTATTTATGTGCCATGGCTTGCAGGCAGCAAGTGGGGGGCAACACTATTCAGATGATATGCCAGAATGATAGAATTGGCCATGAGTTTCAAATATGGCTTTGTTTGCTTGTGAAAACTACAGCACTGTAATTTTTTAATAAGGGTATTTATCTTCATTTCTCTCTTTCCTGCCTCCTACCACTCTTCTCCCCCTCTTTTTTTTTTTTTCTGCTTCTCATATGGTGGTGCTGTATTGTTTGTCGTGAACAGTTTTCTTACTATAGAAAAATGACTTAAACCATCATAGTTGCTACCTTCTGTGGACAAAAAAAAAGCGAGACCTAAAAATCGAAACCCACAAACAAACCCCTTTATATTACTATGTCAGGTGCTTATGTGTATTTGCTGTCTTCCACTGATAAGATGAATTAACATTCCTGCTTGTCTATCTGCATGCTTAATTTTCTCCAAAAAAGGTACACGAAACAATTTTGAAAGACATTTTATGCAGTGAAAAGCTTGAAAGGATAGTTATAATTTGAGTTTGTGAGAGAAAAAAAATCTATGTAGTCCAAAATTCCAATTCATAACAATTACATAATGACTGGTAATTCTAAACCAGGCCAATTTTATTTGACTTTTCCAAACAACTGCTCTTTGGCTTTCAGAGCAAAATTAGCAATTTTCAGGTAAAATCAATTTTGTTAGGTGAAGTCAAGGGTGGTGACTAAAATTAGAGCTTAGTTTGCAACCCTAAACGTGAACAGGCTGTTGTCTGCCCATAATTACTCTAAGAAGATTGTGCCAACTTAATAACAATTTATTTTATTGAAGTACATGATTTTTATTATTTTTTATGGTACATTGGAGTTCTATTTGATGAAATTTTTATTAGGTTTCATTTAGCTTGTGGACTGGAGACTTGGAAATGTTTTTTTGTTAAGATATAGTAACTGTATGGTGCCAATTTAGGGCTACCTGTATCCATGATCTTGTTTGGCATGGCACATGGAAGCCAACCTTGCTCTGAGTGTTGCCAGGATTCATTCATGTTGTGCTTAGTCATGCACTGTTTTCAGGTCTTTGGTGACTGGGCTTCTTCGATGATTCTTCAAGATAGAATATACGAGCTATTGATACCCTAATGAAGGTAGGAGGCTGATATGTTACAGTTAATATTGTATTTAATTTTCTTGTATCATTCCAAGTACCTGTCCAAATAGGAAATAATGAGTTGTTGGCTAATTGGGTGGTATCAAAAGGCTGACCCTCAAAGTTTGCAAAGGTCATGCTTGTCACCAGCCTGGCTAGTGGCAGAAATTTCCTAGTTGTCATTGAGGGCATGTAACAAATGACATGCTCTCAGTATATGGAAACATGTCTAAATAAAGATGAAGATCCTTAACATAAAGATGTTGAACAAAACACAGTTGATAATAACTTTGCATTTTATCCTTTTAATTCTGCCCAAACCTCTGACCCCATCTGAATAACAGAGTTTAAATATCCTTTCCCCTCTAGTTCGTAACAACTTTTGCTCTAACGCATTTACCGTAAATGACATTAGGGAATAATTTGTTGAGTTTACAGTCAGTCAGCTGGGTATAATAAATGCAAAAAACTAGGAGGCAAAATGGAAGAGAAGATACAAAAGGGAGTTTACCAAGAGTTGTATAACCTGCAGTGGAATATGAGGTTCCCTATCCCAAAATAAGGTATTGAAGTATCAAGTGTAATAATTGGAACCGAATAAATAAATTGATGTTTTGGTGGGACAAATGGCAAAACAAAAATGTTCCTTTGAAATGGGGAGGTATGGAAGATTCATAAAAAGTGAAGAGAATGAGGTAGAAAGAGTTCTGTCAAGCCTTATCTGCAGACTCTGAAGCATTTGACTGAAGAGTATCTGCCTTTGTCATACCTGGCTCTGTGTTGGTGGCTTAGTTCTTTTGGTTTTAAGGAAAATTATGAATAGAATTATGTGAGGAAAAATCATTCACCTAAGAATTGTAGAATTGATTACAGAGGAGAGAAACAATTTATGAGATGTCTGTAGTTGTGCGGGATATGGAGAGATTTTTTTACACTGATGAGCACAAGGTGTGCCACTTTCTCTTCTTAGAGGTGCCTTTGAAAGAAAAATAAAGTTGTGTGCAAAGCCCAACATGGTATTTTGCTTAAATGGGATTACCAGAAGTATGATTTCAGTTCAGGGTATTAAGTAACTTTTGGTGTAAGAATCCAGAAGGAAAAAAATGGCTGAGGATATGGCAGAACCTAAACAGAACATTAACATTTGCTGTTTTTGAAGCAGAGTGGTATGCACTCTTTCTACCCAAACCTGATTCTGTCTTTGGGCCTCCTTTAGAAGTCTGCTAGATAAATAGTTGCAGTAGTGTGGCCTGGATGAAACAGTATGGGTTTTTTTGGCCAAAAATAAGAAGTTAAATAAAAGAAGAGATAATAAAATTGTCAAAGAATGAAGTGCTAATTGGAAGAACAGTATACTCTTTTCTTGGCTGGTTGCTAGTTTGAAAAATCAGTGTATAAGGTTTTATTTCAGTTAGCAGATTAGTGGAAGTTACAGCTCAAATAAACCTTTGGGTAGAGGCCAGTGTTTATAACGTAGATTGGTTGGCACAGTTGGGAATCGCTGGAGGACTTCTGCCTTGTCCTCATTAGCTGTCAATGCAATGTTGATAGTATGGATTGTAGTACTGTGGTCCCACCAGTGTGTTTCCTGACACTGCCTCAGGTACACACTTTCCAAGCCTTTGTTTGCTGTTTGCTTGTTCTACTGTTAGACACGAGTCACCCAATGCTACATGTGCCAGCTCTTAACGGTCACTTCCTGCAGCCACACGCTTTTGGTACTGCACCTGTGTTCAGCCACCTCAGCACAGACTCTTATGTGAAAAGGATCCCAAAGATGACACTGCTGTCATCTTACTGTGCTACTGGCTGCCCCAGCTCAGCCACTGCTTAAACTGGCACTTGCTTTGTGAACTGCTTCGCTTGTTATACCATTTGTGTCCAGCCTCTTCCATTGGAGTAAACGGATTATCTCCAAGTACACTCCAAAAGCATCTATGGAAGAGTGAAGTTTACTGAAGGTTTGCAAACCATGGAGATGTGCCTCGGAGGTCTTAGTGGGACACGTGAATGAGTAGAAAACCAAGCTGGAAACAAAGTATTAGGAAAACCTATTCAGTACATGCAGTTATTTCCCTGCAGCTGAGAGCACCTTCCCTTCTTGCAATCTTTTTCAAGTGTAGATCATTCGCGTTAAATATATAGCAGGGAACATCTTGTGTTAAGTAGAGATATGAACCTGAACAGAAAAACAGGTCAAGCGTGGAAATAAATTCCAGTCAGTACTGGATGATCGAGAAGTCCCTTTTTTTCTCACTCCCTCTTGTTTGGAGAGGCGGTGCTTGAATTCACTTCAGAGGTGTGAAGAAAAGTACAGCTAGCTTTTTTAAAAGAAAACCCCCAACTTTCATTAATATCTGGATGTGGGTGACTCAACCCTGTAGTCACCCGCATCATCAGAATCATCCTGCATCATCTTTTCCCAATCAGAACATGGAATATTAAATGTTGGGTTGTCTACATTACCCTTTTTTTTAATATGAATGTTCTTGTTGTTCAGGACATGAGTATTTGAGTGGCAAGCAAACTGTTTGAAATGGTTTAATGTAGCCCCAAAGTTTGTCAGTACATGTAGTTCTGTGGATTGCTTTTGGAGAAGATCATTGATTCTTCCACAAACCGAAGCCTCTTCCCAGTTTCCCAGTGTACTTTGTGGTCACAGCTGAGTGTTCTGTTTTTTGTGGAGTGGTTCAAAGGTGCAACCTGTATGTAAAGTGCCACTTTCAAATACTTTAGCTCCACAGTAAGCTTTGTTTCAGCTGTCTTGTGTACATTTGTGCTAGGGATTAGTAATAGATTTTTAGAGGTTTTTTTTCTTAGAAGTCATTGGGAAGCAAAAGACTAAATCTATTTTGATTTCACTTGGGATACATTAGTGGGTGTCAACTGTTACACAATACTTGACATATCCACTGCTGTTAAGTTGGCCATGGCAAAGGGATTACCCAGTAATGAATCACCAGGCTCTTCAGCTGTTTAAAGGGAATCATGCTGCTTCCTTGCACTGGTGGTACACTCTTTCCTGCCCAGGACCTTCTTGTGACAGTTTGTGTTTGGATGTGGAAAACTCCATGCAGATGTGCAAGCACCGGTTTGACAGCTTTGTGTTCAGCTTCTACCTTGCTAATTGTTTTCGTGGGATTATTTGGATTGTGTAGAAAGCTCTTTCCAAATCCCCTTTATTACTGAAGTTATTGTTGCCAGCAGGAGTAAGATTAAAGGTGCTTAAGTCTGTAGAGTTGTTTCTAATTTGTACGTGTCATTTCAGTGGCATTTGAACAGAACTCTGTCTCTTCCCCTCCCTGCTCCCCTGTGGTACTGTGCTTGAGTTAGGGCTGAGAAGCCAAGCTATTGGAAGAAAATTCATTTTGTTCCCTAATTATTATGCTGGCACTTGGGAGATAATTTTTCCCTTCATGCACTGCCAATTAATATGCAAATGAGCTGATAAATATTTATACCGTGATTTAAATTATGCAGGGAGCGCTTTCAGTGTACTCTGCAAATGAATTGTTCATGGACTTCAAAGTGCTGGCTGCTGTGCTAACGAGGGGAGATTTGCATAAGGCCCTAATCAGGCGCATACTGATTAAGCTTCATTATGGAAACTGCCAGCTGCAATCTTTGTTTCTATTTTATTACAAAAAGGGGAACTTTTCACGCTTCAGTCGCCTTGACAATGTCAGACACAGCTAGCAGGAGAGACTAAAACTCCACAGAGCAACTGAAGTTTCCCCGTTCAGTTGAAGATTGCTATGGTGTAACTGAAGTTGTATTTCTTCCCCCACCTCCCCACTCCCTTTCTTGTTCAGTTGAGAGTAGTAGCGTAGATTTGATAGAAATTGCCGTTTTCCCTTTTCTTGGACTATCTGAACCTGTAGAGGATACCACAGCAATGCTGGACTGCAGCGACTACGTTCTAGGTGGGTACCGGCTCAGCTCTTTCTTACAAGCATTTAATATGGAAATAGAGGCTGTGAGGTTGACTATGCATAGAGTCTTAATCACATATGCAGAAGCTAGGAAAGGTGTTTGTAAGGCTGAACCTCACCAGTGAATCGGCAGCAAGGAGCTGCCTGGTAGATAGGTAGAGAGATCTTTACGAGGGAAATACATGGTTTGGGGTTTTTAGTTCGTTTTTTTTTTTTTCCTTCTTTCCCTCGCTCCAGGAGAGCGTGCTTCCTCTGCACGGGAGAGATTTGCTGTTTAGCTTGAATGATACTGATACAGACCTTTTGCTTTTAGAATTTCAATCTTAGAAGCATTTGTCTTCTAACAAACACTGGACCTGACTGAATATGAATTTTAGAGCATTGAAATGAATGAGAGAGAATCCCTGTCTCAGAGAACTTAGTAGCTGTATTGAGTTGTTCCCCAGCATAATGTATATTATGTCTGTGTATTTTAGTGTAGTAGCAAGGCTCTTCATGCGTAATAGAAAACAAGGTGGAGTCCACAGTGGTTACCATTGATACTGATGCAAGCTGTGTCTAAGGTTACTGGGATAATATATTTCCTGCACTGAGATTCCATCAGGACTGCAGAGCAGACATGCCATAATTTTTTTCCATGTTTTTTTTAAAGTTATTATAAATAACAGATCATCCAAATTTTAGAATAGGTTTTATTTATTTTCAAAGCTGTCTCCTCAAAGCTGAAAGCACAGGGTTTTTTTCCTTATTCTTTTGATTCCATGCAAATTCATGCAAGAACTTATATTTCAAAGTAAGAGAGTGTATTTTTGGATGGTAAATCTTAAAGCAGGCATTGGAATATTTGTTTCTGAATATGAAGTGGGGTTTTATTTTAGATTAATTTCTGGAGAAGTATTTGCATGTTTTCGCTCACGTTGAACTTTGGTTTTTTCCATGCTCTTCAGTGAATCATTTTTGCTGCTGCTGCTGGTGGAATACTAGGCAGTTTCACTTTAATGGGTGAAAGGAAATAGTAATGTTATACTCCATGTTAAGATTTTCTGTGTTTTACTAGCTGTGCACAGTCCCTAATACTCCCAATTGGTCCAGTGTCCGCTGCTTCTTTCTTCTGAAGACCTTTTGAAATGTTACGGAGGGTGTGTGAAAGCTTTGCCATGGCACTGCCTTAAGAGACACCTTCAGCCCTATGAGCAGAGTAGCACTAACGAATGTATTCACTCCTGAGAGTTCGATTTCAATCACGCACCTGCTGCTTTCGATCCTTGCTTCTGTGGAGTTTGTTTTTAGATAATGTTGGCAGAAGTTGTAGCCCAGGGCCTTTATTTAAAGCCCAACTAAGATCTGAAGGAAAAAGAAAAGATTGAGGGCATTATGGTTTGGTTGTTTTAGCCCACTTCATTTGTTTATTCTTTAAAACAGAAATCATATGAGCATGTATAAGCCAAGTAACCTTTTTATTTGATGTATAACGAATCTGTAGGTTTAGTGTCCTGCGGATATGTGTCTGTTTTGCTGGTAGCCGTTTTGTGCTTCAGATGCATGTCATACCATTTGCAATGGAAATAGCAGCATTGTTCTTAATGCTTTACATGCAGAAGCCCCACAGATTGAACAAGAAATAGTCAGCTGGTGAAATAATGGATGCTATTCTTAGTTTGAACTTGAGCAGTACCAGAAGGATGTTTCTTGATCCAACTTGCTGCTTTTGTGCGATAGTAATGTTTGAGGTTTTTGTTAGGCATGAATCTTTACAATAAAATATTCATTGAGTCATGCTTTTGGTAGTTAAGTAAACTTTGTGTATGCCTAGTACTAGGAAACATTGAGAACCTTTTTAAAAAACATTTATTTTGCATCATAGCCTGACAGAAAAACATGTTTTGGTTGCTTTATGAAAAGAGGTCTGTGCAGTTTTATCTTTGTCCTGAGCAAACTTGGTAGTTGTACAGAAGGGCTTGTTGTGTGAGCCCCCTCATACAGAGGGAACAGCCACTACATTGCTTGGAGTTCTGTGCACATCACAGTTTGCCCCTCTCTGGGTTTGGCTTGTTTATTCTCCCATTACATTAGTATCCTGCATGGTAGTTCTAATACCTGTTTCTGCAAAGAAATAGTATGGGAGGCACTGTGTTTGTTTTCTTGTAAAAGCTTTCTGAAGTAGTTCAGTGAATCAACACCACGTTTCGGAGAGACAGTCTTCTCAGCCTGGACTCCTCCTATCTGTGGTCAGTGCTTTCATGAGCTCAGGCCATCCTTGCGTTCAGGGCTTAAAACACACATCCTGTATGCAACAGCCCCGTGAGTTAGCCTGGTTTCTACAACCAAATGTATTTGACTTAAAAGCCCTCTTTGCTCATTTTCCTGTTGGAAGGGTATTCTTTGTGTTTGTGTCCAAGGCTAAGTCTCCCATTCAGTGTTCTCCAGACTTAAACTAATTTCAGCAGCCAGCTGTGTGTCAAGGAACAAGCTAATACTGTTTTATCAAATGAATGTTGCCTATCGTCATTTTAAATGAATGTGCAGTTGCCACCACTATAAACTCAATTTAAGGGACATGCAGCTTCTCGAAAGAAACATACTTTATCTTTGTTTTACACAGATCTGTCAGAGACACATCAACAACAAACATTTCTGCGCCTGGGTTCTGGTTTTAGAGTGTGGATCATGCTATCCTAATGTGGAAAATGACGGGAAGCAATAGTTCTGTATCCAAAACCTTAGCAGAGCTCTGTCTTTCAAGACTATGAACTCATAGCTTGAATCTACAAAGCAGAGGTTGTGAAAAATGGGGCAAAACCTGCAGCCTTTTGCTAAAGCATGGGCTGGCAGTGCTTAACTAGAAAGGTTCCTCTCATTCGCTTGTCCTTTCAGAAAGCAGTTACAATTTTGCCTTTATACTAAGTAATATTGATAGTTCAGATAGTTTTACATGGGGCTTACATTTGAAAGATTTAGGCATAGGAATTTTTTGAGTGGAGTTGAAACCCTGGAGAGGTTGAATTAACTTGTTGGAGAAAGATTCCTCTTTCTTACCGTCTACAGTTTTTTAGGCCCTTCTGTGTTCAGCTGTAGCAGTTGTTTATGTGGAAAGTTACATTTGTTTTAAAAATATTGACCTGCCTTAAATTGTGTTTCCTAATTCTTACTGGAGTTTTTCTGAGGTTGATGACTCTTATCTTTTCTCACACATGCTGCATTTCTGACTAGTTTCCTCCTCTTCCCACTCTACTTTCCCAGCCATGCTTTGTCATGACTCCTGATTTCATTTAGGCCCTGTCCACATGCATTGTTCCTCCTGGCTTGTGCTTGTATTCTTCTGGTGCTGTCACACCTGGTTCTGATAGCCTGAGGGTGGCATTGGTCTCTCTGAGCAGTAGCAGGCAGTAGTCCCAAGTTTTCATTTCAGGCTCTTGTACACTGCCAAGTAGTGAAGCATGTGGACATTTCTGGAAGTATCTGGAGGAAGGATGCAGCACTTAATGCTGTTACTGTATCCTTCTTCAGCCCCTTGGTATTTTGGAAATCACTGCTTGGGTGAAAAAACATGGCAGAAGTAACCTTTTAAGCACCTAGCAAGAGAGTATCCTAGAGTAAAGGGTTAATTCTCTTCTCATTGGACTTACATTTAACTGGTTATAGGAATTGAAGAATGTGCTTAAGGATTTACTTACACTTCATTTAATGAGCTGGTCTTGAGATTCTTTCTGTAATTTTGTTATGTGATAATGTGGCACAATGAGGTCAGTAACAAGAAATGAAGAGGTAATAAACTGGAGAGCTGATGCTGTATGCAGAGCACCTGTATAGTTTCCTGTATAAGGAAACTATATTCTCTGCCATTTGGTGAGGCCCTCTGCGTTACACTGAAAGCGAGAGTGAACTTTACAAAAGAATAATCCAGAGGGGAAAAAAGAAGAGGAATTATTTTACATTTGCATGGTTTTGCGTGAATATATAGGAAATACAAAGTAACTTAATGTCAGTGACATTCTTGTGAAAGAAAAATGTGTCTGTTTAATTATCATGACTGAATTTCCTTCCTCTTATTGGGGGGGCATAACACACCACCAACACAAGAATGATGTAGGCCATGGTGGTCAGACTTAGTACTTTTTAAACTTGATGTAGTCATTGTTCCTTCTCCTCCCCACCTCTTTTTGCTTGTCTGACTTCCACCGAACTGAAAATTAAGTTCCTGCCTGTCTTTGCCTTCCAGCATGCTGTCTTTTATTCCTCTAACACCATGTTTTCACGTATGGGAATAATGACATACAAAATTTTGAAACAATACTTATCTGTAAGATCCAGTACTGTGTTTTGCCTACTGTTATATTTGTGTTATAATCTGAATTAGGGTTAAGTCCATATCAAATTCCTGATGTCCCATGCTTCTTTTGAGCAAGAAGATATGAATAGATTTGGGGTTTTTTTATTTTGGTCTCTCTTTTTTTTTTTTTTTTTTTTTTTTTACTGTTAGCTTATCTTTATTTCTGTTTTAATGCAGACTCAAGAATGAACAATCCGTCAGAAACCAGTAAACCATCAATGGAGAGTGGGGATGGGAACACAGGTAAGAAATTATGAGTTGGCGCACAGATATTTTCTGGTGGGATTGAATGGATGTTAAAATGCCTTTAACAGATTGCAGGAATAATAAAAAAAAAAAAAAAAAAAAAAAAAACAACAAAAAACAAATGAACATCAAAATCCCCCTACTACTGTTTTTAGAGACTTGAACACTCTTGTCATTAACCCTTCTGCATGCAGGGCATTGTTCACACCTACTGTATCAAAGCACTACCCACACTTTGTACATAAGATTTCCCTTCCCCACTTCCTCTGTCTGTAATGTTTTTCATATTACAGAAGGTCTGGTGGCACTAGTTCTCCACAAGTAGTCTCATTTTTTCCCTGGCAGAGCATACCTTCAGAGCCTCTAACTTTGTAATTTATTTTTGGGTTGAAATTTTCCCTGGCAGATGTGGGCTGCTGGCTGATCTTGTTTCCAATTTAGATTTCATTCAAGCTCTCACAACAGTTCTCCAGAACAAGGCAAAAGGAGAAAGCATCATTTCTCAACATTAAAAAAAAAAAAAAAAATGTTAGCTGTCTTTTCTGTAATTTCTTTGAGTGTTAGAACAGAACCTTGAAATCTGGCTGGGTAGAATATCCTTTCTGTCGAGGCCAATGTGACTTTTGGCACATCCTTAAGACATGGCCAGGTTCTAAGCCATTTAACAAGCCCGTTAAGCCACTGTAACTCCATCACACTATCTCATACTTTAATTCCTTTCTGGAGGCAATTTAATGTTCGTTTTGGAAGCAAGAGAAATGACAGTTTGGAATGGAAAGTAAATAGTTTACCTAACCCAGAATCTTCTCTGAGCTCAGAATAGCATTTGGGAAGAGAAGACTTTAATGAGAAGAAACCTGTTCTTGTTGCTTTGAGACAAGTATAGTTACCATATATGAGGAAAAATATTTTTCCTCCTCTTCGTTCAATAATAAGAGTTTTAGCTTAAACTCTGGAGTTGTGATGAAATTAACAGTTTATTTCATTTTGTGCTGCTGTCTCCTCGTTCTTTGTGCAAGGCTTTAATACAGCTAAGAGTGACTGAATGTTCCCGATACTGATCTGAGAGGCTGGAGGTTTTCTGCTAATGCATAGGGTCAGTTAAAAGGAATTCTGCTCACTTATTAATGTGCAGAAACAAAACGTTTCTGGCATCTCAGTTTTTATCATTTCCATTGTATTTGTAATAGGGGAGATATCTATTCTTATTACAAAAATGATTCATTATGTATTTAATACTGGTTTAGGATTATATAAAACTTCATTTTAAAAAAAACATATGCACTGTAAATGTTTAATAATCGTAAACAGCATCAAGAGAACAATGGTTTTAAATATCCCTACAGAGTCCTTATAGCTGAAGGGTGAGTATAAACTTCTGAGAAAATTCAGACTTGCTACTCTATACGACCACAGCTCCCTGTGTATGCGTTCTCCAAGCAGTGCATTCCCAACACAATTCCTGAAGTGCAGCTTTAACTAGCAGTTTAACCTAAATTCTGAGCTGTTTTAAGACTTGATTTATTCAGAGGTAGCCCACTGTCACAGTATTGCATCTGCTTCAGCACAACGCTGGCTCTGCTGTCCTGGGCAAATACTCATCAGTGTGAAGGTGGTGGTCATGCTTTAAAGAAACTGGTGGATTGTAAAGCTGTGGATTGATGCCTTCATTACAAAAGAGAGTACAATGTCTACTTTTTTTATGCTCTAAAAGGTTAGTTGTTACAAAAATTTGATTCTTGCTGGTGTTTGGACCTTCTGCAATCATTCCTTCTGCAGTTTAAATGTTTCAAATCATTCCTTTCAGTTTTGTTTCCTGACTTCTTAAATTATGCAAACTGAAATAATCTAGAATTTTTGAGGACCCTTTGTTCTGTGGTTGTTGTTTTGTTTCTAAATATAGCGCTCATGAACCACCAGAGGTAGTGATTACTGGTATTTGTGATATTCTTTGGGGCTCAAGGGTCATTTGCACTAGTCAACTGGCAGATGTTAAACCCTGAAAGGAATACCCAGAGAATGCTGTTCTAGGTTTATGGTTAGGGCACTTAGAATATGGTTCTATGCTCTGTGCACGCTTAGCAAAAAGAAGTCTGCTTCCAGCTCAGATGCTAGAGAACTGGAAGTGCCGTTGATTATCTGGGGAGCATTGATTCTGCAGCAAAATGTGTGAAGGTGATTTCTGTAAGCGCTCAAAGTTCTTATTTGTGTAATTTTTCTGTTACCATCTGTTTTCCAGTGACGTTTGTGAATCACTTGAATCTTCTGTATGAGCACTGCTAGTCTGTCTTTTAAACCCCACTGGGTGTTTGGTTGTGTCTTTCCTGTTTTAAACTGTAGTAAGCTGATGCTGCTGGAAAATTTTAAGACAAATGGCTGTAGGGTGTGGAATTTACATTTGTCAGGGCTAGTGTTGTCGGGAAGGGGGGAAAAAAACCTCTATTGCCATTGGTAAAGATGGATTAACATCAGTAGCTCTTTGAGCTAGCAGCTAAGTTTCATGGAAGTTAAATTAGGGATTTGTATTTCTAACTCTTGACTATTTAGGGAGCATAATAAAGTCCCCAAATGCTTTGGTCATAATAAAATGCCTGAAACAGTTTTTTAATTTCAAACTTTTGTGATAACCAGACTACCCTTTTAAGCATCCAAAAAGCAGCTTGTAGTTCAGGTGAATTAAATGCAACAATGAAGTCTTTGAATACAAGAGTAGTTGGATGGCTGTTTTCACAAGAACATGAATTGATCAACTGGTAGTCTGTGTTGCAGAATTACACAAATCTTTCCAGCCTTCAGTTGTGGGTGGACAGTCTACTCAGTTTCTGTTGGGAAAAAAGAGAGAGGAGTAAGAAGAGTATCTTACGGTAAACAGATAGACCTTTACCTTTCCTTTTTATAGGTTGTAGCATAAAATATTCCAAAACAGCTCAACCATTTTGTTAGTTTTTTAAACTATGCGAATGCAGGACAGTAAAAACCAAGGCTGTAATGTTTATGGAAACTGTAGTATTGGGACATGCATTGACTTAGCAGCAAAATAATCTTTTTCATGAATGTAGTATTTGGAAGGATTCTTATGATTCTTGTTTGCACTACACTGTTTCCAGAGATTGTTTTTTCAGTTTTCATAAGAAGAAAGTATGTAGGAGAATGGATGAAGGACCATGGAATATTCTTCAACTGCCAATATTCTGGGAAAATATCGATGTTCAGCTTCTTTCTAGTAATCTGGACAAGGAATTAACAATTTCTGAGTATTGGGAATACCTCTCTAAACACAGGCACAGAGAGATGGGGAAATGCAGTGCTGGTGCTGGAAGATGTCTCACAGAGCACAGTGCAGATACCTACTCAAGTTAGTTTTGAAATCTTCCTTCTTGTTGCCTTACCTTCCTGAGATCTCTTTCCCCCTAGACCTCACTCCTTAATGAGGAGGTCTCATTAAAGTCTTGGATTTTGAGAGTACATCCTTCTGCCTGTAGGTGCGGTGTTACCTTGCCTGCTTCATTTTGTCATGCCTTTATTCTCTGCAGGCACATTTCCAAGGCAGCATGAACTAATCCATATGCAGGGTGTCCCAGTACTTCATGTTCTATTCCTTTCCCTGGAGTTGGACTGAGTGGGATGGTTGAAAAATTTGATTCAGCTGAAAATTAATTGTACGTAGTATTAGTCTTCATCCGAACTAACGCTGTGTAGTAGCTAAGCACATGGCTGAATTTATACCAGAGTTTAAACGTGCTTAAGTTGCATTGGACTTGGGCTGTAAGGGTGAAATTTCATCCTGAGCTTTATTCAGTCTTAACAACCTGTTGGTGCGAGGGACACTCTTTACCCTACTAACACATCTCTGATGTGCCCTGCTTTGTATTATCTGCTGCTTGCTGGGCCCTAAGGTAATTTAATTCATCACACATTACTGACAGAAAATTCACTTGGCCAGAAATAAAAGGGGAACTCGGTTAAAAAGGTGAATTGTCTTACTGCTTTGTCCATTAAATACCAGAAGGGGCAGGACAGGAACAGTGTAGTTGGAATGAACTAGGGGAGATGGAGAGTTCCCACTCCTGTTTTGATTTTGGGGTTTTTTTTTGTGTTAGTGAGCTGTTAGATGAGCTCTAGCAGTTATTGGAGGTAGGATGGAGATGGAAAAGACATAAATACTTGGGATTGCTACAGTCACTGTACTTGTGATTGCCTCTGCCATGTCTGTTAGTCACCATGGGTTTTAGCATTTAATTCTTACTTTGAGCAGAAGTGACGTTCTGGTCCGTTTATGTTCTTGCAGAGTGGTGAACTTCTGCTTCTGACTGCTCCACTGTCCAGTCTCCTTATCAGTTTTTTTGGATTCCACGGGAGTGGTGTCACGGTGTTATGAGTGCACTAAGAACAAGGCCTCTTATATACTCAACTCAATGTTCATTTTCACTGATGTTCTTCTAAAGATAAATGCAAGCAACCTAGGTAGCATTCCTTCCAAAACTAAGACTGCATCTGAAGGGGATGGGACACTACCAAATACCAAAGAAGGCTTAAGATAGAGATACAACCAAGTGTGAATAGGTGTGGGTTTGGGGTTTTTTGCTCCAAATTTGGTTTTGGGAGATGTAGGGAGAGGGACTTGAAGTCCTCCAAGGTTGAATTTAAAGAAAACTTTGTTTTCTATTAGTACTTGTCTAAGCTGTGTTTTTTCGGGACACATAGAGATTTTAAACTCAGTCTTGGAACTTGCTTTGTTCAAAACTATCGACCCTAGGAGGGTGATTTCAAACTTCTGTGTTATGAGTCCGCAGAAGTGCTACCTGAAGCATTTATTCCACGCACTTGTTCAACACTGCTCTTCTAATATGATATCATGGTTTGAGACTCTTTTTGAAGTATAGTTAACTAGAACAACTTCACCTCTTTATGTAAGGTGAGGCTTCCAGCTAGTCCTCTAAGAAACTGATAATTTTTTTGACCCCTGCAGGTTTCCATTTGGAAAGAGGAATATCTACCTTACAGTAGGTTTTCTTATCTGTTGTTTTTCCATCATGGGGGTAGAGGGGAGCGTCCCTCGCCACAAATTGAAAACTGATTGAAACCATCTGCTTAAATGAGGAGGTGGTTGATTGTTTCTTTGAATTACAGTAGCTATTTGTCAGGAATTATTTTTGTTTCTGTCAGATGTGTTAGAACGAGTCCAGAGGAGACCACAAAAATGATCAGAGGGCTGGAGCACCTCCCGTATGACAACAGGCTGAGAGAGTTGTTGTTCAGCCTGGAGAAGAAAAGGCTCCAGGGACACCTTCCAGTACTGAAAAAGGGGCTACAAGAAAACTGGGGAGGGACTCTGTATCAAGGAGTGCAGGATATGATTGAGGGGTGTGGTTTTAACCTGCAAGAGGGGAGATTTAGATATTGTGAAGAAACTTTTTTACTGCGAAGGTGGTGAGGCACTGGCACAGGTCCCTTTCAGGCCAAACCATTCTGTGATTCTGTAATATATTTACCCAATCATCTTCTCACTTCATCTTCTCACTTCCTTTGGCATTCTGCATTGAAAGAATTCTGCAGTTTACTGGAAAGAAAGCAAATAGAAGAGATTCTTCTGGTTATTTTCAGCAGACCTTCTTATCTGTCTTTCTGTGGAGAAGTGTGATCAAGTTCCGTTCATTGCAGATCTATTCAGGCCAATGATAGCCCTTCCTTTCACTTTGGATTGACCCTTTAGACTCATTAAGCAAAATCATTTTAGGTAGTTTAAAATTTGTTTTTAACTTCTGTGGATCTTTGGCTGCACAGGTGCCTCTTAAGTCTGGAAGTCCTGGCTGAAAGCATAAGAGTTAAAAACTTGGGAGCAGACTAACTCTTCCTCCATAGCACCTCCACCAAAAATGCGTCAAAGGGCCATGTTAGGCTTACCTTACCTGTGTGCTAGAAAGCTTGTATGTCCACGCTGTATCTGTGTTTAATTGAACAATGACTTCTTTGGAAATTTTATCTGTGTAATGTGTTTGTAGTCAAAATAGCTATGTAAAATACAGGATAAAGTATTTAATCAAAGTTTACTTGCTTTTGCAGATGTTTCTAAGAAGCAGCAAACCTCTGTTGTTTAACAACTGTGATTTTGTTTGACTTAGATAGCTCAGATTTTCATGGTGAAAAATGTAGATGATGGAAGGAATTTTGAAGTAAAACTTAGTTGAACACCTGTCCATAGGCATTGAACATAATCTGGTTGTTACAAAAGGTAAACATACAAGTCTAAAGTTGGTTTTATTTCATTTCAGTCATACAGTTCTTAAGATTGCATCTGTTGTAGAAATTCTATGCAGTTTGATGCATACAGGGTCTCCCTCTGTGGTGTTAGCCACTGTAAGCACTAACACCCAACATACAAAAACAGTTGTTGGTAATGCCCAATATTGATTTTATGGTCTCCCTACAGAATGATTCTGAAAAGTTTGTAGTTCATCTTGGCAGAAGAGAATTCTGTGGTAGTTTGTTATGAAAAAGTTGTTCTTCCTTGCCCTCCCTTCCCACCCCCTTTTCCCTTCTTACAGCCAGATTATTTGGGAATAGTGTGGAGATTTTCATGGTTTCTAAACTGTTTAGGAAGAAGACAGTGAAAATATACAAAAAATAATCAGGTTTTAGTTATATGAAAGTGAACAAGGGCAAAAGCAAGCCCAGACAGTTATCTCTGTAATGAGAGCTCTGCATAAATATTCATGGCAATGTGGAGGTATCTTTTATCAAAATAGTGAAACTGTGGCTCGTAACTGACCTACTTCTTATTTCATCAAGTATTATTTTACCTGTCTTTAATGAAAGGTGACCTTATATGAACCTTGTTCATGCCACTTTCTGAACTTGAAGAGTTTTCAGCTGCTGGATAGAGAGGGCATGGATAATGGAAGCACAGTTTAACCTTAGCAGCATGCACCCATTTAGTTCTCAATCCAAGGTAGAGAGCGATAGGGTGATATTGTACATAGAGTAGGTAAGATGATAAAAGCTAAAAAAAATATGATGTTAATTTTGTTCTACTCATGAATGTTATATTCATCAAAGCCTGGAAGTAGCACTGCTTCCCCAACCCCTCTTTCAGTACAAGGCTTCAATTTTTGTTACTTTCAGAGTATCTTTTGACTACATAGTATTGAGAGAATAGCAGGAGACTTAAATTCTTATTTAATTTTGTAAAAGTAGTAACTAGCAGTTCTTTATGTGTCTATATCTCCAGGCACGCAAACAAATGGCCTGGACTTTCAAAAGCAGCCTGTGCCTGTCGGAGGAGCAATCTCTACGGCCCAGGCCCAGGCCTTCCTTGGGCACCTTCATCAGGTAAGAGAAGACTCGTTTCAAAGTAGAGAAGACTTGAGCAGGTAGGAACACAGCTACTCTTGTGTGTTCTGTTTTCTCTCTTTCTGTGAATGATGGGAAGTCATGTAAAGGAACCATTAGCTAGACCACATGCTTAAATAGCTTGGATGGGGTAAAGTTCTTATTGTGGCACTCATTTTTTGCATTGGGCTGCAGAATGTGTGAAGGTAAGGTGAGACCCATTTGGGAGAACTACAAAGCCCCTTTCTGGGGACTTGAGAATGCCTAAAATTGTTTGATGGTTGTGGGGTAATCAGTTTTTTTGTTTTCTTTTGTTGTTGTTTTTAAACCGCAGTGGAGATACCAAACTGAAAAGTAAGGTAAAATTTAATCCTTTTGGTAAAGGATTGTATTGATCCAACAGATGCCAAAGTTCTGAAACTGTCACTAGCTAGTTAAGAAACACAAAGTGGTATTGAATGGTAGTCAGCACTATGCTGTGGTCTTTCAAGCTTTTATGCATTAACTAGAAATACAAAGTGATTGTACTTACTAAGTATATATGGTTTGTGAGTTTCTAAAATGGTTTTTGTAAAGTTATTTCAAGGACCCATTTTTTGGATGATATTCAGACTTCTACTACTATCACTCTGTTCTGCTGCTGCTGTGTTTAGGGAATCAAAGCTGAACTTCAGATGTAGGCTGAAGCAAAATGGAGCATCCCTGGGTGAAGAAAAGTATAAGGGGCATTTTTTGTAGTTTTTTTTTATCTGTTCACACTTGATGTATGAAAACAAATGTCCTAATTTCTTTCCCTTCCTCAGCACCAAGTTTAAACTTTAAAATACTGTACCTAATTGGCTGACCTTGAATGTTTGAGGTCTGAGGTTGCACAGTTATTGTGGTATAATTGACGTACTGAAACTTTTATGCCCTCCTTTAAGAGCTCTGAACTGCCATTTTATTGTATGGAACATTCCACATGTCTTGTCACATAATTACAATTTTCCTAGTGGATTGAGTTATGTAGGACCTAGGGAGTGCCAGTGTTTGAATTTGCTGAACCAATAGGCTGTTGTAGCCTGCCTTTATGTGGAGAGAAGCTGACTGGTTTTCATGGGTTGTCAGTATGTCTTTAACAGGGAGACAGATACAGCTGTTCTGCAGAATTTTGTGTGTTTGTTTTAGTGTCTTTGTTTTGTTATATAGATTGATCTAGGACAGTAGTTGTATTTAGCAGAGTGCTTTATCTTGCTTTGGAAATGAATTTATTTAAACAGTTGTCAAAGTCTTCATAACTTTACATTTGATAAGGTGTGATTCATTTCTTGAAACATCAGTTCAAAGGAAAATTTCAGGTATTCTTCTATGCACCTGCAGGTGTGTGGGAATTTATTGTCAAACTGTCCTCTTCTGGTGTGGCTGCTGTGAGGTGGGGCATTATTCAGCCTTAACACACCATGCTCTCCTCCAGACCAATACAAAATACTAGATTGTAGGCAACAGTTTAATTTCTCATTAGAAAATTTGTTGTGCGGTGGAAGGAGTGTCCAATTTGCATTCAAAGAGATCTTCAGGAATGTGCTGGCTGTACTTGAGTGAGATGCATCTGTAGTCTTTCATGTGGGTTTTGTAATTATTATGTAACTTCTAAAGTATTATTTCTGAGTGTATTTTGGATGGCAGGCTATTATTATTTAGTTTATTCTCTGCTGTTAATTCATGTTAAAAGCTAAGATTACATCAACTGTGTCAAACTATGCTTTGCTTGTGATGAGGAGGAGCTTCTCTGGGAGCATCTGCTTAGATGTAGGACATGCTTAATAAGTCTAGTACCTTCATCTAGGGTGGAGGGAAAAGTTTCCAAGGTGTCTCTTAAGGGCTGCCTGTTCAAATACTCCATTATTAATTTCATGTGTTGCAATCTAAGTTAAAACTCTTCTTCCTGTGCTTGCAGATAGTTATGTGGGCTCTGTTCTGTCACGTATGTTACGTGGTGATGTCCTTTCATAGAGACAAGAGTACTGCATTTTCCTTTGCTTTATTGTATCCTTATGTGTTGCCTACTTTTCAGATGAGCAGTGGTTTTCAAAGCTGACCAGAAATAAAATTTGCTACAGGCTCTAACTCTGACCTTTGGAAGTATTGGTAATTAATTACACAGCATTCCTTCTTTGTAGTAGGAGTGGTGGTAGAAACAAGATGAGAGTGATTAAAACAATCTTCAGTAAACGAAAAATCTAGCATCTGCTGTACAGAGAAAATCCTTATCAGAGATAAAATAACACACTTGTAAAATCTCACTTTCTGAAACATCAAGTTTTTTTTGCTGCTAACTCATAAGAACTTCTTTGGACCTGTTAATCACAGCCGTTGTAAAGTGCCTCCAGTCCTCTGTATAGAGACCTTTTTCTCAGTGTCTGAGGTCTGCAACTAATTGAATGAGCAGATTGGAGGAAGAGTGTTTATGCTGTGGGTTTTATGCTGTGCAAGTAAGTGTTCTTCTGTCATATAAGGAAGTGGATGAATGCACTGTATGTATTTGGGGTAAAACCCATTCCGAAATATTAGAAGGTTGGTTGGTAATGAGTGGAGCTTAACACCCTCTGCTGAAGCCTGAATTTATGTAACAGGAATAGGAATAGTTAGCCCGTGGACCTAAAAATGTTCCGTTTCTACTTGGTTTGATGATGTTTAGATTTCATGGCAGGAATATGTTCAGTGAGAGGTAGACAGCTAACACTGTAGAAGAGTCTTACAGATTATTTTCTACCTGGCGTACAACCCATTTCACTGATTTGGGTGTTAGAGGATCATGCGTTTTTTCTTGGGGGAGTTCTTGTTGGGATGTGGGTGGGAAGGTTGTTCTTACATCACTGAAGTTTTCTCTGGATTCTACATTATTTCATTTCCATTTTTGCACTGTGTTGTAGGTCCAGCTCGCTGGAACAAGTTTACAGGCTGCTGCTCAGTCCTTAAATGTACAGGTAAAGACAGGTTCCTTCTCCTGCTTTTCCTTCTCTCATTCCAAACAGCATTATGGTCCCATTAGAGATAGTTTTTAACTCATTTACTCTATTTAACTCTGTTTTTTCCTTATGACTGATCTTGAAAGTGATAGGTATGAAGGAATAATAGTTTTACAACTGTAAATTTTAAAAATTTACACTTACAGGTTCAGGATTGTAAAGCATTCGGAAACTGGAGTTCTTTAAAAGATGCAGCAGTTACAGTTTTATACTGAGTTTCGGTCAGGTTGTGTATCATGAAAACTAAAAAACTCCAGGAATATTTCATATACTTCCATTTGTTCACTTATTTTAAACATGGCAAGTATTGCTTTTGCAATTTGTCCTTGCTTCTGATAGCTAAATATACGAGTAAAATGTTACATTGACGATGTAATGTGGCTAGTGTAGACCCTTGTTAAATAACATAGGGATTTCAGGATAAGTCAGAGTAACTGATGTTTAATAATGTATGTGAGGGAACAAAGCTTTCAAACTTTTTTTATGCTGCTGAACACTTCAGCGTATCAGTTAACATGCTGCTACTTCTCAATACTATATTAAAGGGCAAGGGATACAGTTTTATTTAAAAACTGATTTCAGTATTGCTTGTTATCAAAGAATGTACGTAGTGCATTACATGAAATGCAATAGAATGTGGACCCACTTATACATAATAACAATTTGGAAAGAAGAGGAGGTATAGTGACCTTCCTTCCTAAGAGAAGGAGGCAGAAAATTGCCTTGGTTGCCATGGTAAACTTCCATCCCTGAGAGAGATGTTGGCAAACAGGCTGTATCTCCAGTGCAGAATGTTTACAGTCCTGCGCTGTAATTATCGCTCAATGACTGGCAGAATTAATCAGAGCCTTTATGTTAATTAGCCTGCTCTGCAGTCCCCAAAACAGGTGGTGGAAAATATGCAAATCTATGCAGAATTATAATGTTCTGCATAACTGGTTTTAATTATCATAAAACTCTCTCCCCCTCTTCATGCACTTGCATTTCCTCCCTCATGTCTTCATGATTTCTTCTGTTTAAAAAAAAACATACACACCAAAAACTAAACAAAACCCATATCCCCCACACACACCCCTGCTTTTAAAATAAAGCAGCATTTAATTAAGTAAATACTAAACTTTGATTATTTAAAAGCACTGTGTGTATCATGGGTTTTGTGGTAGGTTGATAAACCTGTGAGGATTTCTCAACCAGTTCCATGTAAGCCAGCAGTGTGACTTAGAGGCGCAGGATGCAGATATAAAAAATGGAAACAATCTCCTTTCCCTCATTCCATTGTTTAGGATTTTAGGCAATGAATAATTTTAACAACCTTTTCTTTGTTTATGGTAAAATGTAGCGTCAGCTGCAGTTGCATTGCACAGATTGAAATAAGACCTGAAAATAATATCGAGGAGTTACAAAAGACCTGAGAGCCTTTTTGTTTTGTTTAAACCGCATTTCCTACAGACATGTTTGAGCAGTCGTAGCTGAGATGGTGGACACACAGAGCCATTTGCTTAAACACACTCTTAAAATCAACCCAAAGGCTTTTTGTATGCAGATGAAAGATTTTTATTGTGCACTGTTATATAACAGTGTTATACATCAACATCTGTTTTATGCTATAAAGAGTTGTTGTTGTTGTTGTTGTTTTTCTTTTTTGACTAGTCTAAATCTAATGAAGAATCTGGGGACTCTCAGCAGCCAAGCCAGCCTTCCCAGCAGCCTTCAGTGCAGGCGGCCATACCCCAGACCCAGCTCATGCTGGCCGGAGGACAGATCACTGGGGTAAGATTTACCCAAGTAAACGGCAGTAAATCCTCCTACCCGGCAAACGACGGCAGTATCTACGGCAGTCCCCATAGAACTGTTAGTGAAACTTATTGTCATTTCCTTTAACTTTGTAACTTGAGTGAAAGAGGGGGCAGAAAATATATTCCTGTAAAAAAAGCAGACTGTAATTTTTGTTTTCTAGTGCAAAGTATTTACTTCCAAAACAACAACAAAAAAAAGCATTCTTACTGTTCTCAGTAGCTCTCTTGACTCTGCAGTGAAATTAAAACCTGGTGTGTATTCAAGAAAAAAAAGTGACTGATGTCATGAAAAGGCATTTTATTCGTAAGGCTAATTCTTATCAGATAGCTTGGTGCTAATAAAAATTATGGGAATTGGTGACACTAATACTTGCTCTTCTCAAAGACGTTTCTTTTTAAGTAACTGTATTAGTGTTTGCCTAAGTCTATTCAAGCCTTCTGTTTTAACCTACCAATTTTGAGTTTTTTAATTGCAAGGCTTTGGCAGTAATTATGGAATAACTGTTGATTTAGAATTACTGGGGTTTCTGAATTGTTATAAATGCTTCCAGTCATTTAGAAAAAGAGCAAGTTTTGTGAATGGGCTAGTTTGGTTAAAGAGTTTGCTTCCACATAATCAGCTTTGCAGTTTGAAGAGGTCACATGTTAATAAGAAATTTAGGGCAGTTGCTCCAACAGTGTATTTATGTTTTGAAGTGTTAGATTAGATCATCTCTGCACTTGAATGAAACTATGCCTTAATTTCGTGTTCAGTTGTTAAATCTTACTGTATGCGAAGTGTGTAAATAAACATCCTATTTGGTATTTGGTTAATTACATTTGAAAGTTTTAAAAGTGTTACTTTCAAAACATTATTAAAACCCAGCATGTTTTAGCATTTTCCTCATTCTCAAAAAATACCAGTTTGCATTAATTTATGATTCTCTGCAGTAGTGAAACAGTCAAAACTCCAGGCCTATGCAGGATATTGATTGTGGTAAATGTGGGCATCAGGATTCATTTGCATGTAAAGGAGAGACTACTGCCACCTGTTTCACAGAGATAATGTGTGTTTGGGAAAGGGAAAGGATGTAAACTTGCCAATTCTATTCTATTTAAAAAAAAAAAAAAAAAAAAAAAACAGATGGGGAGACTTGGAGAGAAACAAATGGAGCTCATGTTCTTTACTTGTATCTTAGGGCATAATGGAAATGATGGAATATGGCAGGGATTCATGCTAATGTGAAGCAGCTGGGATGTTATCAGTTTGTTCAGTAGCCATAGCCAGCGTTCCTGCTTCTCATTCATCTGGCTAATCACTTGCTGTTCTGCTGGGTGTAAATTTCCTTTCAAATCCTGGCAATACCGATTCTTTTCTTTTGCTTGCTACCCAATTACTTATTTCCTGGATCACCCAGTAGGATTGTGAGGAGTAGAGTTAGGTTCTGTAGATGCTAGTAAGTGCAAATGTTTGCATTCATGTAGTTTGGCTTATGTCAGGTCTGTGGTAGGTTGTTTGCTACACTGAGTAGCCAGCTGTCCTTAGTTAAGTCAAGAGTCAGTCAGTGGCCAGTTAATGTCTGAGCTGTAGTCATAGTTCTAGGAATGCCTGGTTAATATAACTGGTAATGAGCTAGCTATTGACTTTGTAGCTTAAGTGGCTCTTTCCATTATTAATGGCTGTGTTTTCTAATTATTTATAGCTCACGTTGACGCCAGCCCAGCAACAGTTATTGCTACAACAGGCACAGGCACAGTTGCTGGCGGCTGCAGTGCAGCATTCAGCCAGTCAGCAGCACAGCGCTGCTGGTGCCACCATCTCGGCCTCTGCTGCAACGCCGATGACGCAGATCCCTCTATCTCAGCCAATACAGATTGCACAGGTGAGCCGTGAGGCTTGAGAGGATGGAAAATAAAGAGGTTTGACTAATTCCATCATTCAAATAACATTTTTATTTTTTATTCAGTGAGTTTCTAGAGTCCTTGAGTACTGTTAGTCTTTCCTTGTGCATCCTTAGCTGATGAGGTTGACGTCAATAGTTTTAGCAAAGACTGTATGCTGGCTGCTCAGAAGTTCCAGTGGGCTTCTGAGTTTGTTCCAATATCTGACCAGATGCTCTGTTTTCTGATTTTTCTTCCTTGTAGCTAGCTTGAGAAAGGAGAAAAAGGAACATAGATCCCTGTAGAAATGACACTTGTCAAGACCTGTATGGATGGGAAGAGATACCTATGTGTCACAGAGGATGCTTGTTAGAACCAGACAGCAAAATGATAGAGCTGAAGAAAGTTTGATTCAACACATTTGTCTGCTACTTTGACTTGGTGCTTAATGTTCAGAGTTCAGTGACAAAGAATAGGCACTCTTGTGTGTCTAGAGGAGACTTGCCAGAATGAGTCTAGTGTTGGAATCTGTCCAGTTTTATTGTTTGCTGCTAAAGACCCATTAATTCTCAAGAACTGCTTGCCAAGGAAGTTCTACTTACTAGGAGCCACAAAGATTCACCTGGGTTTTCCAGGATTGACCTTATCCATTGTGGAGAATGTAGCACTACTGACTGTGGGCATAGCGTCTGTAGTGTGGAAACGCCTTAGACTTCTGGACAAGAGTGTAGAGCATAGGTGCTACTTTAGTGCTACTAGTAGATGATTGTTGCTGATGCTGAGGTCCATCTCTCTGTAGATTAAGCTTCTCACCATATAATATTTCAGCTTTATTAGTCTAGCTGTACAAAGTACATTGGGTATATAATCTCCAAAATTGCTGCTGCTTACAGTGTGCAGGTTCTTTAAGACAGCCTGATGTTTTTTATTCAGATTATTTTCACTTGCATTCAACTGGGATATGAAGTATCAAAAAAAGTGAAGAGGACTGATTAAGTAAAAGAATGGAAACGTTGCATTTATCTATGAAGTCCATTGGTGAAATGTGGTATTCCTTTATAGCGCTAATCCACTAGCTAAATAAGAGCCTGGTCCTGCTGTCAGGGCTTTTTTGTCTGCTGAAGTGGCAAATTTCTGTGGTGACGGCCTAGAAGTTCTGACCTCTCTGTCTGTCCATACAGAGGCCAGAGTGATGCCATCCCACATTAAGAGGCCAGTACTGACGTGTCCCATGGATCCCTCACACTGAGCCTCTTGGTACACTGAGAGATGCATGACCAGATATTAACACTTCTTTTAGGAAAGAATCCCACTTCACTCTCTGGAAGTTTCTCAAGGTCGTAATGTTCAAGGAAACTTATAGCTCCCAAGATAATCTCTTAATTTTGTTAAGCCGTTGTCTGTAGCCAATAATACAGATGGATTTTTGAGAAAAGGATGGGAAATATCTGTGTCAAGGAAGCTGATGGTTAGCTTCTGACATCTCTCCATGTGTCTGTCACAGAGTTCCCCCATTTTGATGCTATGCGATACTTAACCTAAATGTAAGTGATCTGTAGTTTGCCTGCCTTTTGTATTCTCAATGTGCAGCTTAAGATGGAAAGATCTGTTTTACTGAAGTTTGGAGCATTAAATTTTCATGTTTGTAAATTCTGTACCTTGAACTTCCTAGCTTTATCTTTGTTAAATATTCCCCCAAATTAGTGGATACTTCCAAAGGCTTTGTTGCACGTGTATGAGATGTCCTGTTCTTCCACTTCAGTGGGAAGCAATGAAAATGTATGAAGCATTTACAGTTATTAATTTAGTACTGTCCATTTCTCCATAGCTTGCAAAATCTTCAGAGAATTTTTTAAGAGTTGAAAAGATCAGGCATGTGCTGTGAAATAGGAGCTTCCGAAGTGAGCATTGTCTGGTTTCTGTGTGTCCGTAAGCTAAAGGGTCTATGGAAAAATAGCACAGAATCATGTAGTTGCCATCATATAACATGTATTTGTAGCACAGTGGGGAAAAAAGTTGAAGTTTCACTTGTTCTCTGGCATTCCTAATTACTTGAATGTTTCACTTACCCTATCCTAGAACAAATTAATTGTAATCTTGATGTATAAGTGTAGTATGGGTGAATCTTGTTAGCTGCTGCTTATGATGAAAGTACAGGGCATAATTTGTGCAGATATTGGATAATTTGAGATGCTTTACGGAAAACATCTGCTGTCTGTTTTTGTAGGTGAATAATGCCATGCTTTTTGATCCATCCTGACAACTATTTATGAACAATGCTCAGCTTTGTTTGCATTGCTATTGTAAACAGATAGCTGATTACACAAATAGCTAAATGATTTTAATTGATGATTTTTGAATAATTGATCAACTGGCAGATCTCTGCAGCAGGGGAATTACCATATTTATTTTAATTAACTAATTGCACAATCATGACTTCTTTAATGTGCATTGCAGTTAATGTAAGCTACCTGCTGCAGCAGTCTGGTTAGACATTAGTGCTGCTGCTTGGCTCAGGTTAAATTGTCACCAGACAGTCGTACCAAATTTTGGGGTTCTTTGAAAACTATATTTGTTTCCATGATCCACGATCAGTGTTTATATGATGTCAACCTCAAAATGACAGAGGTGCTTAGTTTTGTACTGAAGTTGTAACTAGAGATAATGGCATGGAATTTAGAACCTCAGATTATTTAAACAAACAAATAAAACCAAAACCAACAAGTAACAAAAAACCCTCTTCCTTACATCAAGATGTAGCACCTCTGTTGGCAGATTATTCAGCTAGGGTAGGAATTGGATTGTTTTGATCTTTCAAAACTGTTAGGCAGCTCCAGAAGACATGCGTGTTTCCCCAAAAGCCTTTCAGTCTGTTTCTGTGTGCTTGTGCTAGTACACAGATTTTACCACTGAGAAAACAAAGATCATTATAGGGAAACAGTGTCAGGTGTTGTTTGCATGGCTGCTTTTGGGAAATTTATTGTAGTGCTACAATTAACTGAATAACAGAACTTTCCCAAGATAAAAATAAAGTTGGATTCCCAATGAATTTGAGGGGCTGATAGGGCTATTTAAGAGTGATTAGCCTGGGAGATATTTCTATTCTGTGTTACAGAATTATATTTCTTTCTACGTTTAATAAGACTCAGCCAAGATACCATTTACCAAGGCAGATGCAGAGAATAAGATTGCTTATAGCAGTTATCTCTAAAGCCTCAATTTAAAAATGGGTTTCTCATATTAAAGTCTAAAAGCCTGATGATAAAAGCTGTCATGTCTTAGCTGGGTACCTTATGTTATGAATGCTGTGGTCTTAGACAAAAAAGCTCTCCTCCTTTTATCTTAAAAACACACTGCTACTGTTTCTTTGTATTCTTTCTTGTTTGTAACTCCATCTCTTGTGGTGCTTCTTTAAATCATCTGAGATCTACTTGGTCATTTTAGGGCAGGTTTGTTAATTTGGTTTTGGTGGGGAAGCCCTCAACCTGTCTGTTTTGATTTTGCTTTTCTTCAAAATTTCTTTCTTCTGTGTTTCTGCTTTTTCTCTTATCCACCTCTAGCTACATCCTTCAGCCTCTCAATTTCTTTTTCTTCCACCCAGCATTCACAGCCTTAGTCAGTTTGCACTACTCTTATAGACTCATCGAATCACCAGGTTGGAAAAGACCCACCGGATCATTGAAGCCAACCATTCCTATCAAACACTAAACCATGTTCCTCAACACCTCATCCACCCATCCCTTAAATACCTTCAGTGAAGGTGACTCAACCACCTCGCTGGGCAGCCTGTTTCAGTGCCCAGTGACCCCTTCTGTGAAAATTTTTTTCTTAATATCAAGCCTGAACCTTCCCTGGTGGAACTTGAGGCCATTCCCTCTTGTCCTGTCCCCTCTTACTTGGGAGAAGGGGCCAGCTCCCTCCTCTCTACAACCTCCTTTCAGGTAGTTGTAGAGAGCAATGAGGTCTCCTCTCAGCTTCCTCTTCTCCAGGCTGAACAACCCCAGCTCTCTCAGCCGTTTTCCCATTCTCCCCAGCCGTTCCTCATAAGGCAGTACTACAGACTAGGAGAAGTCTATCTAGAAAGCCGCCTGGTGGTGAAGGACTTGGGGATGTTGGTTAACAGCGACTGAACGTGAGCCAGCAGTGTGCCCAGGTAGCCTAGAGGGCCAATGGCAACTTGGCTTGTATCAGAAATGGTGTGGCCAGCAGGTCCAGGGAGGTTATTCACCCTCTGTACTTGGTATTGGTGAAACTACACCTCGAATACTGTGTTCAGTTCTGAGTCCCTTGCTACGAGAAGGATGTTGAGGCAATGGAGTGTGTTCAGAGAAGAATGACAAAGCTGGTGAAGGGGCTGGAGAACAGGCCTTATGAGGCACAACTGAGAGAGCTGGGGTCCGGTGGATCTTTTCCAATCTAGTGATTCTATGATTCTTCACCTCCTCCCTCAGCTCTGCCACCATGCGGAGGAGTTCCCCCACATGAACACAGCTTCCACAAGTGGAACTAGTACCAGAGGCACGAGCCCGCATGGGAGGGGGGCACTGCCTGCAGCCCAGGGTCTCAATGTGTAGTTGCGTGCACCCACTGAGGCTCTGTCTGGGTGGCAGCATCCATCCTGCTTGCTGCAGCACCCTATGAGCCTTTAATCTTCTGCCGGGTGGCTACCATGGTTCTTGGTGTCTTCGGGCTAGTCTGTAGCCCCTCTCTACACCATGTCTGCTCGAAATGCTACTCAAACTGCCCCATGACAATAACATGCCCTGCTTCTCTTTGTGGTGCTTCCAAGGGATTGTTTCAATCTCACATGAGACCGGCTGCTGCCAGGTGTCAGGAACTTAGCACCGCCCACCCCGCTTCTGCATGGGTTTACCTGGGCTTTTCCCGACTAAGGGAAGCGCCCCAACTGCCTCAAATGTCCACCCTACCACAGAACTTGCCATCCTGCTGCTGGATGCTGCTGAAGAAGCCTATTCTTCCTCTGCATCTAGTCTTCACATCCAATTCAGTGTGAGCCCCTCTGTGCTGGAGGGTCTACTCAGTTTGTAACGGTAACCAGTACAGCACAGTAAATCAACGTGTGTGGCGCTCCACATCAAGTTGGGCTCAAGAAGTGAGTTTTCAGTGGTGTAACTTTATGATATGAAATCAGAAGAAACATGGAGTTCCTGACAAAAACTGTAGCAGTTGTAGCTCTTTTTTGGGTAGGAAGTTTTCCTTGATCTCACAGGAATGCTTGCAGTACTTCTAAAATTTTCTGAAAGCAAATAATGCTACCATCTTTTAAAACTCAGTGGTGCTGGGGGGCACTTTTTCTGCATTTTGCCATTTTCTTATAAAATGCGAGTTTCCATTTCTCAGAGAGCATTGCTTGGTCAATCCATCTGGCATCTGTCTACCATATTATTACACTGCATGCTTTTGACTTAACATGACCAAGTAGCCTAAGTGATTGATGGCCAGTGTCTTTGTAATGCAGGTTAAGTAGTCGTTTTCTTATAATGCCTGTCTATGGTCTCATAAATCAATTGACTTTTTTTTTTTCTCCCTAGTCTTCCTTTTCACCCACTGACGCTCCCCCACCCATCTTCTCCAGAAGGAGATTGTAGCAAATTTTAAGTCTTAGTTTACAGTTTTTAAATGATGTGAGTTCATAGGCAGACAGCTATATTCTGCAGATGGTTGTATTGTGTAAATGAGAAGTTATCCTTGTCAGTCTGTCTTGACTTTCCATCACCATCTCCATTGCTGTCAGTTAATGGCCTTTCACATCTGCTGGCTGAGCAGCTTGTGTGAGTGCTCAGTAACCTGCATCCATCAAAATGTATGGGAGCTATGTTACTGGCCTTAAGAAGCAGGTCTTTGTTAGTCTGGCTCACTTTAACTCAAGTATGTTAGGAAGTATGTTAAAATAAGCAGCTCCATTCGAGCAGCCAGGTTGAGGTTTAGGAGTGGACTGGCATTGTTAACATCCTCTAACACAGTTTCACTCAGAAAGATGGGATCTCTTTGCAAGCAAGTACCCCAGTATCTGCATAACATCTCTGAAATAGAGAGGTTTTTGTTTGGTTGGTTTGTTTTGGTTTGTGGGAGGTTCCACATGTGGGAGACTTTTCTGGCTTTTATCCACCTGCTTGGCTGATGTTTTGAACCAGCTTCTCAAGGAGGTGGGAGGATTCTGTATGTGTATGTAGATAGTTACTATAGATTATCTCTGTTATATTGGCTGGCTTCATGTTGGGCTTCAATTTTCAAATTTCTGTTACTCTTGTTATAGTCCTGTTTGAAGAAGATATAAAGAAAAAGCCTAGTTTGGGGGTATATTTTTAAGCGGTTCTGTTATGTTTTCATTCTCTGGCTAAACAGAAAATTGAAACATTTTTCTGGATGATTCAGTTTCTCAGAGCTGAGGCCAGTTGTTTAATTATAGAATTAATGGTTTAAATACATAAAACACATGGGGGTTTTACAATAGTGCAGTGTTGGGATTATGTTTTTTAACTTTAATTATAGCCATGTGTACTAAGCTTACTGTAAGTTGTTTCAAAACTAATGAAATGTTTGTTTACTATTTGAGTTAGTCCTAAAATTTGACCTTACAACTGGAGTGCAAGCTAGGAATCTAATTTTTTTGCTTCTCTATTGCTGATTATAGTGCTAATTGCAGATTGTTGTTGTATAAACAAAAATAACTCCCAGCCTATGTGCTTGATTTGTTAACAATGAATTTTATAGCGGAGTTGCATTCTCCAAAAACGAGTCTGAGAAATCTGGGTACTGATGAGTCTAGAGTACTTGAAAATTAATGCATGTGCAGGGGAGGGAGATTGATTTTTATTTTTTAGAAAGCAGAGCAGTGCTGGAAATACTCTGCTGGGTTGTTTGGCAAACAGTTTCTGTTTGGCTATATGAAGGACAGTGAAATTCAAATTGTCAGCCTAAAGAATATTCAGTGGTAAACCTGCTTTGGCATCCACTTTTATCTCTAAATGTTAGAATGGAACTGGTTGATGGGAAATCTAGTTACTTTGAGAGTCGAGGCTGACTTAAATGTCTAACGTACAACCTTTTCTTTTCCTTTTTCCTTTTTTTTCCCCTTTCTTTCCCTTTTCTTTTTTTTTTCCCCTTCCCCTGTTTCCTTAAGGATTTGCAGCACTTGCAGCAGCTTCAGCAGCAGAATCTCAACCTGCAACAGTTTGTGTTGGTGCACCCAACAACCAACTTGCAGCCAGCACAGTTCATCATCTCACAAACACCGCAGGGGCAGCAGGGTAAGTGCTCCTTGCCAGAAAATAAAATCATGTATAGCTTTCTAGAGGAAAAGGTGAAACTGAGGTGGTTTATAGACCTTCATTGGTGGTTCATATTCCCTAGAGAGACATGACAGTATTGCAATTAGGAGACTCTAACAGATTGCCGCTTTCTGGATGTCACCTTAGCCTTTTCAGAGTTTGCGTAATGCTTCTCAAGGAAGATCAATCCAGACATCTCATGGGAACATTTGCTAGCACTAAAGGCTCTTGGGAAATACTGGAAAAATTCTGGGCCAGGTTCTCAAGAAGTAAACCTACTGGGAAGGTTTACTGGGAAGAGCACTTGGAGGATACTACTCTCTAGGACTCAAAGGAGGAATCCTGAGAGGTGGAGTTAAACAAAGAGTCACACAGAATCACTAGGTTGGAAAACACCACCAGGATCATGGAGTCCAACCATTCCTGTCAATTGTTGTGGAGGATGTTTGTGCTGTCAGGATTAAATCAATGCTAAAAAGGCTACAAAATTCTCAGACTAAGATTACAAAATCAAGAGCCCTTGTGGGAAACTAGAAAAGTCCTTAAGCCTTAAAGAGGTACAGTGAATTTTATCATAAACTGAAACAGTAGTTGTACTTTGGGAAAAGAGCTAGAATGCTCGATTTTTATATAGCAACTCTTAGAAATAATGTTTTGGCAGTGCACTGGGAATGGCTTACATTCCCAAAAGGAATGGCTAACCGCAGCAGTGGTAGGGTGCAGTGTGGCATACCAGTTAAGAAGTTGTGCAGGAACTTTGCTCTAAGTAGTGATGTATTCAAGATGCAACACATCACCGTACCAATTTGCACCCTGTTTAATGCCCATAGAAAACTGCATTTGGCCATGGTCTCTTAGGCTGATATACTCCAGTGGTCTTTTTCTCCCCGCCCATTTCTCTTCTACATGAACTCTACCTAGCTGTTGAGGTCTGGTAATCCAAAGTTCTTGTTCAGAAGGCAAATCCTGTTATGCTTGAGGAGTCCTCCTGAGCCTGTCTGTCCTATAAAGCAGCTCCTTGCACCTTGTTTTCTTCTGTTCCTTTCAATTTTTTTCATGCAGCTTTCCTTCTTCTGTACTGGGAGTTGGATAGAACTGACTTTCTGTTATGCTGAACACGTCTCCCTGTCTGAATGCTCTTACATTTGGATAAAGGGTTAGTCAGAATTAACATTCTTTTAATAGGACTTGTTTCAGGAGGGCTTTTATACCAGCCCTGGTAGAAAATGGCTAAAAGACTACTCATGGAGGCACTTAGTGATATACTAGCTTCTTAAAATGAAGTAGAACTTACAAGCTTAACATATTCTTGTACAAGAAATCAGACTTCACCTGAATTGAGTTCAAGGGCTCTTTAAAATGGGCTTTTTATTTAGATAAATATGTTATTTTAAGGCAACAGCAAGCACAAAAGCATTGTGTTGAAAAATTCACTGGTATTAATGTCTGCCTCCATTTGTCAGCTAACTTCTGCTAGTTTTCTAAATTTTTTCTGGAGATGCTTCACAAAGAAAACTAACAGAAGCAAATTATATGCATCTCTCTATATGAGCTGTTTGCATCATAGAAAGGAAGGAAGCTTCTTTGTTTAAAATTTTCTGAAGTAGAATAACTACCAGAAGAGGTTTTCATAGTACCTTTTCCAGTGGCCATCTCTGAAAATTATTTCTTCACTGCAATTTAAGACCTGCATATTGCTGTCATCAGTGGCGCAGTATGTGTAGAAACACCATGTTTTACTAGTAACTTGCAGCCTGGACAACTGAATAGCTCAAAAATATAGGAAGATTTATATTCTTTTTTCTGACCATAGGCCATTAGTGTGTGACAACCTTCCAAACTGAAATGCTTGGATGGATCTAATTTTCTTCATGAGTACTCAATGATAAAGCAACATGTATGTCATAATAGCACTTATCTCAATTTTTGTTATGACTTTTTGCAGGATTTCATGGTTATTGTTAGAAGATCTCAAACAGCATGTTATCATTTATGAGAAAGATTGAGAAAGTGTGTATTTTTATTTGTTGTTTGCTTTTGCAGGCTATTACTCTGTTACAATTCTTGAACACAAATTAGCAGATGTGGAATTCTCTCCATAAGTCCACTGCCATAGATAGTAGAGTCATCTTCCTTTTCCACATGATTTCTGGTTGTTCACTGGCTTACATGAAACAAATGGTAAAGTTTCTGTTTTTCATGGCTTGCAATAGGTGATGTCATAACTGAAAGAATTGTTTCAAGCCTCAGCAGATGTGCAGAAGATTTAATGAAAATGGAAATTGGGAACAATTTCATATTTAGAGCAATTATTGTTCCAATCTTATTAGTACAGTCACAGGCTGGAATGGAGCACCTTGTACAGTCTTTATACACCTTGTATCTGTTCTTGTATCTAATATATCTGTCTCTGGAATAGTCAATTCTACATCCTTTACTGCAATTATAGCTGCTTCTTAGAAATATTACCCTCATCAGATGACCATTTGCCTTTCTACTCTGAAGATATTGCCAATAAAAATCATATCGGTAAAAATCTGAATGGAGAAGGGAAATGATGCTGCATTTAATTTACATTAATCTTGCAAACAGAAGTAAAATCTGAGAAAAGACTGCATTATTGTCAAGGAGAGAGAGCCAGTTTAGAAACAATACTTATAAAGAAAGTATCTAGAAAAGCAAATGTGGAAGACAAGCTGATAATTAGCTTTAAACACTGAAAGTGGGCCTGCCTTTTCTCAAGTTATAACTGTTTGTTATTAAAGACCTTGTTTATTATTTCATTTTTAATTTCAAAAATACCTGGGATGATGTCATTGCTCTCTACAACTACCTGAAAGGAGGTTGTAGAGAGAAGGGAGTTGGCCTCTTCTCCCAAGTGAGAGGGGACAGGACAAGAGGGAATGGCCTCAAGCTCTGCCAGCGAAGATTTAGGCTAGACATTTGGAGGAAGTTTTTCACAGAAAGAGTCATTGGGCATTGGAACAGGCTGCCCAGCGAGGTGGTTGATTCACCTTCCCTGGAGGTGTTTAAGGCACAGGTGGACAAGGTGGTGAGGGACATGGTTTATTGTTTGATAGGAATGGTTGGAGTTGATGATCAGGTGGGTCTCTTCCAACCTGGTGATTCTATGATTCTATATTAGCCAGCCAAATCTAGTCCTCTTCTGTTCTTGCATACTTGTCCCAAAGGCTTTGAGACTTTACTTAGAATCATAGAATAACCAGGTTGGAAGAGACCCCCTGGATCATCAAGTCCAACCATTCCTATCAAACACTAAACCAAAACCCCAACCCTCAAGCACCTTTTTATAATGGGATAACGAATGTTAAATGTCAGTACCTACCCTGCTGCCCTCTGGTACCATAAAGTAGAGTGCAGCTAGAGTGAGGATGGAGGGAGATGCCTCAAGTTGCCTCTCAGATGTGTCATTTTTGTAATGGATGAATGTTCATCTTATTTGAGATTGTGCACCTCCACTACCCTTATAGGACTCCTCCCTATTTTGTTAATGTTATGTGAAGCAGGTGAAAGTGCTTTGATCCCATCGATACGCAGATGAGGAGACCCAGCTCTTCATTGTCAAGAGACACTTAATGACAGCTTATTTGCTAACCCAGCAGCTGAATAAAATGTAGCTGACTCAAATTCATTCTCCAAATAAGAGGGCAGAGATTGAGGGGGAGTGAGGAAGAACTTGGAATCAGTGGCTAAATGATGACTTTTCTCCCTATGCTGTACATACGTATTACCAAGATATGAATTAAATGCTTTAATGTTTACTGTCCTCTTCGTGATGAAGTCTTTGCTCCAAACAGCATCAGTGGTAAAAATGTTGACTTTCACTGAAGTAGTGTGGCAGCAGCTTTGCATGAATCGCTGAATTAGTACTCTTCAAACCCACCAAGCAGTTCACCAACTTCAGCACATTTGTGTCACGTTCTTGAACTGATCTTGAAGGGCATCTCTGTACTGCCAAAGATGCTGCAGCATGTGGCAGTTTAACACCTCTGTGAGATGGATTTGTAGGAATGCATAGGTTAGTGTTATGTTTTGTCTGCCGTGTTGGATCCCAATATAATTCCAAAATCAAGTCCCTATTTTATAAAATGAAATACACAAAGTGCCTGGAAATTTATTTGCATCAGCAGTGACCAACAAAATTCATTAAATGGCACTGTATATAATATGCAATGATGCCTTTTCTTCTTCTTTTTCAGTTTTTTTCCAGTTAAACAATATATGACTTTGTAATGTCAAGCTTTTTGATGCAAGCTAACTTTCAGGATCTGTCTGTGAGAAGATGAACACCTTTGGCAGACAAAAAGCAGTCAAGTTCTTCTTAGATGAAAAAATTCACTGTTTTGGGAGATCAGTTAGGGATGAATTATGTATTATGCCTCTGGGCCAACTTTTAAAAAATTATGCTGAAAAAATCTGCACTTGAATGTTTGTTTTATCTTTTGTTTGATTTTAGACAGTAACAACTGAACCCCAGATCGGTCCTTGGGGACTGTTAGCTGACAGGAAGAGTTTTTTGGCTTGGGCCATTATTCATGCTATTTGTAGACATTCCAGGAAAAGTCCTGGATGATGGCAGATACATTTACTTTAACTACTTTGAAAAAAAATAGAGTGCCTCTAAAGCATCATACTTTTGCATAAATCCTTACTTACCTCCACACAGTTATTCTTTTTGAGCATCATGTAGGTGATTTGTGCATCATATTTAATGCAGTAATATCACTGGGCTCTTAGAAGCCAAAAGAGTGGGTTAGAAACATTCTCTCTGTAAAGTTAAGTATACAAGTACAATATTATTTTTTATCCATTCAATAAATCATGTAGACTGGAAGGGGCCTCTGGAGGTCATGTAATATTATTTAAAGCAGGTCCAATCACAGCAGGGGGCTTGGTGCCTTAGCCAGTTGAGTTTTGAAGATATTCAAGGATGGAGATTCTTCAGCCTTTTCAAGTATATGCCTCAACAGCTGGCCACGCTCGTTTCCTTATATCTAGTTGAGCTTTTCCATGTTCCAGCTTGTCTATTACATCTCATTACTGTGCACCCTCAAGAAGAGTCCATTTCTGTCTTTGAAGACAGCAATAGTATCTCATCTTGGTCTACTCATAAGACTGAACAAAGCAGCTCTCTCAACCATACCCTGTACGGGTGTTCCAGCCTGTGAACCATTGTGAATGTGCAAAATCCAGGATGTCATTGTGTCTTGTACTGAGAAACCCAAAGCTGGACATGGTACTCCAGATGTGGTGTCACAAGTGCCAAATGGAGGGGAAGAATCGTGACCTTTGACCTGCTGGCTGCTCTCTTGCAAATACAGCCCAGGATTTGGTTGGCTGCCTTTATGATAAAGGGCACATTGCTGGCTCATATTCGTTATTGTCCTCCAGGATCCCCAGGTCTTTCATAGATACATTAAGGTTGGAAAAGACCTCAGAGATCATCAAGTCCAACACCACTCTACCTGCTAAGCCATGTCCTAAAGTGTCAGGTCTACATGTTTTTTGAACACGACCAGGGATGGAAACTGGGCAGCTTATTCCAGTGTTTCATCACTCTTTCAGTAAAGAAACTTTTCCTAATATCCAAGCTAAACATCTTTTGGTGCAAATTCAGGTCATGTCTTCTCATCCTATCACTTTTAACTTGGGAGAAGAGACCAGCACCCTCCTCACTACAACCAGGCAGCAATAAGGTTACCCTTCAACCTCTTCTTTTCCAGGCTAAACAACCCAGTTTCCTCAGCCACTTCTCCCATGATTTGTGCTCCAGACCCTTCACCAGCTTCACTGTCCTCTTCTGGACACACCCCAGCACCAAAATGTCTTTCTTGTTGTGGGGGGCCCAAACCTGAATATAGGATTTGAGGTGTGGCCTCACAAATGCCAAGTACAGGGGTACAGTCACTTCCCTGGGCCTGCTGGCCATACCGTTGTGATACAAGCCAGGAGGCTGTTGGCCTGGGCACACTGCTGGTTCATGTCAGCTGGCTGTCAGCCAGCACCCTCAGGTCCTTTTCCATCAGGCAGCTTTCCAGCTACATTTCCCCAGACCTGTAGTATTGCATGAAATTGTTGTGGTCTTGGCCTTTTTTTTCTGTGAAGCTGGTTTGTACCTAGCCAGTCCCCACCCTGTACTTCTGCACAGGGTTTTTCTGGCTCCTGTGCAGGAGGTTGCATCTTTCCTGCATTGTTCTTCGTGAAATTCCATTTGTCCAGCCTTTTTGGTCCATCACTTCTGACCTGTTGACCACTCTCCCTGTATTTGGTGTTGTCCACTAGCTGTTATTTTGTTCAATCAGCTTTATTGGTCAGTATTGATGCCAGTATGAGTCCCTGAGGGAACAGCACAGTTTGGAACACCAGTATCTGAGCAGTTGTCTAGAAGTAGAAGGTTTTGACTTAGTCTGATTTAAGAGGCTGTTCTGTGTGTAAATTAAGTCACTGAAGTTATCTGGGACCAAGTGGGCACCATTAATTTGTTCTTGGAGAAAAAACAGAAGTGTAGCTTAGACTAGTCTAAGTCATGTCTAAAAAGAACAAAACTGCAGTTGCCCATCCACGGAAACCAACAGGAGTCCAAAGCATGTGCACATCAATTGTCTGAAAAAACTGTATCAATGGAAGGGATGCATATTTCGCCAGAACAGCTCAGTGCTTTCCTCATCCCCCAATCATTGATTCAGTCAACTGCAGGTTCAACTCATTTGTTTTTTCTCCAGTTTCTACCTGCAACACCTTGGATCAGTAGTCCTTAAATAGAATAAAATAATGAAAAAACAGAGTAAATGAAACATGTTCAGAATATTTTACGTTGTCCCACAACAATAATTACTTCAGAATGTACGAATGAGAGTAAAATGAGAAAGAGTGTAATTAGCTTGTGCTCTTCAGCAAAAGTGTTGCTGCCAGAAAAACATCCTCTGGGATTTTCTTGAGCACAAAACTTCACAAAAGGACAATTCTAATTCCTCTGATTACACTCATAAAACGAGTCAATAACTTGTGGTCTTTGGCGGTACCAGTGGAGTAGAGGTCAGTTGTGGTCTGATTTTTGTCTTATTATTGGTAAGCTGCTCTATAGTGTGATTGTGATGGCTTTTGCCCCTTTCTGTTTCAAGTTGTCAGCTAAAATTCAGTGTCACTGAATGAGGATCAAAACCTCTTAACTTAGAGGTGACTTGACTAATTAATACTTGTGTTTGGGCAGCTGAAATCATCTTTCAAGTGAACAAATATTTGCATTGTAAAAAGCCCCATCTAACTGTAGTAGGTAACTGTATTGCAGGTTCTTTAAGCTGATCCAGTCCCTTGCTGGAACGTGTTGGTTTTGTGGTGCAACAACACCGTAGTTGTCCATGCTGTTATGTTGCATGAGCAGCTGGCTTTATTTTGTAGATCTTGAGCATTTTGAGAGTGACACATTCTATTTAAAATACATATTCAATAGTTTATTGCTTATTGTTTTAAACAGTGATATCGCTATCAAAAGAGTTTTGTAGTTGCATAACCCTCATTGAGGATATATTTTTCCTTTCCTAACCCATGATAGTCCCTCTTTTCATGTCTTCTATGATCTTCACCTAACATACAACACCTGGTTTCTTACTCGGTATATACCAAGTCCTGAATTCCTGTGTCCCTTACCAGTATTCTGAAAAGAGGTAGCTGGTCATGAGAGTTGTGTTCTGATTGGTAGGCCAGCTGATGAGCTTGAACAGACCATGTCAAAGTCAAGTTATGTAATTTAAGTGGTACTTACTTGATGTTCTTCTGTCTTCTCAGTGACTATAATGTCCATCTGTTATTGTCGTGCCTTTGTATTCCCCTGGTTTTAGGAACTTGATATACTGAACATGCCTAGTAAGTGCAGGTTTAATTAGTTAGATACTTCAGTTATTATAGGGGAAACGGACAATTGTAGACAGGAGTGATCTAGAGAACAACAGTATTTTTTTCACAATAAAATTAACGAATTTGACTAACTGCAGGTATATTTTTGTCAAGATTCTTACTCCTTAAAAATACATGCATTTTAGTATTAGAAATGCAAAAAAATCCTAAACCATATAGCTTGTAGTTAAACTATATAGGTGCAAGCATATATCTCAGTTTCCTGAGGGATTCAATAAACCATGCAAAGTACAAACTGTAAGAGTATTTATGCTTAGAACAACAGCCTATTTTCTTTATTGGTTGCATCAGTCCCCACTGTTTTTTAGTGTTGTCACCTTTTCATAATAGCAGGGGTTTTCATTTCAATGCAACATTTATTCTCTTTGTGCAGTTTTAACAGTGTTCAGTGTCTCGCTTAAATTTTAAGTTCTGATTCCTTTTCCAAAAGATTCCTTCTTTGTTTCATGCAGGAGAAGGTTATGTGGGATGATTTTGTCTTCTGGTGGGATCTGCTTAAGCTTACCACAGTCAGTTACCTCTTGGCACAGGGTGAATGAAGAGGAAGAAGGGTCATCAAGGAGCCAAACCTGTGGTTTTGATTAGTATTCAGTTGTTGGATTTGATCTGATTAAGTGCTCAGTTGTTCATTTTTATATGGCTCCCTAATTCTTGGTCAGCTCTTGGTTGTAGGAAGATGTTTACCCCACATCCACAAGCTGAAAGAGGCAATAAATGATTCCTGTACGCTGAAACGGGATAACCCAGATCATTACAAACTCTGTAGAGAAGATTAGTGCAGACTTTTATGGTTCTGTTACTGCACGTTCTTCAGGAAATGTAAGAGAATTTTGGGCTCAAATTCCAGTGTCTCAAGATATCTATGCAGGGATGAAGTGAAGGCTCGCATCTCAAGTTTGTTGTGACTTTGATTATTTGACGAGAGCTTTGTTTCAACCTCATTTTGTGTTTTAGTCTTTTTAAATGACAAGCCAAACCCACCTTTTTCTCTCTCCAGGTCTCCTGCAAGCGCAGAATCTCTTAACGCAACTACCTCAGCAAAGCCAAGCCAACCTCCTGCAGTCTCAGCCAAGCATTACCCTTGCCTCGCAGGTCAGGCTTATTTCTGCAGTTGATGAGTGACTTTAAGAGGGATCGAACTATTGCAAGTGATTGTTTTTAGTTACTGGAGTATTGTAGCTACAATAGAGAGTTTGTGTTTCTAGATTGATGCAGTGTAGATCTAAGTATCAATGACTTGAGTTTTGTAGTTTCTACCCTAATGGGACTCTTTCCATGCATTGAAATTTTAAATTTTTAATTTTAGCTGTAGATGTCTCTGAATGTTATCTTGAGTTAGTGGGACTAAAGCATCATTTGATTTCTTGTAAAGCTTTCTTGGACAATCTAGAAATTTGTGAAATTCAGAGGAGCAAGGTGTGGGCCACTTAAAAAGCTCAAAAAGAGGATTACTGACATGTATAGTTTATTTTTATAAAGATTACTGTGGAAATTTGTCTTTATTGTAGCTTAGTTGTTTTGCTATTACTGCTAAGTCATCACTAGTCTTTTTAGTTACTTTCTGTGAAAGTGAAGAGACTGTTAAAAATGCATTAAAATATTCTGTTAGATATATGTTAAAATATTAAAGCTCTATGATTAAGCTTTCAGACTGTAAGAAAAGCAATTTTAAGGTTCCACATGCCTGCAAATTTAATTTTGCTTCACTCTGGCTTTTACTGTGCAGTTTAGTTACATGACTCCATGCTGTTTCTCAAGTACTGTGCAATATCATATGCTATCTTCCTGCCGATTTGGTTACATATAAAAAAATTTTAGCCTGTATTAAGATGCCTGAGTCTTAGAAAACTACATTTTCTATTATACCACCTACAATATTTTTCATGCACCACATGGAACACAGAATTTGTCTCGCCTCTGTAGTTTATACCTCAGTTGGCAGCATGACTCCCTACTAAAGATTATATTTGGATTAAAAATAGTATCAAATCTACAAAGAGAAAATAAATTATATAAAGGTGGTGAAGTCAGAAAAGACATACTGCAGTAATTACTATGTTTAATATAAATTTAAAAATACTAAAAAAACCCTTTATAGTGTGGCACGTATATCTGCAATCCGAGAAGGATCATATATGATCGCGTTATTTCTCAAGTAATGGAATTACAGATCCTGACCTCCCTCTACCATCTGCTGTGCACTGCAAAACACTGCACTAACTTGGGAGAAAAACAACATAAGGGGCTACATAAAGACTCAGCTATGTGTGCGCCGTTTCTTTTAGGACAGCCATTTCTGGACCTTTGCATAGTACTGTAGTGTTGTGTAGACTTGAGGCTGTTTTTATCTGCCTGGAAGGAGCCTGTGGTTTCAGAACTGGGTATAGGAAATAAAAGCATGAAGTCACTTTACTTAAGAGCCTCAGCTGAACTGAATAGAAATTAACTATAGTAAACAATTTGTCTCTGCATCTTAGTTCATTATAGCATATAAGGAGATGGAGTTAGGCACTCAAAAGAAGTTTCCAATGTCCCTGTTGCACATCAAGCCTGAACTGTGCAATACCAGATCTTAATGCATTTTGTTCACCTGTGAATATTTTCCATGATGCTTAGGTTTTTCAGATCCTTATAACAGCTGCATCGCAAAACGCCCTAGTGTATCAATGTTCAGGAATGTGGACCTCCTGGAAAATTAGCCTTTTATATAGAAGAAAAATGTGACCTTAGCAGAATTATTTTCTGCAAGTTGCCTTTACTCAATTTCTTGTGTCACTGGTACATTCATTCTTACTGTTGCAAGTATCAACAGAAGAGGGGGATCTTTTTTTTTCTTACTTGAAGAGTTGAGTCAATCACCAGAGATGGTGTTTGAGGAAACTTGCCATGTTCACTGCCCCTGTATGTGCTTGGTATTCCAAGATTAAATAGGAGACTTGAATCTTTTGGGCTGATGACAATCTGCCACCTCACACAAGCAGTAAATTCAATTTTAAAATGATTAAAAGGGAATGAATGCCAAGCTGTCTGCAAATGATAGAACTATATCAAGTAGGAGTGTTCAGCCTTTCTTTGAGCAGCTTCTGTAGCAAGGGAAAGTTGTTGGTTATCTGCTGCATTGAACATCTCTTACTTTTCTGTAATTGCTTCTGACAGAGCCTTTAAAAGGCTGTCATACTAATACAGTTTCCTGGATTGTGATTGCTCGTTCTTGAGAGGAATGTAAATAAATTTCAGGAGCTTTGAGATTGCTAGAAATGTCAAATTCATTGATCTTTCTCAGAGAAACCTCACATGCCTTTTCTGAGTTTAATTTTTGCTGATTATTCTTGAAGTATGATTTTCATCTTTTCCTTGCTCTCTGTCTTAATAGCCAGCAACCCCAACACGCACAATAGCAGCGACCCCCATTCAGCCACTTCCACAGAGCCAGTCAACACCAAAGCGAATCGACACTCCCAGCTTGGAGGAGCCCAGTGACCTTGAGGAGCTTGAGCAGTTTGCCAAGACTTTCAAACAAAGACGGATCAAACTTGGATTCACTCAGGTAAGACCGCATACCTTAGTATCTGCCAGTGTGGAATCTGAGGTCTCATCTTTCAAGTCTGGAGGGAGACTACGATTCCACTTTTTCCTAGGAGAGCCTTCTTAAATAGGGTTATGCTCTGGCCTTTATGTAGGGAATTTCTTAGAAATAACAGAAAAAGCCATACATCCATCTTACTTCCCTCTTGGTTTTAAAGCATAGCCATTTTCCCAGCAGGTATGTGCATTTACCAGCTTCAGATGTCATTGCGTGTGTGCTATTCATTCCATAGCTTCTAAAATGAATGGGACAAAGCACTTTAAAGCTGCCTTTAGAAGTACAAAGTTCCAAAAATCATACAGCACAATTAACTGCTCTGTGTGTTTAAAAAGTGTGTCACAACTATGGAGTTGCTTTGGGCATCAAAGGGTTTTTATCTCTCAAACCTGTTGTCCTATTAAACATCAATGATTTTAGTATTTAATGCTTTTGCTAAGGTTCCTAAACAAAACCTGAAAGGATCATCACTTTGAAGTTCCCTCCTTACAGAGGTGAACTGGAATTGTGATTTGTTTTGGTTTGCTTAAAAGATCAGAAAATACCCATAGAGCTGACGAAAAGTCACGTTGAACACAGTGAAAGCAATCGAATGAGAAGTACAATTAAAAGTAGAAAGTGCATTTATATATTCCATAATTCTGTTGAAGATGAATGCTGCTTGGATCCAAGAGTCTTCTCTTATTAATATCAAAATGTTTCTTTTCTCACAAATTGAAATATTTGTTCAGTTAAGCAATTAATTTTGGCCAGAGTCAGTGTGTTTTTGCTAGAATAAATAGCATGCGACAATCAAAGTAGGTGTTTAAAAGTCTGAGCTCAGAGCAGTCAGTCCAACGCTTGTGATTTGTTTCTCCAACCCCCGGAATAAGTAAATCTACTCTAGCTGAAAGTATGTGCTGAAGTCAGATTGATTTTTCTGGCAGAGTCCTGAATGCTTGAAAAATCAGGGTTCATAATGAAAGTTCCTGGCAGCATTTTAATTATAACTCAAGAACAGAATGTTCTTAGTAAAATGAAGTGCATTTTGCTGGCATGTGTGCCTCCTTCCCTTCTTTCTTTCCACTAGAGGGAGGCACAGAAATACAAGTGATGGACACACACAAAAGCTAGAATAGAACAGAATAGAGTAAAATACAATAGATTCCCTGCAGCCTCACTGAGGAGGTTCATGTAGATTTTTAACTGTTATGTTTAATCTGTCCTGCTGTGTGATGATTATAAAGGCTCAACTAGACTTGGAAAGTTATGGGTTAACCCTTCTAATTGACTCTATTGTGAATTTTCATGGTAAAGAAAAATGAACACAACTGCTCAGGCGTGCATTTCAGTATTTGCTTTTGAGCTTAAAAAAAAGGAGAATCTTGAGGAAGTGATAAAATTGCATTTGATCATTCCTATCCTATTCTGAACTTGCATGTGTATAATTAGGCAGTTGTTATAATTTCTACCAAATGGCATAATTGGGTGATAATTAGAGACCTCTATTATTGTGATTTCCTATAGTTGGATAAATAGACTGCATTTCAGATGATAGAAGAAATTTATTTCCAGTGGGACTGTATGCTTTTACAGATTTATGCCACCCCTGCTTTTCAAAACACAATTGTAAGGTTTGCATTGCAAACTAATCACTTAAGACGTTCTATCTTGTGAGCAATATAACAAGTTTTAAACTTCAGCAGTTCTGTCTCTTCTCCCACCCTGAAAAAGGGATGATGGATTTAAATCACTCGGTGTAATTGTTTTCCTTTAAAATGAGCACACTGCATCTTAGCGTTTTTGTAGGTATGCATCTAATTGGTTGGCACAGATTTTAGCTGTGTGAAGGAACAATTTATACAATGTTATTTTTACTCTGTAAAAGGTATTTTCTCTAGTGGTCTGCCTGAGCTTCTTAGCAGACTAGTACACACAACGATGATGTACCTTATAATCAGTTTCTGATCAGTACTGGAGTTTCATTCAGCCTACAAAGTAGATCAGATACGTACAGTACCTTTATCCTCTGTTCCATGCATCCTTTCAGTGGCCCATCCCAGTATAGAAAAATTTCGTCCCAATATTTAAATTCATTTACCTATAGTGGAAATGCTACTGCCTTTTGGCATTGAAAACTATTGACAAAGAAATGGTTAACTCTTCATGTGAAATCAGACAGCAAATGTTAGGAAGAGCAACATAAATATCAGAATTAAATTTAATCAGAGGACTGGAGCAAATTTTATAACATTCTCCTCCCAAGACATAAATCAACTTATCTCTAAAATGGTTTGCATAGCTAGATTTTCTTCTTCATAAACCCACTAGAGCATCCACATTAGTTCTCTTGGAGTGATTTATGAGTTTTAAAATGCACAGAATCCTGGCATATGGGTAGAGGTATAACTTTGAGTTCCCATGTTTCCTCTGATTGAAGGGATTACAAACTGGTTGTTCTGGTCCTCTTCTAGGAAAGAAATGGTTTTCTTTGTGCAACCTGCACAGTTTACTAAGCTTACCAAAGGTTGTTTTCTTTCTCGCTTCAACGTGGCCACTCTGCGTACTGTTAGTTTACTTATATCAAGCTATGGTTGTGGATCTGACATAAAAGGAAAGAAAGCAAGCTTTATGCACAATCTAACTAACCCACTTGCAATTAAACTCCACTAACTGTGCTCAAGCTTTTCAGTCTCTTCTTCTAGACTTTTCTTACTTTTGTGTTAATAAATAAAAATCTAAATTAAACTGCTTCAGATCAAGTAGCATACTTAAAAAATATTTTTTTTCAAAAAGGGCAGGACCTTCCAGCTTTAAAACAAAACAAAACATGGTGGTTTTAATAGCAACAATCAAGAATGGGTTGAGTTTTAGTTTTGTTTTTTTAAAAATACAAGACTTTCCAAGTCTAAACTACATATAGGTGTATATTTATGTGTATATATATATGTACATGCAGATATTTTTCATATATAAGGATGATGTCTGATAGCTAAAACCGAGTTTTGAAAAGTAAGAGCGTGTGTAAAGAGGGGATCACCTGTCTGTAAGTCTCCTGGATAGCTTTTTGGCAGATGATTATTGGTAGTAAAGGCTACAGTTATTTTTTATTTGAAATGGTTCAGCTTCTTGTCTGCTTTGAAATGTATCTGTGGGGAGGAGTTTGGTTTGAACCTCAGAAGGTACTAAAAAGGTTCAGATAAGAATATTTTTGCTTCTGTATAAATGTGGTATATGTTTGCAGACATCTTTTCAAGAGTGCTTTCTACTAATTTGAGAACATTAATTCACTGCATTTCTCCTAATTTGAACTTCCGTTCTTTTAAAGAACTGAGAAAAGAATTACAAATTAATGTGCAGTGGATCGTTCTGCTCAGTGATAATGCTAAGAAGACAAAGCATCAGGGATTTCTCAGATAGAGTTACATGTTTAAACTAACTGAGGATTGAAATTTCTTTATGGTTATTTGCTTTAGCATGAATCTTGGTAGCAAGTTGCTGGGGAACTGAAATCCCACACAGTCACTAAGAGAACACAAGAATGACAGGATTCCTTGCTTTGGAAGTGCCTATGTTAGTGAATCCCTTTTTTCTCTTTCTTTGTCCAGGGTGATGTTGGGCTCGCTATGGGCAAACTCTATGGAAATGACTTCAGCCAAACTACCATCTCTCGCTTTGAAGCCTTGAACCTCAGCTTTAAGAACATGTGCAAGTTAAAGCCACTTCTGGAAAAGTGGCTCAATGATGCAGGTGAATGAGTCCGTGTATTTCTTCACCAGCCTACCAAAATCAGTAGGATTCTGAAAAAAACACTTCAATTATGCCCTTATGGTTTTATGAAGCCACCAGTCTTTGTAACAGTCTGGGACAAAGGGTGTAGGAATAAGGGTCCATACTTCCCTTTTCATTTGCTTCTAAGCATCTAAAATAATTCCTATGTGAACTTCTAGAATTGTGTTCTGCAGCCAGCTAAATAATTGCATGGGATGAGGTGTAATATGTGTCATGGTTTTCCTCCTTCACGTATGTTAATGCACATAACTTCTAATCCTCTTCTAGCTTCCTTTTTCAAATGTGTACTACAGTGAGGGTTGCATGGTTTATTGTTTCAATAGGCAGAGCTTATTGCATCCATTTCCTCCTGTGTTCGTAGTTTTAATCTCTCTCCAAGGGTCTGTATAAACGCTCTCTTTCTCCCCATAGGAAATGTTTTTGTGGGTTATGGTTTGCTTTTCCTTCCAGAATTATTTTTTCCTGGGATATAAGTTATTCATGATGCTGGTGTTGGTAGTGTTCTTTTTTTGTTTTCTTCCTTTTCCCACCAGCAAACAGAGCTTGGAAGGTGTTGCTAGGTGTTAAGATAGAAAGTGTTTCAGAGTGCTGTCAGCCAATTTTTTCTTCCAAGTATACTGCAGTAAATAGTATAAAGCTGATGGATCTGCTAAACAGATGGCAGGGGTGGTGTGTGCCTTCCTTTTTTAACCCAAATGGAGAGAGCTTTATGCTGGCGCCTACAGTGTTCTCTGAAATTTTGAAAGTAATTCAATGCAGTGTTGAAAATTTGTCTTACGTGGAAACAAAGAAGTGTCATTCTGTTGTGCTGACAGGGGTTATCTTTAGGTAATCTGGATTTGTGATGGAAAACATAAAAGGTTTTCACAGTAAATGCTCTACTCCACAAGCCAGTGGTCCCCAAATTTTTGAGCAACTCTAGATGATTCCGGTGTTGCAAGGAATATCATAGTTGGTTTTCCTGTCTGACCCAAAGAATCACTAGGTTGGAAAAGACCTCCAGGATCATCAAGTCCAACTATTCATATACCAACCCATTTCCCTGGGCACCTCATCCACCCATCTTTTAAATGCTTTCAGGGAAGGTGACTCAACCACCTCCCTGGGCAGCCTCTGCCAGTGCCCAATGACCCTTTCTGTCATTTTTTCCTGATATCTAGTCTGAACCTCCCCTGGTGCAGCTTGAGGCCATTCGCTCCTGTCCTGTCCCCTCTGACTTGGGAGAAGGGGCCAGCTCCCTCCTCTCTGCAACCTCCTTTCAGGTAGTTGTAGAGAGCAATGACGTCTCCCCTCAGCCTCTTCTCCAGGCTAAACAATCCCAGCTCTCTCAGCCCTTCCTCATAAGGCCTGTTCTCCAGCCCCTTCACCAGCCTTGGTCTTCTCTGGACTCGTTCCAGAGCCTCAACATCCTTCTTGTGGTGAGGGGCCCAGAACTGAACACAGTATTCAAGGAGCAGTCTCACCAGTGCTGAGTATAGAGAGAGAATTACCTCCCTGGATGTGCTGGTCACACTGTTCCTGATACAAGCCAGGATGCCACTGGCCTTCTTGGCCACCTGGGCACACTGCTGGCTCATGTTCAGTCAGCTATCAACCAACACCCCCAGGTCCCTTTCCTCCAGGCAGCTTTCCAGCCACTCTTCTAGTCTGCAGCACTGCTCAGGGTTGTTGTGCCCCAAGTGCAGGACCCAGCATTTGACTTTGTTAAACCTCATGCCATTGGTCTCTACCCAGCAGTCCATCCCTTTCAGATCCCTTTGCAGAGCCTCCCTACCTTCCAGCAGATCGACACTTCCACCCAGCTTAGTGTTGTCTGCAAAAAAAACCTTTGCTAAGGGTGCACTCGATGCCTTCATCCAGGTAATTGATAAAGACACTGAACAGGGCTGGACCCAGCATTGAGCCCTGGGGAACCCCACTTGTAACTGGCCTCCAACTGGATTTAACACCATTTCCCACCACTCTCTGGACCTGACCATCCAACCAGTTTTCCACTCAGGAGAGTGTGCACCTGTCCAGGCCAGAGATTAACAGTTTCCGTAGCAGAATGCTGTGAGAAACTGTGTCAAAGGCTTTACTGAAGTCCAGGAAGACCACATCCACAGCATTTCCCTAGTCCAGTAGTCGAGTCGCTTTGTCATAGAAGGCAATCAGGTTAGTTTGGCAAGACCTGCCTTTTGTGAACCCATGTTGACTGGGCCTGATCACCTGGTTCACATGATCATCCCAGAAATACTGGGATTTGCAAAATTAACTTAAGGATTGTAAGCAGTGTTAAGAGTCCTTCGCAGCCTAGAATTTGGGAACCATTGTCTGTGGCTTCAATTCAGTTTCATGAAAATATTTGGAAGAAAGATTCAGATAATGAAGGTTACTTTTAACTAAAAGCAGGCAGGAGGAACATACCAATGGTCCCTTCCATTAAGTTAACTTGAGGTGTTGGAGAATTTAGTGTTACAGAACTCAGCTTGTTCTGTGAGTTTTTCAGGATGGTGAGGGGTTTCAGGACTTTTATGGTTGCCATTACTGAAAAAAAAAATCTAGAAAATAATGAACTGAATGTACTTGCCTGTTTGAGCTTACCAGAATGGTCTTGAGCATTGTGAAATTTAACACCTGCTTATCACCCACAAACCCCAGTGCAGTGAGGGATCTCCAGCCATGATTAAACATTTTATTTAAATTCCCTGCTGGAACCTGTCTGTTGGTTATTTTGCACTTTGTGCTACAAAGTGGGGTCAAGCGTATTCTCTCTTTGCTCTTCTGTGAGGCCAGATAGGGTTAGGGATTGACAACTCAAGACTCGAGAAGCTCAGGAGGAGGAACTGCGATCTTGGCTGTTCGTAGAACTGATAACACTGAGTATCCACAGAGATCTCTAGAGACAAGAAGTTGAGGACTGTGAAGCTGGCTGTGAACTCGTTCTAGTGTATTGTAGGATGGGTAAAAGAACTTTTAGGATGCTCAGATTTTTTCATAACTGCCTGTGACTTAGAGCTGGGGCTAATGGGTATCAGTTACTGTTTTTTTCTTTAAACTGTGACATATGGTGGAGGAGGATGGGTTGGAATGACATAAGGGCAACAGACTTTGTACAGGTGTTCCAAAAGGGGTTCTGTGGTAGCATACAGGAACACAGAGCACCTACTGGGCTTAATTGCAGCTTTTACCTTTCAAGTATAAGTTGAACTTTACAAGTACAATGATTAATGCATGTGATCTTCAGAAATCTCTACATATCTGGAAAGGATACATGGTGGGTTTTAACACATCTTACAGTGTGTTCACCTTGCAGGTGAAGAACACTTGCATTAGACTGCACTGCATTCAAATAAAATTTCCTAATTTATGTTTCTTTTTTTTTCAGAGAACCTCTCATCTGATTCAACTCTCTCCAGCCCAAGTGCCCTGAATTCTCCAGGGCTGGGGGTCGAAGGCTTGAACCGTAGGAGGAAGAAACGCACCAGCATAGAGACCAACATACGTGTGGCCTTAGAGAAGAGTTTCCTGGAGGTCAGTGATCCTGTTTCTCTGCTCACTCTATAAAGAAATGAAGAAAATTTGCTTAGCAATCATATCTGTTCAAGTGATCCCATTACTGTGCTATTTAGGAATGTGCTTGTACTAGACAAGGTGCGTAAAAAGGCTGTGCCGAGAAGCACACATCAATGTCTGCTTCAGCTTAAAAAAAACAAGAACACTAAACCCCTTGAAAAAAGCTCATTGGTTCTTGCAGTTCAATGACTTTGTGATTTCACATTCTAAGATATACCGAGCTATAGATGTAAGCTTGATATTTGGCACATCAAGAAACATAATACATTACCCTTTTCTGAGGACAGATAAATGGGGTGACAGTCCCATACGTAATGTTGAGGTATTTAGCTGTCTGTATGCTACTCTTGTAACACTTTGTGTTTCACATACTCTTACACATTTTGTGCAGCTGTATGGGCAGATAGCCTCGGTAAGTAGCCTGCTCAGTCTTACCTGTCTTTCATTTTAGGTCTAGATGACTTGGGATTCATTTGACTATTGCTGCAGTTAATCTCTCTGATTCCTTTCCAAGAGATACTGAAAGAAAGATTTCCTTATCAAGGTCTAGAATTCCTTGAAGGATTAACTCATAAGTCAGACCTCTCCTCTCCAAAAGAAGCATGTGAGGAGCACAGCTTACTGTTGGTAGAAATGTTCCTTCAGCTATGAATCTGGAACACAGAAACATCTATAGTGATCTATCTGCTGTACTGCTCACCAGATTCTGAATATAAATGGCTCATCCAGATTTTTGCCTGGTGAAGAATAAGCAGTAATGTAAAATTTCAAAAGGTAATTCCACAGCTTTTCAACTATTGTTTCCTTTCCTCAGAACCAAAAGCCTACCTCGGATGAGATCACCATGATAGCTGACCAGCTAAACATGGAGAAGGAGGTGATCCGCGTTTGGTTCTGTAACCGGCGCCAGAAAGAGAAAAGGATCAACCCACCCAGCAGTGGTGGAACCAGCAGCTCGCCCATCAAAGCAATTTTCCCTTGCCCAACCTCACTGGTAAGAATCAAGAAACTCTGTTGACGAAGATCTGTAAGAGGGAGTTTTATTGTGCTCACTGTGGAGGTTGCACGTGCTACACCTTCTTTGTACAGCAGATTTGTTCTCACAAATTCATATTTTACTGGCATTTTAAATATCCTATGTGCATACTGTATAAGAGAGAGAGTGCTTACAAATCAGACAGTAGTTGGGCCTTCAGTTGGGGATTTTATTTGGTCAGCTCGTGAGTACATAGTCTTCATTAGTAAATTTGCAGCTGGGGTTATTGCCTTGAACGTATTCCAGATATTGACTCTGCTTTATATCTGGACTTTCTCTCTTACCCAAACTCTTTTTGTAAAATATTAATAATAATAATAATTACAAAAAATGCTTGACTGCTCTACACTCCCCCTCTTATTTTGACTACTCTGATAAGTAGATAAGCAGCAGTAAAGCTTATCATTTGGAGACTGAGTTCTGTCACATAAATCCAGTAATACCTTTTAGTTAGGATTGATTTATTAAAAAAAAAGACATGGAACAAAGGAAGAATTTAGCTAATACTCATGTAATTAATTTCGCACACTTGTATTTGCCTCAGGTAAACACAAACTTCATGAAAATAAGAGTAACAAAACACATGCTTCAAGGTTCCTTCAGCTCCTTTGCTACCAATGTCCGTGGAGGTCTGTTTTCATAAATAGAAACAGTAGCTATTAGATTTCATAGTAGCTATGCTAATAGGAATGTGGTGGAATTTATGTAGGCTGTAGCTATCCTTTTGTAGTATTTATTCCACCCTCATCACTGTAGTAGCTAATATCCTCCAGTACTTCATTAAATCATTAATTTTGATGACATGTCATTCTTTCCCCTCATCCTTGTTTCAGGATCTCTGCATGCAACCTTTTGTTTCAGGGGAAGGGATGTGTTAAGTGTACTTAGTCTTTTTTATTATTTTTTTAGTTTACTCCGCAGTTGGAAAGTGAGGCTTGCATGCCTTGCAACCAAAGCAGAACACAGTGACATTTATGATAGTATGTTTTAGTAACCATGCGAGTTTACTGAGAGTGCAACCTAAGAAAGTTTTCCTACATGTATTCTCTTTTATTATAGACTCCCACTACGTGTAAGAAATTGAGGTGTTAACTACAATCTCTGCTTTTTTCAGTGATGTTTCACTAAACAGTTTAGCTCAATGTAAGCTTCTCTTAGAACTGTGCTGCCACTCAAATGGATGTTCCAACCCTGCAGCCCCCAGCCTTCACTAGCTATGTGCTTTGTCGATCCTTGTGTCACCTCTGGAGATTGCATGTCCATAGAATGATTTGGCTTGGTTTACTGGTTTGACTGCACATTAACCATGCGAAGAACAATGGTGAATTTTCAGTATGGCCAAATAAGCAACCTGACTTGTAGCCTGGCTCCACAAATGTTCAGGCTCTGAAGCAGGGTTGGAGGGAAATTTTCCTTTTGATGGCAGCCTACTTTTGCATTGGCTCAAGCCAGTCATTGTAACCACAGGGTTAGCTCTATTAATTCTAGGGCATTCACTGCCCTGGAATACGGATTGTGACCTTGGCCTTAATTGTTTGGTGGATAGATGACAGATAAGGTGTCTGGGCTACATTAGTGGGAAGTGAAGTATGTATCTAGCTGTTTTTATTTCATACGCTGTTTAAGATGGGCCGAAAGCTTTCAGATCTGTCCCAGTTGCCCCAGTCTTGTTTAAAATGCATGAAGTATTTGACTTCCTATAAGAGGATATGCAGCATGAGAGAGATTTCTCTGATAATAAACTTAAGGTAAGAGAGGGGAAGGGAGGAAGGTTTTAGCCTATATCCTTGGCTATTTTCTCTTGGGCAATTCTAAAGGATTCGTTTCTCTCATTGATGTATAACAACCTTCAACTATTACAGTTGGATACCATTTCTTGTCCATAAAAAGTCCTTTGTCTCCTTGTATTTCATTTTTCTTCATAATCTAGTTCCTCCAGCCTTAAGTCTTTGATGTTTTTTGTCTGTAATGTCTTCAGTTAATTGTAGCTTTTTTGTAATAAACTGTCCACAAGTAAAATTAGTTAATGCCTTTTGAATGTTGTAAAATTCAGAGATCCTTCATCTTGCACAAGGAAATTTATCAAAGTAGAGCTTATAGTTTGTCTAAGTAAAAATGAAATGTCATTCTGTTTATCCATGTAAACACATTACCCTAAATACCTTTAAGTAATGCTGTGGCATTTAAATAATTTTATGAGATAAAGAGTTTTAGAGTGGAAAAGATGCTTAAATGAGAAAGAAAAAAAAACATGCAGAAATAATGTATTTTGTAACTCTTTCTATAAGAGTGACTTTATTAGAACAAGATGCTGTCTTGAGGGAATCAGAGAGGGAGGGCTAGCTTGTGGTCCTGAGACACCATGGATGTAATAGCTCTATTTCCCTTCAGATACTGAATGATTAAGAATAAAGCTGTTGCTAGTAATTAGAGCATGTACTATGGCTGATCCACTGAATGATAAAGTAACATAATTATTAAAAAGTTAATTTCTGTGCAGCATTTGCCCTTATAACTTCCTCAACAGAGAATGGGAAGAAAGAAATCCAAGTCTAGTAGCTAACACTTTCTGTCTTTTAACAGTTGAGCAGTTGTGTTCTTTTTTGACCTCCAGGTGGCAACCACGCCAAGCCTTGTGACAAGCAGTGCAGCTACAACCCTGACTGTCAATCCTGTGCTCCCTCTGACCAGTCCTGCTGTAACTAGTATGTCAGTCACAGGTAAGTCCCTGCCCCCATGTTAACTTGTACCGTTTTCACCTTTTAAACTCTTCAAAAGGTCAGCTCAGTATTCGTCGCTAGTATCCTAGGACATTCTTGTTGCTCCTTGTAACTAGACTCGGAAACTTCAGTCTTTGTAACCACTCACTTGGCTTTTTTGGGGGTAAAATCACAGGTGATGCTGGAGTGAAATATGCTACATTCCATTGGTAGCTTCTAGAGCTCCTCAGCCTCCTCTTGGGAAGTGTCACTTTATTCAGAGCTTCTCATTTGGTTTCTTAGTGCTTCTCGGTCCTACAGAAATGTGTTTGTTTCTCTTTCGGCTGGGTGTGCAGTTCAGTTGGTTAGTGGTTTCTGTTGAGTCATATCTGTGTTTTGGATGGATCTAACCAGAATCAATCTTCTAGGCGCAACAGAAACCACCTCCAACAACACAGCAACAGTAATTTCAACAGCACCTCCAGCTTCTTCAGCAGTGACATCACCTTCCCCAAGTCCTTCCCCTTCTGCCTCAGGCTCCACTTCAGAGGCATCCAGTGCCAGTGAGACCAGCACAACACAGACAACCTCTGCTCCCTTGTCCTCCCCTCTTGGGACCAGCCAGGTGATGGTAACGGCATCAGGGTTGCAAACAGCGGCAGCAGCCGCATTACAAGGAGCTGCACAGTTGCCTGCAAATGCAAGTCTTGCTGCCATGGCTGCTGCAGCAGGCCTAAATCCAGGCTTGATGGCATCCTCACAGTTTGCAGCTGGGTAAGGATGAATTATTTACACCCTTTTAGGAGAGATGACAGAAGAGGGAATGAGAATTCTTGGGATAAATTGCTTTTATATGTCACTGTTTTCTGGTAGTTCACTTGGTGATTCTAGTGTAATTTATCTCAAGTTCTGAAGTTTACATATAGATAGTAATTGGCTGTTTCCATCAATGTACACAAAAATTGTTTTAATTTTATGGATTACACAAATATTGTTCTCATTTTATAGATTACACAAATGTTCTCATTTTATGGATGAAAAAACTGTGTTGCAGCAATGTTGTTATTTGATACATCATCTATCCCACTGCAGAGCTTGACTTAAGAGCTGCAGCCTCCCAGTGAATCACAGAATCTGTTCTACTAATTGTAAAACGGAGAGCTGGCCTAGACCCACTTCACCCCTCTGTATTCATTTCTCAGTCATGAGCAAGAAGCTGTAAAAGATGCGTGAAAGATATGTTGTTGAAGTTTTCCTTCTAAAAATATTGCTCTGAGAGATTACTCTTTGCTTCATCAGTTTACATCTTTCTTGTCTGAATTTGGGAGATCATAGAATCATAGAACAACCAGGTTGGAAAGGACCCCATCGGATCATCGAGTCCAACCATTCCTATCAAACACTAAACCATGTCCCTCAGGACCTCATCTACCCGTGCCTTAAACACCTCCAGGGAAGGTGAATCAACCACCTCCCTGGGCAGCCTATTCCAATGCGCAATGACCCTCTGTGTGAAAAACTTCCTCCTAATCTCCAGTCTAAATCTCCTCTGGCGGAGCTTGAGGCCATTTCCTCTTGTCCTGTCCCCTCTCACTTGGGAGAAGAGGCCAGCTCCCTCCTCTCCACAACCTCCTTTCAGGTAGTTGTAGAGAGTAATGAGGTCTCCTCTCAACCTTCTCTTCTCCAGGCTAAACAACCCCAGCTCTCTCAGCTGCTCCTCATAGGTTCTCTTCTCCAGCCCCTTCACCAGTTTCGTGGCTCTTCTCTGGACTCACTCCAGAGCCTCAACATCTTTCTTGTGGTGAGGGGCCCAGAACTGAACACAGTATTCAAGGAGCAGCCTCACCAGTGCCGAGTACAGAGGGAGAATAACCTCCCGGGACCTGCTGGTCACACCATTTCTGATACAAACCAGGATACCATTGGCCTTCTTGGCCACCTGGGCACACTGCTGGCTCACGTTCAGTCAGCTGTCGACCAACACCCCCAGGTCTTTCTCCTCCAGGCGGTTTTCCAGCCAGACTTCTCCCAGTCTGTAGCTCTGCGTAGGGTTGTTGTGCCCCAAGTGCAGGACCCGGCATTTGGCCGTGTTAAACCTCATACCATTGGACTCAGCCCAGCGGTCCAGCCTGTTCAGATCCCGTTGCAGAGCCTCCCTACCCTTGAGCAGATCGACACTTCCACACAGATGATGATAGCTCTCTAACAAGTGGCGATTTCCCCAGTATAATTTACAAGAATATTTAACAGCAGTAATCAATACAAGTCATGTAGTTACAGTGCTTGTATTTTAGGTATGTTGCTGATCACACAGCTGAAAGGCAACTTGGGCATCATGAAGGTCGAACTAAAATAAACTAAAATTAGCCCTTAATCTCTGTTCTTTCCATCCTCTCCACTCTGCCCCCAACCTCCTTTTTTTGGTTTTGTTTGTTTGTTTGTTTGTTGTTAATATGATGGTGTACTTCTGAACTGTGGTATCCTTTTCCTAAAAGTAACACTTCCTCTTTCTTTCTTCTTCCACGATCTTGCTTCCTGCAGAGGTGCCTTACTCAGTCTCAATCCAGGGACATTAGGTGGTGCTCTCAGCCCAGCCCTGATGAGCAACAGTACGCTGGCAACTATTCAAGGTCAGTAGTGTTCCTTTTAATGTGACTCTGTCATGCAACATCAGTTTATGTGCTTTGTTTTTCTCTACCAAAAAAGAGCACCAACTTCTTAGCACTAGGCATAAATGTTATAGGAGTAGAGGTTTTACAAAATTTAAATGCACAAATATACTTCATGTATCACTGAGGAAGGAGAAAGTACAACTTCAGAGAGGGGATTAGAACTGTGTATGATTTACAGGAGGCGTTTAAGATATTGAATGTGATCTGGATTTTTTTTTTTTTTACTAATCCTCTCCCCACTGACATGTGTCTCCAGCAGGTTATAGATTTACTTTTTATAGGTCTTCTAGCTTAAGTTTGAGCAGAGTTGCATTGTTTTGAGGTCTGTTAGGAGAGCAGTTCTGAGATAGGCTTGATCCTGACTTCTTGTCCTCATATGTATTTAGAAAATAAACACAACAACCTACTTCCTCAAGTCCTATGTAGAAATTTATAACCATAAATCTTCATTTAGAGGAGTAAAGATTTGGTTTGAAAGTGCCATGCAACCAGAAGTTTCCACTGACTTTAGCAAGAGTTATTCTCAGTTCATTGTGTGTCATCTGTAAAAACTAGATTATGTTAGTGCCTGAAGAGCTTGCTAACCTATATATTCAAATATCCTCTAAACTAGCTTACCAAATCTTGTTTCTAGGGTACAAGAAAGAGCCATTTCGTAAGGTCACAAATAAATTTAGGAGATCATAATCTAAGGCAGACTGAACCCTGTAGACCCGTGAGAGTAAGTTGTAACAGTGATTGTATGTCAACATTTAAAATGTTATGCTCTGAGGATACATGACCTTCATCTTGTGATTGCTGTCATTTCATGTGAACACTCATCTCAACCCTTTCCAGTGTAGATTGCCTGAACATCCAGGTTTTCTGTGGCAAGGAAACATAGACCAGTATTGGGCTAAAGATTTGAAGAAAGGCATGATGGAATTAGTTTTAGGAGCAAATGGCATAGGTGTTTGAGTATCTGCAAGGTCTTGTCCACTTTTCATAGAGAGTTGTGTTTTTTAAGAACTGCCTATGATGAGATGACTGTCATTAGTGGTGTAGAAAACGTGCATATCAAATAAAGGAAAATGCAGAGAGCAGCTGCTTTTAGGCACATTTTGTATTATTGCTTACTGCTAATTTTATCTCCTCCCTGCTTAATTTTCCTTTTTTTAGCTCTTGCATCTGGTGGCTCTCTTCCAATAACATCACTGGATGCAACTGGAAACTTGGTGTTTGCCAATGCCGGAGGTACTCCTAACATCGTAACTGCCCCTCTGTTCCTGAACCCTCAGAACCTTTCTCTGCTCACCAGCAACCCGGTTAGCTTGGTCTCTGCAGCTGCAGCCTCCGCAGGGGCCTCTGGACCAGTCGCCAGCCTTCATACCACCTCCACCTCAGCTGAGTCCATCCAGAACTCTCTCCTCACTGTGGCCTCTGCAAGCGGGGCCACGTCCACCACCACTACTGCCTCCAAGGCACAGTGAGCCGGGCTGAGCTGTGCTGCCAGCAGTCTGTTTCACTGTGCAGTGGGATTGGCTGCCAGCAGGGTTTATAAACTGAAAATGTGATGGGCATCCTCTCGCCGTGTTGCTGGGGACAAGGGAGAGAAGGAAAAAGATAAAAAAAAAACAAAAACAAAAAAAACAGAAGCAAAACAGGAAGGATTTAAAGCTGGGACAGACATTTGCCTAATTTTATAATAAACACTGTCTTTTCAGGATCGCTTCATGGATCGGAGAACTTTCTAACCAAAAATGTAAAAAAAACAAAAAACAAAAAAACAAAAAAAAAACCACAAAAAAAGTGAAAGGACTACTTATCATTTCCAGCAGTCACACTGACAAGTTAAGGTGGGTTATCAACGCAAACATAGGAAGGGGAATTTCTTCTTTCTTTTTGGTCTAAATATCTTTCTTTTTTTTAATTATCATTTTATAGGTCTGTTGTACAGGCCATTATGTCATACAAGGTGTTTATAATCGTATCAATCATGTTGGGGGTTCCTTTCTTAACTGGTACAATTTAGGCAGGCCTGTATTACTGGTGTATCTCTATTATTATTATTATGATTATTATTATTATTATTTTTATATATATAGTTTGGACGCGTTTGTCTTTTGCTCCTGGATTATTTTCAGTGAGCTCCCACACCATGGGGGGAGGGCGGGAGGGTGGAGCGGAAGAATGGAGCACAAATAGACTTTCTGTCCTAATTAGTCTTCTGGGAACGTTCTGAACAGTTTCCTCATCCTTGAATTTGTCTGATAGTTACTTATAAGGGTCAGAAGAATTTATGTTCATCGTTTGTGCAGGAAGCCCAGTGTGGCAGTAGAGATCATTGCGTGCAAACTTCCAGGCTGGTCTCTGCTTTTTAAGCAGAGGTAGGAATTAATTCTGACCTGGAGTTCTCCTTCTTTCGATTATTTAGACAAATTGGCCAAGTTCTGCTCTTAGGTTTGTGTGCATAGTTCCTGGTTTACTGGAGAGAGTGGGATTTGACCTCCCAAGTCTAGATTGTGTGACATACAGATGGCTCTTCTGTTCTATTGGTTTGATTTTTGCTATTAAGGGCATATACTGTTGCCCCAGCTCAATGGCAACATGTGAAGTGGCATTTGCAGTCCTAAATTCCCACCAGGTGAATTCGTACAGGATTTCAAAAGTCAGATTCTCCCTATTCATAGCAATATTCCTTTTTCTGTTACTTCTAACGCTTCCAACATTGTATTTAGGAAAACTTTCTAGTAAAAAAGTGCTTCTGGCTGCAAAACGCAGAAACTGACAATGTGAGAACAGAGGTTACCATCGTTTATGCCAACACGGTAGGCCTTGGAGCTTTGCACATACCTGCATGATCTCATGTAGTCTCTGAGCTGTCATGCTGCTAGCTGTGCGAAAACGGCAATCAGCATCTCTGACAGAGCATCAGGGCTTGCCTGCCACTGTAACAATCTTTTCAAGGTTGATCCTGATTCATTTAGCAAAGGATATTTACATGGATGAGGAAGAGTAATGAACCGTACAGAAGTTAGATCTGTATATTCTTAAATATACAATCTAGTATCTGAACCAAAAAAAAGATTTTTAAAAAGACTGGATCACTGCAATGCAGTTCACTTTGAACTTTCCATTCCTGATGAATTTAAAGGTTTCTGCCATGTGTATAAAACTAAATTGCTTTTAACTAGTGAGGGTATTAGAAGAGTCCCTTTCCCCTGGCCCCTTTTCTTTTGTCACCAGAGTGTCCTAAAATAATAAGCTGATGCAGCTGTGTTCGTTTTGTTGATGATTCAGGGGGATCCTGGAGCTTCTCATCCAAGATCCAGAAGGCAGCGACTTTAAACTCTACATATGCTTGGGTTGTGACCTGAGCATGTGGGATTTGCATTTGCACTCAAGTGGCAGAATCCCTTATCTCTCACCCCCGCATCACATTTTTGCTCTGTTCATCTCTAGCTCTCCACCTTCCTGTTTTACTGAATATTTAAACTGATTATCCCTAAAACTTCCAAACTAGTGAACTGCAAGCAGGGAAACTAACAAATGTCCGTCCACCGTTTCTAATGTGTTTTTGATTTTTTTATGTTTTATTTTTTTAAAACTAAGCTTGAACCAAAGTCAATTTCTAGCAAGCTGCTGTACTAATGGACTAGTTTGTATAAGTGCAGTTCAGATGCAGAGAGGCGATAGATGCTACTGACAATTTCTTTTTCATTTGTCTTTTGTTTTTATTAATTTTATATAAAAGTTGCTGCTTGTTTTTAATCTTTTTTATTTTTGGTTGGTTGGTAATTTGTGTTATCCTTGGGGCAGACTTTTAACTTGATTTTAATTTGTTTTCTTTTGTTTGATGTGTAAATAGAATGGCAATGTCAGGGGAGTGTTAATCCAACAGGTCCCACCCTCATCCCACCAGTATGGATAAATCTAAGTATTTTTGATGCGTCTATAACTTCAGGCTGTGCAGGAGACTTTTAGGGCTATGGATAGTACTGCAGAAATGGAAATGGCCCACAGAAATAGCTTCAGAGCAGTAATAGGTATAGCTGGGTGAGCTTCAGGGAGATGGAGAAGAAGTGGAAGAGGAGATGCTGGTACCCACTATATTGGTCTGGAGGCCATAGCACGGATGACAGTTTCTACCAAAGGAATGCAAGTCCTTGGAACTTGTGTTCAATGAAGTAAGAGGACAGGGAAAGCTGCAGTTATAATGTTCATTCCCGACTCTGAAAGTTCCCGCTTATTTTCATGCCTGTGCAAAAATATAGAATTTATCAGGAAGCTTTTTTTGTTAAAGGGAGAATACTACCGGTCTTTTCTCCGGTGTATCCTCTACTCCCTAAGGGTTTTGTGGCAGGGTCGGGGGCATGGTCCTTGCGTATGTCTAGGAAACACAAAGAAAGGTGGGCCTTAAATCAGTGTAAAATCCTCTCTCCACAGTTCAAAGAGACTGTGCCATTAGCTGTCTGAATAAGTTTTCATGTCCCATTCTTGCTGGTTTGTGGTTGGGAGAGGATCTTGTTGAGTACATATCTGGAACACTAATGCAGCTTGGATGGTTTATTTATTATAAAAATCTGCTTTTTTCCTGACTACCTTTGCATTGGTCACATGGCTTTGGTGTGAGCACCTTATACCCCCTTACCCTCCTCCTCTTTACCCCATCACCCTCTCTGGGGCCCAGATTCCAGGGAATTTCTTAGCAAGTCTTTTTCTGAGGCAGACTGGAAACTCAGACTAGCCACATATCCAGAAAGGGCTTGGTTTTTCTTGCAGAAGCTGATGTAAAACCCAAACAGCGCATATCTATATCCTGTAGCATGCATTACCAGTGTGCTCTGATTCACTGTCCTAAAACATCCCAATGACTGACTGTTGCTCTTGGAGCCTGCTTTGCATCCCTAGCAGTGTTTTGTCTTGTGGATAATGGCTACCTCCAGTGTTTAAGTGAAGGATGGAAATCAGATTGACTCCTTTAGAGCAAGAAAAGAATATGAGATCATGTACTAGAATTTAGCAAATTTTCTTTTTTAAATCATAATCATGCTGACGGAGAAATTGATGCGTCAGAAAAGGGATGATAATCATCACATACAGACCTATTAAATATGATTCTGGTCTGACTTCATGAGTGTTGAAAATGGTGAATTACTGGGACATGTCTGCCGGGACATGTGTTGTCACAAACTTGCTGACAAACGCAGGATATTTATTTAGCAAGCAAATTTGATCTTTTTCCTCCAATATCACAGTTATATCTCTTGATTCCAGGATCAGTGGGTTCAGATGACACTAAACTGGGTGGAAGTGTGGATCTGCTTGAGAGTAGGGAGGCTCTACAAAAGCATCTGAAAGGGCTGGATCACTGGGCAGAGTCCAATGGAATGAGGTTTAACAAGGCCAAATGCTGGGTCCTGCACTTGGGGCACAACAACCCTAAGCAGTGCTGCAGACTAGGAGAAGAGTGGTTGGAAAGCTGCCCAGAGGAGAAAGACCTGGGGGTGTTGGTTGACAGCTGACTGAACATGAGCCAGCAGTGTGCCCAGGTGGTCAAAAAGACCAATGGCATCTTGGCTTGTATCAGGAACAGAGTGACCAGCAGGTCCAGGGAGGTTATTCTTGCGCTGTACTCAGCACTGGTGAGACCGCTCCTTGCATATTGTGTTCAGTTCTGGGCCCCTCACCACAAGAAAGATGTTGAGGTTCTGGAGCGAGTCCAGAGAAGAGCGACAAAGCTGGTGAAGGGGCTGGAGAACAGACCATACGAGGAAGGGCTGAGAGAGCTGGGGTTGTTTAGCCTGGAGAAGAGAAGGCTGAGAGGAGACCTCATTGCTCTCTACAACTACCTGAAAGGAGGTTGTGGAGAGGAGGGAGCTGGCCTCTTCTCCCAAGTGACAGGGGGCAGGACAAGAGGGAATGGCCTCAAGCTCTGTCAGGGGAGGTTCAGGCTGGACATCAGAAAAAAATTTTCACAGAAAGGGTCATTGGACACTGGAACAGGCTGCACAGGGAAGTGGTTGAGTCACCTTCCCTGAAGGTTTTTAAGTGACCAGTGGACAAGGTCCTGAGGGGCATGGTTTAGTGTTTGATAGGAGTGGTTGGACTCAATGATCTGGTGGGTCTTTTCCAACCTGGTGATTTTTTGATTCTATGATATATTGAACAGAGAGAGTTTTCTGTCACATGGTTACAGTCGTAATTCCTTAATACTCTTTTTAGGGGAAGATGTCCTATGCAAAGGGCTGGTTTTAGACAGTCTTCTAGCTGTGTGGTGGAACATTTGCTCCTGTACTGATTTGTCAGACAGGACCAAAAGGAATTTTGGAGCATGTTAGAAACAGCTAATATCATCCTTTTCAGTGCTCCATGTCTCTGTATTTAAAGATGTGTGGGTTGCTTTTCATAGTTGCAGGCATGCCAAAGGACATTTGCAAGAAAAGAGAAGGTGAAAAACTGTCATTATAGCCAAGGACACTATCTCAAAAAGCAAAAGATTTACCCAGACATGAATGCAGATATGCCCTGAAGGTCTAGCCAGAACTATTTAGAAAATGGCTTCAAGATAAGGTGTGGTAGGCTGGTGATGAATTTTTTTCACATGTTAGGAAAATGTAATTCCAGTTCGGCTTTAACACATTTGATCTCCTCAGAACGTGCTCTCTGTAGTTATCGTAGAATGATTCATAAACAGTTCATTAAAGCTACATAGATATATGGCTGCTTACAAGAGTCACATCTGTCTATTTAAATCTCTACCAGAGGATTTATTTTGTGTCTGAGTTACTGTGCAGTATATGTTAGTCTAAGTACATTTTGTCACATTGCTCTGAGGTGGTGTGTATATGCATGCGCTCAGAAGATTGCTGGGGAGATACCATGCTTGTTATGTGCACAAATACTTGATTTTTAAGAGATCAGAATTTTTCCAGCCCGTAGGCTGGTGTTACTTCAGATCATGTTTTTCTTTTCTTTGGGTAACTTGTGACAACACACCATAGCTCCCTTACTTCTTAAGATCCCACATTTCAATCCCTTGGATTGAAAAAGTGACTTTGCCATCAACAGGAAATCTGTTCTCAGCTGAAAAAGCAAGGAGAACATGCTTGAAAATCAGTTGAGTCTTCATGTAGGAGTGTGCTGCTGCCGTTGCTCAGCAATTTTGTTTGAGTGCTAGCACGGTTATCTTGTGAGAGAAAACTAAAATTCGAGAACGTTAGGAAGAAGATGTATATTCTGATGGTTTGAATTAGAGACTTCTTAGGACATCAGAATCATCAAGTTTGAATTTTATCTTTAAATGAACAGGCTGACAAAGAGATGTTCAGTGAAAGCAGTATAGCTCCTCATGTAATTGCAGCTACAGCTTGTGATTTGTTGCACCTTTTAGGTTAATCAGGGATATGCCAATATTGGGCAAAGCAGCTCTCTGCTGATCTTAACACACAAGAACAAATGTTTTCTCAAAGTATGAGAGCTTTTCATTTGAGCAAGAGCAATCCACAGCCTCTACTTTTACATCAACATGTAAATGTCGACAAAAATGTTATTCTTCTGATCTTTTGATATCTTGTCACAGTCTCTTAGGATATTTAATTCCTTCTTTTTTTAAAGAAAAACCAAACATACAAATGACTGATGTTCCTCAGGGGCCAGAAAGAAAATGACTGTTACCAAAATATGTTAGAGAAAATTCTCTGTGTGCATCCATGCCAACAATTGTGCAAGTAATGGAAGATTATTTGTTCTTTTTTTTACTTCTCTTTGAACTATAATGTTTTGGTTCATTCTAATTTTAAGTGTCACCTCTGTAAGCCTTGCGGTGTGCTTTGGACCTGCACACATTTCTGCAGCTGTGTTACTGAAGGAGACAACAATGCTAATTCTTCAACTCTGTGCACATTCCTGCAGAGATACATTCTTAAAGAGAGAGGGAATTTCTACTTTAGTTATAAACACATCAGAACACCTCTTACAGCAGGAACCATTCAGAACACCATGGCACAGACAGTAAACCACTAATTTACCTTAAATATCAATTGATATCTTCTTAGATAAAAGTTTACTTTACAAAATCACCTTAGAGAGACAAGTAGCTTCTCATGGTCTTTAGAGTACAGAAAAAGGTAGTGCATCTGGTCCAAACTTTCTATGATACTTGGTTTTAAACCAGAAGTTTTAAATGTAGATCTGTTTGTTGCCACGTTCATTTTACTAAGAGTCACTATTTCCTATTCTTTTTCTGCCAGCAATGGTTAAATGGTGTTTATCTGCAGGGCTAAAGTACACCTATTGGGTGTACACCTGGTTGTTACTTAGAATGGAGTGTTACCAAAGTAGCGAACTGGCCTACTGCCCCCCATTGGATTTGCACTTGTCAGTCCTCACGTAGCCAGCTCAAATTCCTTTTTAATTTTGCAACCAACTTCTTCTCCCTCCCTTTCCAAAGTACTACAGCAATACAGAATCCAAGGTATGTACCGCACAAGGGCTCTACCATTTCAAGTCATTAAATCTCACTCCTTTTGCTGCCTGTGAGTATTTCTCCTCTTTCCAGCAGGCAGACTTCTAAAATACTTAAAAGATTTTTGGCAAAAGAAGCTTTGTCATAAAGTTACTGGCTTATGGTTTTCAATGTCTTAAAATGTTCGTATCTTAAGTACCCTTCAGAACATGGAGCCAGTTTCTCTCACAAGTAATTTCAGTGCTTTTGGAACAGTGGAAAGAAGCTATTCCTGTGCTTGCATATCTTCAGACAAACACGCATAGTAACACGAGAAAAACTTGATCTTTTTTTGGCTTATCTATCTTCATTGGATTTGTCTGCCACTTCTCCCAGAACGCTTTTACTGGGCACATGCTCTGAGCTTTTCACCCCACAAAGAGTTTGACTGTGGAAGAAAAAAAAGACACCTTTTAGATGAGTAGACCAATAAGTTCAAGATGTAGAACATACCAGATACCTCTTTTCTAACCAAATTCCTAAAAATGAAGCAACTGCTGGGCTTTGTCTTGGGGCTGCTTTTAGCTCTGTCTGCAGTACCCTGCTAAGAACCATCTGTAATCTGGGCCTCCTCCCTTCTTTCCTTCCTTCTCTTCTCTCCTTCCTCCGTGTTCCTTTCCCCAGTTTCCCTCAGCGAAAGGTAGCACCATATAGCTCTGAGAACAATACTTGTGGGTAGCAGCTGGCTTCTGGCACCTTCATAAAATACCTCAGCATAGCTTAGCATTGTCGCAGAACTGGTTTTAAACTGAAAAAATCAGAAGAGAAAAGCAAACTTTATAAATAGTGGAGATAATTCTAGCTGTAGAGTTTAGTTGAACTGATGTTTATTATGATTGATAAACATGATTATGCTGTATGTATTTGAGATCCTGTTTATAGGTTACAACTTTATAGGGTTGGGTGGGGGTGGGTGGATGTTGGGGGCAGAGAAGGGGGTTGACTGTGTTAGAAGGAAAATGTTTGCTCATTAATTTTTTTCCTTGTATCTGTCTTGCCAAAGGAAACATTTTGTCGCTCCTGGGTTTGGGATTGTTGGTTGGTTGGTTAATCTGTGGTCTAATCTGCAGCACAGCACGTGGTGGCATGCAGGTTACTGATTGGGTTGCTGTTCAGGGTCCTTTCGAGTGTGCGCACACTTCTCTCCCTCTTGGCCTTTCCTTGCCCTTTGCTGGGATCTAGATGAGGCAGCGTGTGCCCGGGAGGCTCGGGGGGAAAAAAAGATGGCTGTACTGGGTTAGAATCAGCCTAGGTGGTGTAAATCCATTTCAGTGAGTCGAGTTGCACCAGAGCTGAACCGGGGCCGTTGTATTTAACTCTGGGGAGGGAGAAGAATGGTTGTCGCATCTTTAATTTATCTGGGAGAGCAAAAGTGAAACAGGTTCCTTTTATCCCCCGTGTCTTGTTACTGAATGTAGAGCTTGTAGTGCTTGATAATATGTGGAAAACTTTTTAAACACTTCCGTTTCTAATAGCAATGCTAATCCTGTCTAGACCAAAAACTATGAAAGAAAAACCAAACTGAAAAGTGAAAGCTAACCTACTCCTAAAGCCTGGCTAGATGCCTGAAGAGGTTGAAATACTGTGAGACAGTTTTGGGAGAGGAGCTTTGAGGGGTTGTTGGAGAGGGAGTGGGTCATTCTCCTGTCACATGTCTTGGTGTTGCGTCGGGAGCAGCAGAAGAATGAGTGGTTACTGCTTCAGGAGGGCGTTGCAGCCCCCTCACTGTGGACCCCAAGACTCCCTTCTCATTTCCCTTCAAGGCCAATGGAGTCGGGGAGGAAAGAAGGGGTGTGCATGGCTCTGTGTGCAAGTGCGTGTGTGTGCAAGCGTGTGTGCCTGGTTGTGTGTGGTGATTGAGAGAGGTGGGTTTCTAAAGGAGCTCGACTCCACTGGGGTGGGAGAATTCCCAGTGGCCTCATAGGGAACCAAAGGCACTGATAAGTTGTCAGCTCTGCTGTTCTCAGAGTGGGTAAGAGGAAAAGCTGGATGGGTTTTTTTGAGCTTTGGGTCAGTGTCCCTTTCTGTAAGGACCTCATCTCTTATGGGTACTCCCACCTTTTCTGCATAGAGTTGCTTTGGCTCTGTGAAGACAAATGGCACGTGGGGCTTGCCCGGTGCTGCAGGTCTTAGGCTGATGTTGGGGTACAGTCAGGGAAAACTGTTTCTTTCCTTCACATGTGGAAGCAGTATAGTCCAAGATCAGAGTCTGTTCAACAGCTTTTGCGTATGGTCTTTCTCTTAGGGGGGGACCTTGAAGACTCCCTTCTTTGCTCCCCAAAGTAGCCTTGTACATGTTCACGTATCATGCTACTGGGCTGAGTTGTTTTATCGGTGATCTTGGTGAGCTCTTGTGAAGAAAGTAAAGGAGGAAGGAGGAGAGGCAGGTTGTCTAGCTACTCTTCCTCCAGACATCAATCGGGTTGCAGAACTTCACTGAAAGCTTTACTAGTACAATTGTTGTTCTGACATTATGTAAAAGTGGTATTAATATTGTGTGACTTTTCAAAGAGCTAGTTAGATTTATAGATAGGTAATAGGGAAATTGAAGAAATGACTTCGCAAAGAAAAGAGCACTTGGAACAAAAGTGGAAAACAAGATGTGCTTTAAGGAAAACAAATCTGAGGAAGGAAATGAAACAGCTTGTGGGAGGTGAGGGAAGATGATACCCTTAGACGTTCCTTAGTGCTGCTGAGGCTCAGCCCCAGAACTGGAACATCCCCCCCTCTGCCTTATTTCATCTTTCTACCAAACAGGACATTGTCAAGTAGCTCAAACCAAAATACTGATCTGTCTTAAAACTGTGTTTATCTGCTGGTGAATATTTTCCTGCAGAGCTTTACATAAAACCGTTAAATACTTAATTTACCAAGTTAGCTTCCCCTTTCCTCCCAAATTTCTCTTATCTGTTGTAGGCCCCTCTCCAGCATTCATACTGCCTTTGCTGAATTTTGTAGCAGCAGTTGCTTAAGTCCTATTCCCTGAATGTGTTAATATTGTGCATGGACGAAGCTGGCACGTTGTGGTGCTATAGAAATCTGAAATTGTTAAGGAGGAGGAATCCTAAGGCCTTGGAGACAGCATGCCAGTGGGCAAAGTATGGAGATCGCCCAACACCCTTGAGCAACAGTTCAGGAACGAGAGCACCCATGACAGTGTCCTGAAAACAAGGCAGTTGAGACAAAACCTTTAGTTCTTTCCCCATTCACTCTCCATGTGTCAGCCTCTGTGACCCTGGTGCTCCCTGCACCTGAGCGAGTCTGAGGGGAAAACGGCAGTGTGAAAAACTCGGAGATCAGGGCTGCTCCCCATGAGTTCCTAGGAAGCTGGACTGGGCCTCCCTGCGAAACAGGGAAGGGAAGGGATCGCTGCAGAGCTGCCTGTGGGTGGTTTGAAGAGGTCTGGAGCAGTGCTGGTCCCTGTGGGCACCTCACATGCCAGCGGTCTGTGGGAAGGACCCAGGCAGTAGCTTCTTCATCCCTGCCAGTGCTGTTGTTCCATTTCCTTCCTCTGTGGTAGTATCTAAGGCTAGGTGTGAGTAGGTGTGGGGTGTTTATCCGCCACAGGTACAGGAGCTGTTGTATACCTCATTTCTAACTCGTAACTGAGTAACTTGCTTTAACTTTCTCCAAACCCTACAGAGTTGCCAAGTCTGCCCTCCCTCCTTTGATTAATACTGAACTCTGGCCTATAGCGCCCCGTGACCTGCAACCTGGGGAGTGACCCCCTAACGCCTCTGAATGTTGCTGCTTAAAAGCTACTGCAAAGTGAGGGCAAATTGCAATCTTATCTTATTTCCTTTGGTTACAAGGGGTCCTCTTGATTAGTCTGTGAATATCCATCCTCTCCTCTCCACTCTCTTCGATGCTGTGCTGGACTCCAGGGCCCTGGTTGCCCTCAGCCCAGCGCTGTGTACACGCTACTCACTTTTTAACATGACCAAAAACAATTTTAAAAAAAAATCTCCAAATATTTAATTTTCTTCTTTATTATTTGACAATCCTGTATCCCTTCCCCACTCCCCAGCCTGGCCAGAAGCTGCGTCCTTAACCCGGTCCATCTTTATTTGAATGTAGTTCCCCTACCCCATGGGAAAGAGAAGCTTTGTCAGGTCACGGTGGCTGCTATAAGTCGGGAGGGGGCGGTTTCTTTGTTTTGTTTTGTTCTTTTAAAATTTCCAGCCAAAACCAAAGATTTCCTAATGATTGTATAAACTCAAAACAAACAAACAAACCAAAGACAAAAGGTGTCTTCAGCACCAAGCCCATCTGTGAGGCTGACCTGGCCTGGGCGTGGGGGTCTGGCCCTGGCCCCTGAGCTGCCCAGGTGAGGGACACAGCCCTGCCCAGCCTTGGAAATACCCTGGGGAGAAACTTGCTGCCCCAGGGGCGAAATCCAGGGCGAAGGCTCTGGGAGAGGGTGGCCTGGCTGGGATCTTCGCAGGTGGGTTGAGGAGCTGAAGACTTGGGTGCAGGATTGGCTGCTCTGCTGGGTGCTTTAACCCTCTGGGGGCTGGGTGATGTTGATTAATACACGCTGAGGTGCACTTCTGAGCTTCCCCCCTCCCCCTGTCACTGCTTGGAAGAGGCTGTCCTGTTGTGAGAAATCCCTGAAAGAAAAAGAAGCAGCTTTTCATTTCTCCTCTAGTTCCTTTTTTCTAGATTTCTTTTATGTTTGCAGCACCACTGTGCAACTATGCATTGTATTTCTCAACCTTTTATGCTAGGTAGATGCCTGTGACTTTTTAACTTTTTTGGGGGGGGATTGCAAATGGAGGAACTTTTTACATGGATCTTTTTAATCTCAGTTGATCGGGGGGTGTTTGGTTCTAGGGTCATACAAGCTCTATCCCAAAGCAAAATCCAAATGTTAATATTATTAGCCTGATGCAGATACCAAAGATAATTTCTTTCCTGCAGAACCTTAGACTTGTGTATTAAGTACGATTACCCAGCACTTGCATTAGTCTAACCTCAGTAATTCCAAAGCTTAGATGTATATTTTGGTATATTTCTGGGATATTAAAAAATTGTCGTTTAAATTCTTGTTTGTTTCAGTGTAATGCTCTTAAAGTCATAGCATGGAAATAACTGAACTTGTCCTATTCTTAGTAGTTTGAAATAATAGTATTTTTGTATGTTTTGGGTGTGTCTATGTATGTATTAACATAACAGTTTTCACTGCCTAGGTGTTCATAAATGAAAAAAAAAAAAAAACAACTAATGGTTTTTAAACTGTACATAATATTCCATGAGGAATTTCCACCAGACCGCCAATTTGGATCGCATTTTCACTGACGGCCGCTCCCAGCTGGGATTCTTTCTTTCTTTTTAAAGAGACAGCATGGTCTTTTATTTTTCCCCGTTGACCTGAGGCTCTTTCTCAGCTTAAAGGGGTTTTCACTGTTTTTAAGGGATGGGCCAAAGAAGGAGTACCTTAAATTTTGTCTTTAGTAAATACTTAACACATTAGTTCAAGAACTAACCCTTTGTTTGAAAAATCAGGTGTTGAAGAACAACCCTTTTCATTTAAATTTCTCTAAAAAATAAATAGTTCTACGGGAGAGGATGAGTTGTGAATGTCTGTGGCGTCTGGGCAGTCCCTTTTTGCTTCATTTCTAAATAAGAGACATTTTCAGTCTTAATGTTTTCACTAGACTGCGCAACTGCGTACTTACTTACACTGGCTGGGAGGTTTATTTCTCTTGCCCTTCCTCATACACTGCATTTGTACGCTTCAGGTCAGCAGAACACTTGAAATCAAGGGCCATATGGGAATACCTGTACCCAAATGCAACCCAAGCTTTTCTTGAGACTGAAATGTGAGAGTCCCACACATTTCAAAACCTCACTGATCACACTAGGGGTGAGGAGGAAGGCGAAATGCTGTCTCTTTAAAGATGTCCTTTATTATTATTATTATAATTATTATTATTATTATTTTCCCAGTGGTTGCCTACAGATAGCTGTAGGCATTGAGAGATTGTGTAGATTACAGTAAATCAGAATGAAAAGGTAGATTTTGTGTAGATGCATTTGTCTGCTGTAATTTTTTATATATATTAAACTTACTGTAATTGTACAGTTCATTTCTGTTGTAAACATCATTAAACCATTTTCCAAGTGTTTTAACATGTATGCGCTTGTTTGTAGTTTTTCAAATGTGTCGGGTGAAGGTTAATTCCCCTTCCTCCAGTATGTGAAACTGGGTCAGCAGAGTGTTCTTTGATGCTGTCTTGTCAAAATGGAGGAGAGCCAAGGTATTTTTGAACTCTCCTTGAAGCTTTTGTTTTACCTCTGTATTACCAACTCCTCTCCTAAAAGAAGAAACCACTTTGGTTGCTCTATGAATGCAAAGAGAGGACTTGGCTCACACCCACGCGGAGTGTCCCCAAAACAAGTGTTGGATGCTTTTTGAAACCAAGGTATATTTTTATATATAAATAGCATAAAGGTTTGGGTTTTTCCCTAAGAATTTCTTTCCTGATGTTTAGTCGTTGGTATTTTATGACTGCCAAAACATTTGACTTCTACATCTTGCAAACAGGGCTATAATGATTTTTTTTAAAAAAAAAAAAAAAAGTACTTTCAGTATTTTCTGTTCTTACATCAAGTACTCTGTAGTAGCAAATTTACTACAGTTTTCAGCTCAGTTGTTTAGGGCGTCAGCCACTTCTCAGATTTTTTGTGTCATTGCAGAAGAGCAGCAGGAAATTCTTTGCAAGCAACGTTCATTGCCATACATGGGATGTATTGGTTAACTTTCTTTTTGCGCTATTTTAGAATCTTTGGAATATTCTAACGCTACAGGCACCTACTGCAGCTGGCATTGTGCTGCTTAGGAATGTGGGTGCAGCCTTGTAATTCACATAAGGGCAGGTTCAACAAATTTTTCTGCTGGTAACTCAGTCCCTTAAGAAGTGGAAGAATATTCCAAAGACTGGAATATTTCTTTTTCTGTCACTGGCGAAGCTGAGGATGCAACAGGAAGTGGGTGTCTGTTATACTTGGGCTTACAGCATTTCTCCAATTCCCATCCCACCTCCTGCAATGTGTTCAGAAGCTCCCATAGGAACAGTGCCCTCCTCAGATGGCCTTGAGGGCGCTGCTGGGTGTAAATTGATCCAGCTGACCCCTGTGTGCCAGCTGCTGAGCTCTGTTCCTTCCCACAGCTGTTCACTGCATACACACACATGCATACTCACACACGGGTCTTTGATGCTAACTTTATTAATTCATCAAAAATGCATTACATACATGCTGAACTAGTATCTCTTTGGAGTGATATGGGCATCATCTTTGATAGGTGACCTGATGATAGGCTGATTTGGAATCTCTATTCACATTGGCTTTCGTACCGTTCCCAGCACCTGGAAGAGGCAGAGTTGGTGCATTTTTGACATTAGAATTACCACACCAGCTCTTACAAGGGAGCCTATTCTGCTGTGATAGGTGTAGATGTTGCTGATGAAAGGGGACAAGTTTCAGCCAAACCCTTCAGCTAAAAGGGATTCTCTCGGGGGGAGTTCTCCTGGCTTTTCCAGTATTTCTTTCTTTTTCAGAGTCTATTCTGCTTATTTCCATTGTTATGGGACTATCTTCCGCCTTCTGAGAGGTGTCTTACACAGGTCACCTGGCTCTTGTTTCACTCCAGGTGCCGGAGGAGTGGCAATGCCATCACTTGATCTTTCCTTGAGGCTTACTGCTCATTCTCTTTGCATTGAAAACCTGGCATTCAGCCTCTGGCCTTCAATACCATAGCATCGCTTTTTACAATTAAAGAATGAAGTTGTCCCCCATTCAAGCTGTTTTTCAAAGGTGAAGTTGAAGCAAAAAAGTTTAGCTGGCCTGTGTCAAATAGTCTTAAATACCACAAGAAATAACTACAGCCCTATCTTTACAAGTTCTTTAAATGCAATATAGCCATAATTGCATGTGTTGCTACCCCTGGGAGGCAGGTGGGAGCTGTGGGAACAGCTATGTTGGTAGGTGTGGTCTGGTCCCACAACACAAATCTTGGAAAAATCGGCCTTCTAACCAGTTTGTGGAAACAACTTTACAGGTATGTACATCTTCATGGCTAAAGCTTGCAGTTACAGGATTCAAGTGGGAAGGGAGAAGGGGCTGACCAAGTCCAGACATATTCCCTCTGTGCACCAACCAAAGCAGATTGTTCAGCTGAGAAAACAAAGCACTTGTTTTGGATGAAAAAGGCTTTCCCTTGTCTCCTCCTCAAAGCAGGTGGGCATCTCTCAGCCTTGCCCATCCCCTCTGTCACTCCCTTTTAGCGAGGGGGCAGAGGCTGCATTTGGAGAGCATCGTAAGTGTCCTTGGTCGCTGTACTGAGTCCCTGAAAAAGAGAAAAAAACAGGTGAGGTGCCAGCGTGAGTGAGTGTGAGTTCTCCCAAGCTGACTGGTTGGGAACAGGGTGGCAGGGGCTCAGCGTGATAATTTGTTTTGGTTTTTTTTAACAGAGGTTTTTACTCATGAGTGATTCCTTAGTCTTTGCACGGTGTCAATAGCCATCGCTTACCTAAAGGTAAGATGCATCCTGAGTAACTATTAGGAATGTATGACTACGCAACTCATCCTGACCCCTTATATATCTTTAGAGTACATTTCATTTGCATACTATGGACTAATAAAATGCAATAGTCAACTTTGCTAACTAAATATGTAGATGTCAAATCCTGAACTTTCCTCTCTGGACTTCACTTTAATTTCTTAGGGAAGTCAGGTGCGACTCCAGGTAAGTTGGTAGGTGGCTGCAACCCCTAGGAAGCATCCCCTAACAGCCTTTCCTGCAATGCAGCAGTACTGCCAACCTGCTCTGGTGGGATAAAAGAACTACAACATGTGAGTGACAGATCCCTGCTGTTGTTGTGGAACCGACTGCTCCAAGGGTAGCGTGGCAGAGCTACAGGTCAGCCGAGGAGGCTGCCGGAGGAGAGGGAACTGGGGCTTCCAAGAGGGAGGGTTTAGTAAGACACGTGGTGCCTGCTTGTAGAACTACTACCTACTCTTCACTCCTCTGCTATGAATATTTACTGATGTACTGAATACACTGGTGAGATTGTGCTTGTCATCAGCTGCCTGGGACTATCAGTCAACAGGTTTGGAAGAAAAGTACAAATTTGGAAGAAAAGCCACAAATAAGCTGCCTCCCTGGCATGTGCTGCATGAGAAGTTTTTAATGCATATTTTAATTTTGTCATTTTTGAGATGTCAGTGACAATGTACAGGCTTCTACAGGAAGTAAATTGCATTTTAAAACAATTAAGTGTGGTGGTCCCAGTAGATCCCCATGATGGACTCCTTGCAACATTGAAACTCCCCAACGCAGCACCAAGGGCCTGGAGGTGCTGACCAGGCTGTGCTCTTCACGGTCTCAGGAGAAGGACCAAGCCACCGATGCTTTGAGTTATGACCACTGTTTGGCCACCTGAAGGTTTCCGCTGAAGCAATAAACTATTTGGTGGTAGAACTATACGCACCATCTGCTGTGGTCAAAAGGTGGTTCTCCAGAAGGAAGGACTATGGAAATGGTTCTCCTGCCAGTGCAGCTAAACGTGTGTTCCTGCCAGTTGTATTTCGAACTTGTAGCTGCTTTATCACAGCACGAGTAGTGTGATCTTCACCCTGAATCCAGGTACCTCTCCTCAGAAAGGCCCTTCAAAAGCTCTGCTTCATCAAGCATCCTGAACAATGTGGTCAGTTAAGAATCTACTGGCTACAATTAAGCCATGAAGACAGATCACGGGGAGCAGGTGCTTGATGTGTTGCCTACCTGGTAAACACCTTCATTCCCTTTGCCTCGCCGCCTCTGCTGTTTTGGGAAAGAAAAACAAGCATAGATTAAAGGGTGCTTTTCCAATTACACACAAGGAGAGAAGCCCTTGCCTTCCCCTGTCCTGTACTGAGGGTGAGCAGCTGCGCTTGGCCTGGACACCCTCTGCACAGGAAGGAAAGCACCTGCTGGGGCTGGACCAGCCTAAACAGGCTGCAAGGGAGGAGAAAACAGCGAGGATGAGAAACAGAAAAGGAAATTATTTTGGTTTGCTGACATATTTTCCTGTCGTACTGTTGCAATGCTGCTATTTCTTTGATTTGCTATATGCACAGAGATGTGGCAGTGTTCCTATAGACACTTTATTTTGTGAACTGAAGGCACATCTAGAAGAGATGTAGCTGCATATTTTGAGTTACTGCATGTCAGCTGGAATGGATGGGTGAGCAGATTTGCTAGCATGCACTTGGTAAACTGCCTAGGAGTTCAAAGGAGATAAGGCAGCCTGAGGCCAAAGTCACACAGGATTCAGTAAAATAGCTACTGGGACTGTCGTGGTACAGGCAGAGTACACAAACAAGGCCACTCAGACCAGCCAGATACAAAGAAAAACCTCCTCCTTGCACCCCTTTCTGCTGCATTTCCAGGGATACGAGCAGCTGCCAGGGAAGGCAGGCACGTTACACGCAAGAGTGCAATTTCCAGGTGAAAAGCAGGGATAGTAGAGCCTAAAGCCCCCTGGATGGAGGCCAAGCCTATGGCTGGTCACTACTGCAGAGTGTGGACTCTGTCACCAACACGTGGCAAGAAGTAGCGCTGGCCACAATTAAAATGGCAGCATCCTGTTAAATGGTCAAGTGTCTTGAATGGAGCAAAGGGTTTGGTGTTCCCATCCTCCTAGTTAAAGGAGTGTTCATAAAAACATGGTGAGACTTCATAGACTCGTAGCTTGTAAACTAGACTTGACTAAGGAGTAGGGGCATTAGAATAAAAAAGGGAGGAGGGGGATGAAACTTTCGTTGTTGCTTCAGCATTTCTCAACACTAAACTTTGTTTTGGAATGCCCTTTTTTTTTCACTTTTCAGAGGGAAATGCGAGGTTACATACAAGGTACTTTGACATAAAATGGAATGTGAGTGGTCACACCAGTTCTTCATTTAGCTATAAACAGGGATGTTTTCTTTTCAACACAAGCTTCCCTCCCACCGCAGCTGGTGCACAGTGCTAAAACCCTCCTTTTGCTGCTGGCTTGAGACAAAACTGATCTGTTCCTTCAGGAAAAAATGACAGTGGAGGTGGGGAAAGGAGAAATGTTTTGCCTGTTACTTGCCTGGAGAAAGGCACAAGGAGGAGCTTGCAATTGCTTGCTTGTGCCTATAAAGCAGAGCAGCCCATAGAGGGGAAATTGAACCTCCAGCTCTGAACTGCTCAGCTAACGTTAGTTGCTGGGTCACAGACATCACCCTACTTGAAACCAGACATTTCCCTCAACAATTCCTCACCCATCTCATACCCTCTGCTTCCTCAGCTATGGTCAGAATTGTTCTGTACAGAACTTGAAATATTTCTTCTTGATATTATCCAATCTGCCCAGGGACGCTGCTGGTGTAGGGGCTGTGTTAGTAGTACTGATGGGACAAGGCTTGCTGCCTGATCTCCACTTTATTTTATGGCTGCTGTAATGCTACAGCTATGCATCTTATTTACTGCTGCACCAAACACACCAACAATTGCACAGAATGGGTACCAGCTCTCAGTGGAGCCACAGGGCGACTTCCTTGTGCAAGGCAGCTGCCTGCCAGGGCTACTGTGCTGGAAGGGAGCGGCTACAAATAATTTTTCATACCAGGCTTTCATTGGGAAGGAAAGTAGCACTCACCTCCCCCTTCATTCCGATTTCACTGTATGCCTCGCCCATCTTGTCCTTCTGCAGTGACTGCAAACAAAGAGAAAGAGCCAATGTGTTAGTAGAAAAGCCAAGCCAGCCCCTGGGTGACTGACTGCACCCCAAGTCTGTACTTCTGGGGCTGCCTTGCCTTCCAAACTTCAATATATTCCAGAGAAGAAAGGACAGTGGTGGGACTTAGTTGATTTGTGCTTAGGTAGGTGCTACACATGATTAAACCTGCAAAGGATATCAATACAACCTCGTCTCCAAACACTTTAATGAGTACAACTCAACCCTCAACCAGGCCATTTTCCTAGACCAGCTGCCAGAGACTATGATCAAAGTTCTCCAAAGAAAAGCTTTAAGCAGCGTTAGTTCAGGAGATAAACCTCAATGTGCACCTTGGGTCCAAGGAAAAGGTAAGTCTAACACTGCAGGGTGAAGTGTAAAGAGGAGCTCTTCCTTCCTTCCTTCATCTGGGGAAATAGTTCCCAAATGCTTGTGGCCAACTGTGATCGGTGACTCTGACTCAGTAACGACGAAGTCCAGTCTTGGAAACAAGATAAATTCTCAGCAAACACCAACCACCAAGTTAAGGCAGGAGCTTTAGCATTCACGCATCTATCCTTCAGAGCACAGAGAACTAAACGAAGAGGCTCCTAATCAGCCACTCTTAGATGCACTGGAATTTGGCCTTTGCCAGAGAGCAGTCAGAGGTTGCAGAACAAGCACATAAAATACAGCAGCGTCAGTCACGTGGGACGAAGGTTGGCTCAACAGTAATGGCTAACGGAAAGGGAGCAGCAGGTGTCTTGATCTAAATTATTTTACCACCTGCCAAAGTTTTTCTCCTATCATGGAGAAAGGAGCAGAACTTTTCTAAGCAAAAAAGGAGGGGGTAGAAGGGAAGAGAAATCTTTGAAAGCAGCTGTTAAGTTTGAACCGAAGATGAAATTGTGTAGAGGGAGAAAAAGTCTCGTATGAAATACACTTGTATTTCCAGTCATGCATCTCTATCCTCTCCCTCCATCTCTCTCTCTACTCACAGTGTAGACGGTGTCTTGAGGGTTCCTTCTTCTCTGCTGTAAAACAAAAGAAGAAAGTTGCCCACATGTTGCATCCCCCATCACCTTGTATGTGCCACTGCATTTGCTCTAAGGCTCAGCTACAGCTGTGGATGGACTGTACCCATTATCACCTGCCTTGCCTCCACCCATAAGGCTCTGTTTAAACCATTTGTTCCCTGAAAATTAAATTTATTTTAACAACTGATAAGACTGAGCTCTTCTCTGCTCCATCTCTACAGCTGTCACCTACAGACAAGACCTATGTGCCAATGAAGAAGGTTTCCCCTCCCTTTTCCTTTGAAACTGTTGGGCTCTGCAGCAGAAAGAGTTGTTTTGGCTGCTGCTTTGCTTTGTTGGCTCTTGTTTCACAGCACCACGTGCAACCAGCTCTCTCGAAACACCCACTCCTGCCTTGCCTGCTCCACATCCGCCCTGGGGCTGGGTGTCACTTCTTACTCTGGGGGGCTGCAAGCTCTTAGCAAAGCGACGAGGGGACGTAAGGCATGAGGATCAAAGGGAAGGGAGGAAGGTTTACTCCTGCCTCCGCCGCACTGCCAGCAGCCTGAGTTACTACATAGAATGTGCCGTTCCCTCTCCAGGAAGGCCTTTGTGCTTAGCAAACACACAATGACTGTGGCATGTCTGAACAGGGGTTTGACGTGAGAAGGAAGGAACCAGATTAAAAGAAAGAAGGCGCGTGGGGGGGAGGAAGTTACCTGGTGTCTCCCACCCAGCTCAGGGTCTGCACCTCGCTTGGCCCCCAGAACGTCATATTCATCTCTCTGTCCACGTGACAGTTTCTGAAACAAGGAAGCAAAAAGCAGTGATGGACATTATGATCATAAGAAAACAGATCTTGACTTAACACAGGAAAAGAAAGGGAACCCAGCTTGGTGTCCAACTTCATGAGTACAATAACTAACTGAGCTAGAAATTATTTTTAACCCTTAATGCAACTGTGAACAAAAATGTCTATGACTAAGCCATGGAAATGGCAAAGCATTGTCTGCGTGGCACAAAACTACAAGAACCTTTCTTAAGCAGAAAGGAGGTAAAAGGAGCAAGTATGAGGGGAGGATCTCTGACTTTCATGTCAGAGTGAAGGGATGAAGATCCACGAGTTTGACTTTTTCTTGCAGAGTAGCTTGTCTAAAGCTGCATCAAGAAACGATAGAAACCTTATGCCAAACAAATTTCTTATCTGGGAAAGGTTGTCTTGGAACACAGCTGGTAGGGTGCTGCTGAAAAGATGATGGACAACACTCCTTAAACTGGAAAAAATGCATTAGTCTTCATACATTACACAGTTAAACAGCAGAACTCATCACAGGATGTGGCTATAGTCAAAAGCGTGAGAGAAAAAAAAATCAAATCAAAAGGCAGCTCGACGTAGCAGAAATAGCTAGAGTGTAATGCTGCTGTGAGAGAGAAACATAGCTAGGAAGGACAGGCAGGATCTTTGTCCTCTTTCACCGCCTGGAGAGTCATCTGAATCTGTCTCTGATCAGAGCACAGAGGATGAGGTATGGCTCTGGCATAAGCTGGTACAGCAGTTTTCCTGCTGCAAGGCGACAGGAAAGCTCAGGGGATGGAGAGGGCTGGGCTGTCATGACTCAGGCTCCACACTTGATGGTATGAAAGCTACAGTCGTCCAAAGTCAGCAACACGGCATTACTGGGCGTTTGCCCTTTCTCCAGCCCACATCAAACAACATCGGCAACACGGGCAGCTGCGTGCCTGAGAGTCACCCCAGGAATGGCCATCGGTGAGAGCTGCAAGCCACACGCAGAGGGCTGGGCACAAAGTTGGGGCACAAGTGCCTATACAACAGCTCTGTGTCCACACACACGCAGGTCTCACACAGGCGTGTGAGGCAGTGCAGTGCACCAAGCCCTGTCTCTGAACCAGGCCGGGCTCCTGGTCTGTCTTTGGCTCAGTGGCGCAAATCTCCATCTCTCTAGCGTCCAGCTAGGGAAGTGACAGAGGGAAGTTGCCCTGCTCTGGTTTTGTTTTTCCTCCTTACAACTGCTGTGCTGCACACAGTGCTTGCATCCAAAGGTTTTCTGATCCACAGGCAATTCACTATCTATAAGCACTGCGGAAGGTCTGTCTGGGCAGCAGATTCAAAAGCAAACAGACCCAGTAATTACTTACATTATACAGATCATCCTGGCCTGGTTGCAGCTGTGGTTCAGAGGGCCGGCTAAGCTGGAAGAGAGACCATGCCATGAGCAGAGAGACAGTGGCTTCATTCAGTCCTTTCGTTCCCTCTCTTCTAGAAGTTACTCACATCATAAACAGGGCAACCCCTAAGCAGACAACCCATGCTGCTGACTGGGCTTCAGGCAACACAAGCCACTGCTGCACTGATGCTTTTAGCCATATGCCAGCTTGCTCCCAGCAGCCAAACCATTCTACTTGCACGTAACACCAGCCCACAGTTGCCTAAAGCACTTGGGTTCATCCCCCTCCCCACCTGCCCATTTCGCATTATTCTAGCATAGTCTTACACTGTCCAAAGTAGTTCCATCAGGCTATAAAACCATAATTGCAGACTGCATGAAATAAAACTGAGCATTTGGGGCAGCTCACAACAGAAGGCACCTCCTGAGACCCCAGTCCTCTAGTGAAAGTGCTGTCTGTGAAGTTCCTTGATGTCCTGAGTTTCAGTGGGTGCAGGGGATCTCTGAATCCCTGAGGAACAGCACCCAGCTCACAGGGCTGCAGTGCCACCACAGTAGGTTCGTGTGAGTGGCAATTAATCAGTAGGTAAAGGATTGCCCTTCTAAAGTCACTCTTTGGCTCAGCTCCTCACAATATTGAAGAGCAGTCAATTGCTAAGTGGAACTTCCAGGTACAAAGGAGCAGTTTTAGGTCGGTGAGAGCAGCTTTGTATTCCAGCCCTTTCAAAAAACAGCGTCAAATGACACTCTATTGCTTTAACCTTCTTGAGTTATTAACAGACATTAAAATCTTTATTAAAAGTTCTAGAAGGGTCTGTATTTAGGTGCAGCATAAACCTGACTTTGTTTTTTAAAAATCTTATTTGTAGTAAGAGAAGAGTGACAAAGCTGGTAAAGGGGCTTAAGAACAAGTCTTATGAGAAGTGACTGAGAGAGTTGGGGTTGTTTAGCCTGGAGAAGAGGAGGCTAAGAGGAGTCCTCATTGCTCTCTATAACTATCTGAAGGGAGGTTGCAGAGAGGAGGAAGCTGGCCTCTTCTCCCAAGTGACAGGGGACAGGACAAGAGAGAATGGCCTCAAGCTCTGCCAGGGGAGGTTCAGGTTAGACATAAGGAAAAAATTCTTCATGGAAAGGGTTGTTAGGCACTGGAACAGGCTACCCAGGGAGGTGGTTGACTTGCCTTCCCTGGAGGTGTTTAAGGTGCAGGTAGATGAGGTGCTATGGGGCATGGTTTAGAGATTGGTAGGAATGGTTGCACTAGATGATCTGGTGGGTGTCCTCCAACCTTGTGATTCTATGATTTTGACACCATCCTCCCCTTGAAAGTTCTCTCAGCTCTCCATCACATTACATTATCTTCTTTTGTGGAAGTGCGCTAAAGCCTCTGTCTCCCTAGATGAGGCACAATGGCTGGATGGTAACAACAACCCATCAAGTTGTGTCTGTCTCACCTCACTGACTCCTTTCCTCTGGCTGTTGTGGTTATACCATTTGCATCATCACACTCGTACTATCAGACATATCTGACTTCTTGAGACATTTTAATACACCCCTTGTGAGCATTTATCTTGAAATTTCTGTAAATACTCTCCTCTCTTTCCAATGAGAATGCACCATAATACTCTCTTCTCTTCCCTGCTATCCATGAACCTTCAGAAAGAAATCCCTGAGACTGCTCAGGGTAGCACTGGAATAGGAGGGGGGGAAAAAAAACACAAACCCACCAAACCCAAAGAAGATAAAATAAGAAGATAGAAAAGTCTTATTTTAAGAGCTACGTTTCCTTTCTACCCTCGCTCTCCAACTAAGCCAAACTTGATCCCACCACCAAAGCACAAATGCATCAGTGTTTGGATAGACTGACCTTTGCTTTCACGAAAAGGGCTGTTATGACAATTGCATAAATTAAGAGGAATCCATCCAGTAAGTAGCAGAGTCTTGGGTCTGTCAGTCCAAGAATTGGTACAGCACCTGTGCAGAAACATCGCATACATCAACAAACAAGGCCATTTGCATCACCGTGTTCTTGACACATAAACATGGCAGCACTACCTGGCACTATATGAAAAAATAGCCAGCGTGAGGACACATCTGTCCATTTGCAAAGGAGATGAAAATTTTAACAAGAACTGTAGAATTAATTAGGTTGGAAGGGAGCACTGCAGGTCCAACCCTCTCTTTAAACAGAGTCACTTAGACCAGGCTGTCCAGTCAGCTGAGTTGGAGTGTCTCCTAGGATGGAAGTGTTTGCAACCTCCCTCAACTAATCAAGGGCATTTTTGCCCAGAGCTTCCCACCTGCAGAGTCTGGACTCTGCTCCCCACAGCTCACAGGCATGGGGCCAGGGAGCAAGCCCAGGATCTGCATGGAGAGAACCAAGGATGGCTAACTCAGCAGTCATTGCAAGAAAGCCTCGCAAAAAGCATTTGTTGTCCAGGAAAACCCAGCAGAATCTCCTAGCAGGGATTCCTTCATCAACTAAAATGTGTATATGTGAGAGAAAATACATCCTTTTGGACAAAATTTTAGGGAAGGGCTTCTCAGGACAAAATTTTATCTTAAAAGAAAAGGAAGATCAACACCACAATAGCTGGCTGGAAATCCAGGCTGAAATTTCTGCTTTACTTTATTGAGAAGAGGCATTTGAAGGTGCATCTCCCATATCCCAGGTTATGTATTGTAACCATAAAGCTACAGGGTCTTTGTGAGGTTTCTCTTCAGCTTTCCATGTGGGGATGGTGGAGGCCATTAATCATGAGATGGGAACTGTGGGCAGGGGAGAGAGAGACTTTTAACCCCAGATGTGAGGACACATCCATGAGACATTCTAAAGTGCTTTGTGTTTGAGAGGAAAGTTATAAACCTGAAGTCCCTCTACAGGAGTCTCAACAGGCCATCTCTTGTTAAAGGATTCCCCCCCGCAGAGATTTTTAATTTTTATTTGTTTTTAAAAGAAATGTTAAAACTTTGCTGAAGGAGAAAAATCTGCTACTGCCTTAATTGAGAGCTCAATAAAATTTGTACTCGGAAGCTGTTGCTGTTCGTTTCCTAGCTGGTATCACATATGTTTGTACCCTAACTTCATCAAGTGGGGCACAGTAACATCGTTGGTTTTCAGCTGCTAGAACTGATGAAACTGCCGCTGTATCAGTTCATAAACACATAGTGACTTCCCACATTATCTGAAATAAAACAATTCAAGACAAGAAGTCTAACCATACTCCAAATAAACAGCACCAGAACCAATCTCCAAGGAAAGGCTATGTTGCACAGTTATTAAGAAAAAAAAATCTCTTAAAAGTTGGATCTAAGCTGGGCTTTGTACAAAGAGTTGGACGGACTTCAAAAAGAGAAAGGTGAAGATGATCAAGAGCCTGTGATACCCTTCAATGAAGATAAATTGAAAAGAATTGATCCTTCCTAAGGGGAACAAGGTATGGCAATTCCTGTTAACCACACGTGTTGGAGGGTAGTTGAAATACTTAGTACAGTGCCTCAAGGTGCTGAGTTGCTCCAGTGCAGAGAATGGGACTGTTTGGAACGCTGGGGTTTCTGCCCAGCCCTTTGGGCCATACTGACAATTTCAGAAGAGGCAGCTTGTAGATGATGTTCAGGTAGCGCGCGCTCATCACCCCGAGGAAGCCTCCTTCACAGAAATAAAATTAAAGATGATGGCCTTTCACGCTGCCCGAGTGTGCAGTTTGTATATAGTGTGACTGAAAAGCTGTGCTTGGGTACCTGGTAATGTCTGTTCTCAAGCAGATGATGATACAATCCCTGGTCCCACTGAAAACCTACCAGAAAAAAAAAAACCCAGCATTTCCAAAGAGTAGAATTTTTTGCCCGTCTGAACTAGGAGTTTGCTTTTTTTTCCTAACTCATGTTTAGAAACAAATCCATGGAAATAAATCAAGATTCTAGATGGTTTTCCTTCTTCCCTTGCATTTCTATTATTTTAAAAATAAGGTTAAAAGAACGTCATAAACAACAACCTTCACCACATTTTTTTTCAGGATTATAAAACCTCATTTACATGGGAGGAATGGAGACAGAGGGATTAAGTTATTTATTTGTCAGATGATGTATATTAAACCAACAAACAAGCTAAGATTATCTTCTTGGAGTTTTTCTTCTAAACAGTCATAGGATACTACTTTATGCCAGAACTGGTTCAACACAAAACCAGCTTGAATTGCACTAGGCTTGGTAGCTAAAAAGCAGTGCTGAGGAGTAAAGCTGTACAGCATCTAGAGGCAATTTGTTTCTAGTAGTAATTCAGCTACTCTCAGGCAGCGCAGCCGTCTGCCCCAGAATCCCCTGGCCTTGAGCTGGATGTGCCCACAAGCAGCTCAGGGTTTTCCAGTCCTGAGACCAGATTAGAAACACAATGTAAGGAAGGCAAATAGTTCAGCACAGAGTCAGAGAGCCTGGAGGTATCTGAGATGCTGCCGGAGAAGGCTTTGAGGATCCTGGCCCTGACTTTCCTCATCCTATACCAAAGCAGGGCATGTTCACACTGTCGTGTTAAGTTCGGTATTTCTCCAGTTCTAGTAAATCCCCCAGACCAAGAGGAACTCAAGCAGGGGATGTAGAGGACTATGGAGGACAAGTAAGAGTGTAGGGGACTTAGCTCCCCATCAGTTGTGATTGACCTTGGCTGACTCTGTGGAGCTGACCAGGTGCCTGTGCAGCGCTTATCTGGTGCAGCCTGGCCTCCGGCACCCTTGGTAATGAACTAAAGCTGCCTAATAAGGGAAATCCTGCTAGACACAGCCTGGCTGTGATGGTTTCTGGTAAAAAAATGTGAACTGGGACAACGATAAAGAGCAGCGTCTAGAAACAAATCAAGAATATTAACTAGTTCATGTGTTTTCCTTCCTTAATAGGGTTGATTTCCGCATCTATTTTTTAAAAAATGCACAAAGCAGTTTCTAAACAATAGCCTTTGCAATAGCTTTCTGGATCAGAAAGCAAGAGAGAGAAAATGACAGAAGATACGAAGCTTTTTGAAATAAAGGTCAAAAAGATACGAAGCATAATGAACAAATGGCAGTTAAAACACTAGCATCCACGCATGTGAGCAGGATCAATTCAGGTTTTTAAATCACTAGAGGAGGGGTTTCTGCCTCTGGACATAAAGAAAGCCAGTCCCTTAAGCACCACTGAAATGTCCTCTCTACCTCCTGTCAGCCCAGAACCACAGATTGAGGGGCTGAGGCCAAGGTCCCACTGCTGAGGTGGATGGGACGATGACCAGAGTTAGGTAGAGGTGAGCCCACCGGGCTCGAGGAAGCCATCACATTCAGCTGCTTCATGCAGAGCGGAGCACAAAAGATAAGCATTTCACTGATAATTCCCACTGTATTAACCTTACAGGTTACTCAGGGCCCACCGCGAGTTGCATGGCACCTTTTCAATACTCATCTAGCAGAGTTTTATCAGTCCAAATTTCAGTTTAGTAAAATATAGTACAGTTTTAAAGCAAGATGCCTAAGTACAGGCACAGTTCATGCCACAGGCCAGCAGGGAATACAGTTGCACTGTAAATGATGTCAAGCTTGCTGCTTAAACGTGGCTCAGACAAACAGCATCTCTCTCCCCAGGCATCAAAAAGGAGTTGAATCACAAGCTGACAACTAGGTACTGAAATACACCAGGGCTTAAGGATGAGGTCAAAGTGGTGCTCTTGCTCGAGAGGGAAGCAAGCTCTGGAAGAATAACAATTAGGAAGTTTGCATTTAGCCTTGCTCACCACGTGCTCCTGTGCGAGTAGCTGCACAGCTAGATCTCCCATTGCACAGTGGGGATGACATTTACTCATAGACCCCTGCGATGTTGAAGAAACCAGAAAAGAACTAGGCAACTTACATTTCTGAGGGGCGTTTGTACAGGAGAAGCTGTGGAAAGCCTTATGCAAGGAGCTGACACAGGCTGAGGACCGGCAGAGCCACAGCAGGTGAGGCAGCAGGATCAGTGAGGGGGGCACTACTACAGTGTTTTGTGACAAGGTTACTATCCCTTCTCAGTTCCAAACCTTGGCTATCTGCCACCATCATTTGGACTCTTCCCCAAGCTGCACTTCTGCTACCCAGAAGTTTCTTCCCACAACTTCCTCCTTCCAAAGCCTGGGCTTGTTTTTCCCTTCTTCTCTCCTCCCAGACAGCGATACAGCCCTGCTACTCAGGTCCATGCATACACATCCCCATATAAGAGGCTTGCAGAGCTCCCTTCTGCCCCGCAACCTCCCAGAAGCATCCATACAGCAACCACCTGAAGCCTTTGGCTTTTTATAGTTCATGGGTGAATAAAAGCCAAACCAATTCACAGAAACTGCTAGTGACAAGCAAGTGAGAAAAAAAAAAAATAAAAATGTGCAGCACCAGACCGAGAGCAATGCCAGTAGTAGAAGGAGAGGAAGCCTGGGGGCCAACAAGGGAAGCCGTGCTACGGGTGCTGCTGCACAGCAGCCTGCCCTGTGCTGTGTGGGTTTGGAGAGGAGCTCTAACCTGCCGGATCAGGTCCAGCACCAGCTTCCCTGTAGGAGGCTGTGGGTTTATCTCCCTGCATCTTTCCATCCGCTCTCCTGCTTCATGCATGGTGGTAGCCGGGGAGTCCCCAAACCCACATCCAGATGCATCTGCCCCGCTCCGAAACATGGCACAACTGGTGGGTGCCATGCCCCATGACCACCCAGACTCCAGTGTACAGAGCTGAGCCCCAGCTCTGTTCAGCCAGTCCCAGTGGGGATCTGCCAAAGCGAACCACTGAAACATGGCCTGGGCTCTTGAAACACACATTCTTTTTTTTTTTTTTTTTTTTTTTTACATAGGATTTCCTTCGGCATTTTTGGAGTCTGGCTGTATTGAGTTAGATCATGGTTCCTGGTGACAGTTTAAGAAATACAAATGATAAAAGTTGAACTTTTTACTTGTAAATTGAGATCAAACCGGTCCACCATGAAATGTTCTCTGTCACATGGCCCTCATTAAGTGATACATTGAAGAACTTTATTAGGAGTTTTATTAGCAGTTAGCAAAATTCAGTAACGCTGTTATAAATGAAGAGTTTTATCTTCCCTAAAGCTGAGTTTCTCAGTGAAGCCCATGAAAGCAATCCCAGCATGAGAGATTTATTGATGCAATTGCAGTTACATACAAGGGTGTATAAAGGCAGAAACTGCAGCACCTTCTCCCACCAAGTGAGACCTACCACAGGAACACGCCACAGCGAAGCAGGAGGCGTTTCTCAGATGCCACCATCCTCCTCCAGCAGTGACTCCAGGGACTTGCGATCACTGCATGCAATTCGCCTTTATTTTACCCCTTACCATCTGAAAAACCTCTTGCTGCAAGTTTGTCTTCCCAGACACTTCTGAGGGGTAGAATTTCACAGCTGCAGGTGCCACCACACCACATGTCAGGTGCCCATGAGATCTTCTCTATGGAGGCAGAACACAGGGAGAGGCCGGGTGTGGTGGATCTTGCCTTGCTGCTGCTGTCGGAAAGCAAGAGGCTGAACTCAAAGTAAGTGCCTGGGCTCGAGGCAGAAAGAGAAGAAGGACAGAAACAAGGGGAATAAAAGGCATCCCCTGCATCAGACCAAGTATGAGAAGTCAGCAGGCAGTGACTCTTTGTGCATCAGCTAAAGACAGTCCTGTTGATCACTAAATTATATTAGGACCACAGGGCTGAGTAATGCTTTCAACATAAAGCTGCCCCACTACCATACCTGCAAACCCAAGATACACAGGGAAAGCTAGCAGGCTTTCACCACAGGAGGATACAATAACCCCGCCACAGCAAATGCCAATGAGCTTGTTGCCTGAAGAAATTTCCAGGTTTGTCTTTTCATACTAACCAGTTGCCTTGGCAAAAAGAGTTAAAAGCTGTTTACTTTCCTTTTTTTTCGTTTCTCCTTACCACCAGTTTCTTTAGTCCTAAGGAAGGTTGCCGAGTTTGCCATCACATATTTATGAAACACAGCATGGCCACAATGAGCTTGTGCCCATGAAGTCCAGCATTATGTTTTGCTGTTGTCCTCAGCTTTAAAGCCAGCGAGCAAACTGCTGATGTGATCAGTATCAGATGTTAGGCAGACAGAATAATTACATTTATAAAAAGGAAAGTATTTCAGGTCATTAACTTCTATTTCTTTATGCCAAAGTAGGTTAACACTACAGAAACATGAGGTCACAATACAGATCTTGGTGATGCCTTACTATTCCTGCTAGGATCCCTTTCAAAGAGGCACTGTCACTATGTTCAAATAATGCAAGTTTCCATTTGATATAGAAATAGAATCAAAAGAAGGAAAATATAATGCCATAAAGGTCCAAAGATTTTCTAGCACATCGTGGAATGATGACTAATAAAAAGTCCAGCATACTGTGACAGGATCAAAACAGGAATACCTCCAACAGCTACCTGATTTGTGGAAAGAGGACCCAGTGTGTGCAAAAAACAGTAATAGATAGTCTATCTTTCCAGCCTGAGGGTGAAAAATATTAACTTTAAACATATCATTAAATCAGACTACCTTTCTGCCCTCCAAACCTTTCCAGAGTCTTGTCAGAAACAGAAAGGAGGGGAGTGCCTTGCTCATCTCTGGAAGGGGACTCCTCACTTCACCAAAACAGCCAGTCATTCTCAGAAAAAGCAACTGCTTTCACTTCTCAGTTTTGCAAGAACTTGGTGCAAAGGGCTTTCCTGAAGTGTAGGGTGATTGTAGAACCTGGAAACCCCACAAACTCAGGAGACAAATGCAAGCCCCGTAGCTCTTCCAGATTTTATAGAGGTTTTAGACTAGACACACGTAGTTAGTGCAAAAGACATTCCCCACTGCAACTTTTCTATCATCTAATCCAATCTGGTGTTGAATATCCCAAAAGGCAAGAGTTATTCAAATGGGTTTTTTTTCTATATCACTTGTCCCTTCCCTTCCCCTACCAGTTCTCTCTGTGCATCCCACAACAGTAACTCACTCCACTACTAGGTGGCCTTTTTGTGTATAACACCTACAACCCAATGCACACGATGCAGGATTACTTTAAATAATTCAGTCTTCACATCTCGGCTTACTGGGAATCCCAAAGAGTCTGCATGTTACAAGGCTGAAGAAAGAGACCAAGTCAGACAAAAGAGCCTGTTGATCACAATCAGATGTGTTTCTCTGCTCAGTGAGCACCTCAGACACGGGAGATGTTCCCCTAGCACTTTAAATTAACACTTCTAAGTTAGACTTCACAAAAAGCAGTGAAAGTATGGTTATGCTAACCATCCTGCAGCCAGTTATTGTAAACAGCTCCAGTAACCAAATACACTGATAACATGAAGATCAGTTTCCAATTCGGCAACCCCCACCCCCTTTTACCCTAGTTTCTGACTTCCAAAAGTCATTAAGCTTACACTAGCTATAGCTGCTTTTGGGAAGAAGATGCGTGATGAATAGAAATGTCTGTGCACAAAACATTGAGACTCAGTCAGTAAGCACAGACTTAGTGCATTTTCTTCTTGTCTCAGTATTAGAGCAGGGAAGGACTACTCTGATTTCACAGCTCATGTCAAACTAAATGCTGAGATAAACAAGCCAAATAAGAGCCTTAAAGGACATTTTTGTCACAGGATGAGCTCAGTTTCAACTCTTGATCAACTGCAAGAGAAGAAAAGTAGGAAAATGATTTCACAACAATCCAAACTAAGGGCAGAGGTGCTGAAGGGAGAACTACAGCTACAAAGCTACAGACCTGAGTCAGTCCGTGAGCAACTCCTTGTATTGCAGCCAACATAGACCAAAGCTGCAATGATTATAAGGAGCAGTCTGTGATGTATGGTCAAAGTTAGGATTGTACACTCATCATAGCTAAACCTATTTGGATTAAATCAGATTTTTTTTTCCTTTCCCCAGGATCCACCTAAGCTCACTTATAGCAACATATCTAAAGCGTGACAGAAGAGTCTGTGTCAGGAAGGGCACCAAACCAACAACAACGAAAGCCATCCACTTTTTTAGGTCGAGCCTATAGGAACATCTTGCAAACGCAGGTGGTTGTCATCCAAGGCTTTCAACACATTCCTCCTATAATGTTTTTCAGCAGACAGATATAGAAAGGGAATCATGAGGAAAGTAGATATATACCAAACTGCTGAAAGGTTGCAAGATTTATGTCAGCTCATCCAGTAGGACAACAGCAAGCAGCCCTTTTTAGGACTCAGAGAGTCTCAGGACTTTTTCATTGCAGTCCCTGAATAGACATCTACTTGCAAGACGACTTCTCATTTGCTTCGAGTGAAGAGGTTACTAGTGAAGCTTGGTGTCTAGCAAAGAAACAGTTAAATCATCTTACAGAGGCAGCAGCGGCCTCAGGTTGTCAGACAGGAAGATGGTTACACTGGCCCCAGCGGCTGAGGCTCCATTCGTGGCAGTAGCTACACATATCGGGGAAGGGGAGGTTTCAGAGTGGGTTTTCAATCCCCTGCCACTGACCCACTTAGTGGAGAGCCAAGCATGTCATGTCATGCCTCAGCTAGAAAACGCACAGACTAAAACCCATGCAGCGGCTATTGAGTACCAAGTAAAGAGAAAGGCCGATTAAGGGTTTGGTTTAGTATTAATTCCCTGCATATTCTTTCTGCATGGTTGCTCACAAAAGCGTAGTAGTAGTAGTAATATTATTGTTATTATTACTATTGGGGAATATTTTACTCTGAAAACAATACCTATCCTGAAGCATTTCACAAGCCTCATAGAAAAGAGCCAACAGATAAGCCAACAGGCTTCCACAAAATGGAAACATCCAAACCTCTCCTGGTCCTCGATGAAGCCCTTCAGCAAAGGGTCTCAGAACAAACCCTATCCTCAAGGACTCTCACAAACTCTCCATGAGAAAAGAAGGAATCACTTCTTCCACTTCTGAAATGTTCTTCATCTAATTTGGGAGCGTTCGCATTTTCATAATATGTAGCAATTAAACATCTATAAATTTGGTGGCAAAGTAAAATGCTGCTAAAAGAAAGGGCACCTGCGAGTGGGGCACAGCTTTATGTCCCCACTAATAACTCACTGCAGAGGCCCATGCTCCTCTGTCAAGTGGTATAACAGTGGCTGATATACCTCCATCACTGTATTTCATTACAAACCACCTGAGGGACTACACCCAATTTTAGAAAACCTTATCTCAGATTGCATTACAGGATAAGATTAAAAAAACCCAAAAAAAAGGGTGGGCTGTATTTTGAGACACAGCCTCTCGTACATAGGTAGGAAATGGCAGATATGAAGAGCCTGTATATAGATTTTGACTGAATTAAAGACTGTTAAAAAGCAAAGCGTTCCTAAAGTGGGGTGGAGGAAATGGGAGCAAAGAATTTCTTTATCATTAATGACATTACAGAACAACTTTATTTTGCCACCCATAAGATAAGAATAACAAAAGAAACATTTTAACTGCCCAAAATATTGAAGCGCCTTCAAAATCTCAGACACTAGGAGTCTGCGCCTTCTTAAAGGCTTCTCTTTGGAGAGACAGACTTCTGGAAAAGGCAAACCAAAGAGAGATAAGGGACCTCAAGGTCTCATCAGCAGAAGATCCGCTGCATATTTACAGTTCAAACATTCCTACGTCAGTGTTTGTGACAGAGATGAAAGTAAACAACTATGTTTTATGTACAGCTACCGTGCCCGCTGCTAGGATTAAAAATTATTGACGCCAGTAGTCAATATGCACATTAAAATATATCTCTACATCACCACTAATAAATGAGAAGTGTTAAGAGAAAATCTATCAAACTACTTTTGCTAATATAAATAAAGTCTAAAACCATGTCTGATATTTATACTGGTAGTTTATTTCTATTGTATTAACTGTATTTTTTCCAGTTCTTCAATGGTCATAACTACTATGCTAAAGGGAATGTGAGAGCTTCCAAGCAAAGCTAACTGGAATTAGTAAGAACACCAAATTTAAGAATATAATGGTGCAGGGTTAGGAAAATAATAAACCACAATTCTGTTGTTGATGTATAATATGGGTATTAAAATTGCATTTCTTTTTTGGAAAGCAGAGAATTCTCAGCATTGTAGGCTTTCTGGAAAAGTGCTTTTGTTTTTGCAGTTGTAAATTTTTCAGTGCTATACGTTGTTGGCTGTCCAGGTAACCACTCTGCATTTAAACTTACATCACAGACCTCCTAATAACATGAGATACTTTTCCAAAGAAGGCTCAACTTCAGAGTTCATTTGGTAGTGATAATTAGAAACAATACTGCACAAAGATTTAGTGATCTGTAGCAATGCTCTGAGTCAGCTAGTCTGAAAAGCATAGGCTAAATTCTGTGCTCCCTCTATCCGTGAATTCTCCATGGATTTCTCAATTATTTCATGATGAAGCGACCAGCTTGTGTTCCATGTGCTGGAAAAAAGATGGAATGACAACAGGAATACATGACAGACCCTTAGATTTCATACAGTTCTTAAACATGCTGGTTTCAGAAGGGTAGAAGAGGAAAGCATTTGAACACTTACTCACTAGAGTTTTTGCAGATTTTTTTTGTAAAGGAAGAAAAATGACACTTCATACAGCACCAGTCAACCCACTAAAGCTAGTACTAGAGTTTGATATCAGTCCACCAAAACAAACACAGAAAGATCTATTATGTTTACAGTGTCAAGCACATATGATGATAAAGAGATGGGATTTCAGAAGCTGATCTGTACTTGAATTAAACCAAGAACAAATTGAATTATAGATACATTAAGGCAGCAGGCACAGAGGGGGGGAAAAAGTTATTGAAATCAGTCATCATACTGATTTGTATTCTCTGTTTTATATCCCCAGATGCAAATCTCTCCTTCCTCTCCTCCCTCCATTTTTATTTCTACGTTATAAGAAAATTCCAGCATCTCTGAACATGCCTCAAACCTCCTGCCCTCGCATCCCTGCAGGTCACACAACTCCAGCCTGGCCCAGCAGTGGTATCTGCTGTGGAGGTCCATCAGTCAGCCAGCAGCAACCTAAACCAAACTGGTCCTTGGTGAGATTGTGCTGCTGCCTCGCCAGCACTGCCTCCTCTTTCTCCTTCCATCAGTCCTCGTAAAACCTGAAGAAACTTAATCACCTATCAAAACTTTAACCCCTCAGCTAAATTCAGTGGAAATGGTCTAACAGATAGAGATAGTGACAGAATAAGGTTGATCTCATTAGGAAATAAGGTTGATAAGAACGCGCATGTTGCTGTCAGCTACAACACTGATCTTATTTGTGAAGCTTCGTATGCGTAGATCATACTTTGTAAAGCACATATATACAGAGGAGTCCTTTTCTGAAAAGCTCTGTCTAGGTGACATAAATCAGTATAAAGAACCTGGAAAGGTGAGTAAATCAGCAATGTAAAGTAATTTATGCTACAAAACTGAATTTACTCTCTTGGCTTTACTTTGGGATTTCTCAGGAAAAGATTTTCCAGAAACATCAGGCACACAAATCCTGTCTTGTTGGTTATAACTGGATTTTGCTTTGTCGAGTATTTAGTTTTTTGTTTTGTTTTTTCTTGGAGGAATGTCATAGCTATTTCTAGAGAATTTTGATTCCTTGTGTTTGATCCTCACCTCTTAATGTAGACAAGTAGCCCTTAGCCACTCTTGAGATATAGTTCACCTTAGAGTTTTAGAGCACATATCTGAAACAGTCACTTAAGGTGGGATATAATCTTCATTCTGATTTTTATCACTCTTACTAATTTTAAGTGTAGAATTATATATTGCATGATCAGCACACTGATCAAACTGCTTGTCAATCTCATAAACCATTTTCTTTTAGGACCTCTAATGCTCCTTCTAAAATGGGTGACAATTTTGAAGTATTTGCTTTAAATATCCTGTTCTCTCCCCAGGAAAAGCCTTATCAGGAACCCTCTGAGATGTGCAGATATAAGATGTGCAGATAAGACTGCCTGGAAACTGTTTGCTTACTTTCTGTGTGCAGCTGAGATGGAGTTTTTCATAAGATTTGTAGCTAAGCTAACTTCATTTGAACACAATGTTAGAAAGGGCAGTTGCAGAGCTGGTGGAGGGGGTGAAAGCCTTCCAGGTGATCAAATGCCCACAGGATATATATTTTCCCTTAAACATGAAAAGGATCCTTAGCATTAGACTTTCTTGCTATGTATTCTCTGTGAAAATCCTTCTTCTGCTCTCCTATCCATTAAAATTTCTTCTTGCCAGAGAACTGTTTATTGTATATTGCACTACTAAAAGTGCATCACACACAGCTGGACTGCACAGGTAATGCATGAGCTTGTCTAAAACAAAAAACTGCTCCCTCTTAAACCAAATGCTTTTTTTTGAGATTAACTTTGATTACAGAATCACAGAATCAGCAGGTTGGAAGAGACCCACTGGATCATCGAGTCCAACCATCCCTAACCCATGTCCCTCAGCAGGCACACAACAGGGACTCCCAGTTCACCAAGCAAGGAGCCCCAATCCAAAGGGCTTCTTCTGTCCCACCACTGACCCATCACTCACCCCAGAATGATAACTCCTCCCAGCCCGAGGGCACACAGAGGGGTCAGCCCTGCTTGAGAGGTGAGATTGGAGCCGCCACCAACCCTCCCAATCATTCCTACCTGCCTACCTGGCTGGGGGGCCACCAGGCCCCCCGGCCTTTCTTCCCCCCAGCTCTCCCATGGGATGCAGGGTGTGCCGTGGGGACTCACCGGTGATGCCAGAGCAGCGGTGGTGCCAGGAGATGCATCCCTCGCCCTCAGCCCGGCCAGGCACAGCTAGAGGCTGTTGGTCCCTCCCGGGAAGAAAAAGGGATCCCTGGGAGAGGGCAAAGCAGCAACACCTGGGGAGGGAGGAGTCTCCAAGAGAGCCCAGGTGCCCTGCAGCACCATTCCTATCAAACCATGTCACCCCACAAGGGGGAAGATTTAAAATGTACCTTTTATCTGAGGATTGCTGTCTGTTCCCACAGGGTCCAGCTGAGGAAGGGGAGTCTCTCTGAAAAATTTTTCGGGTGTACCCAAAGGGAGTCGCAGAGGCCACACGACTCCTTCTAGAATTTTATGACTCCTTCTAGAATTTTGTTAACATCAGGATTTAATGTTCATTCATTATGTGACAGAAGGGAAGAGGGAAGGTACTAGGGACAAATACTACTTTGAGGTGTTTTGCAGTAGCCTCATTTGTGCCTCTGGGACTTTCTTGTGTATGTAAGCATGGGCTTAGCCCCATTGAGCAAAGTGTTATCCTGCCAAGTTAGCCATTAGATGTGCATTAATAATTTCAATCTATCCCTCGAAAACTGAAAAAATCACCCTGTTTTTCCAGACAAAGAAAGTAAGGCTATTCAAACCGATAGCACTCAAGAGAATTATATTCAGGTTTATTGCATCCAAATGGAGGAAGAAACACAAGTGAATGTAAATAAATGGCCTGACTCTCTTCCTATTAAGGACCAAATTCTGTAACGGGGTAAGTTCATTCTCCACACGACTGATTTCAACAGAAGTCAGCACAGACCATTTAATTCAATGAAAATGGGTTTAGTCTTAAATCAACATGCTTGTACCTTCAAGGACACACAAGAAATGTGTAGTGATAAGTAATGATTAAAAGATAGACATAAATGTTTTTTTCTAACACAATATTCATTGTACAAGAAACATTTACTTACTGTAACAAATTTCAGTTTGGGGAGCTATACTGTAATATTTTTTTCTGGAAAATAACTTTTCTTTAGCTTTGCTATATTCTAGCCTGCTTTCAGAGTGACCTTACAAGGTATTCTTCTGCAATTCATTTTCACATACCTATACAAAGGCCAGGAAAAACAGTTGTCTCTGAACATTTCACCTTAAACAGCCTTGTTTTCTAGAAATGCACCCCAGAGCACGTATTTTGATTTTATCAACAAATATTGACAAAGATTTACTCTAAGTTCATTACAAAAGCTACAGCAGAATGATTTATTACAAGGCAAAGAAAAAAGAGGGAATATCCGATGGCTTTCTCATTACACAGGACCAAATACACGTATCTAACTCTCTGAACAATTTCATAGAAGAAGAGCACGGCACAAGCACGAGATACAAAGGTCTAAGAGAAAAGTCCAAATGCATAAAGCAAAGAAATGTGACTTTATGACCTGCTTTACCTGATGTTGCTTAGAATACAAAACTGGTTCACAAAAAAATAATGGGAAAAAATTCACTATGTATTTGTCCTGTCAGTGAGTTTTCAGCATGGGCATAACACAAAATGTCATTACCTAAAAGACTCCATGCAGTCACCAGAAATTTCTAGAATACAATGGTGCCCACTATCACTTGGTGTTCTTTAAATGTAAATTAAATGCATACTTACAGATTTAGATTCATCTATAGCTATAGAGCAAACATTATTTTAAATTAAAGAAACGCATTGCATTTCATATGCCAGGGAAAACACTGAAGAAAATTCCAAGAAAGAAATAATAAGTAAAACTGTATAGACTTAAGATAATTTTATTTTTCCCTAATAGTGACCTATGGGCCCTAACACCAAATTTCCCTGCTACAAGCCTTGTTCTCCTCCAGTGCCCCACTGTCATGTATTTTGGTCTTGTAAATTTATGATCAGAATAGTTCACGTTGTCTCTAAAACAGAATATGTCCAGCCACCTGGCATAGAGAAAGTGTCTATTTCGGTATTTTATTACCGTTCTAACAATCAGTGACCCAAACCCTATGGTTTTAAGACATAGTTTACCAGCTTGGAAGCAATATTTTTTTTTCTCTTTGCATTACCGCGTTTCTAGCACAAACTATTATAATATCGTAGCATATAAGGCAATAAAAATACTCAAGAAATCTTAGGGAAAATGATTGTGTTCCCTTTAGGAACAGTAAGTGAATGGCAGTTTTAACGGTGAGATTTATAACCTAGGTAAAGCTAAATAAAGTATTGCACTGAATACTCTGCTTCACTTAAAAAATCTCAGCCAACTACAGCATAGAAACACTCTAGACAGACTGTTTAGAGATTAGTATTTCTGCAGCTTTAAGGAAATTACATTAAATTCTGAAGGTCTTTATGCTATATGCCCAACATCCTGATACCAGGTAGCAGGCATGATTAGAACTCACACACAACCAATCTGTATCTCAAGGCATAACGTAATAATTAAGTTGGGATTTTTTTTCAAATTGTATTTCAAAGTTAGTTGTACTTTCAATTTTTTATGAAGTATCAGCAAATTACATTTAAAAACCAAAATAAACTCTGCTGTTTGAATTTATCCTAGCAGATTAGTGCAATTCTAGTGAAGGAATTACGTTTGTCAGTTTGCATACAAATGTGCTTCTAATCAAGATCCTATTTCTCTTCTGCATACTTAAGGCAGATGAACGATCATGTTCCACTAGCATATGAGCAGCTTAAATTTTACCATCCATGCAGTTACCTATCAGTGATGAAATTGAAAATAAAAAAAACCACTAATCAAAGTTTTCAACACTTGTGTGTCAACTTGTGAACTCTGTTGAATTCCAGAAACCCTGACCTACTCTACTAATTAACACAGAAATGTTTTGTGCTTATTTTAGTATTTTAATGGAAAAATATATAGCCATTTTGTTCAATAATTACTCACGTTGCAACTGATGAAACAAAATTAATATACTTATCTCAGTCAGGATTTTTATTTTATTTTTGTTATTGGGTAGAAATGCAAAAGTGAAAGAAGTCTGTTCTGCACACTGCTTTCAAGAGAGTTTGGAAATATCAGAATTCCTCAAATTGCAAATGCACTACTCTAAATCAAAAGAGAACCCTAGCACTTTCAGCAAAATCATGCCTGACTTTATTTAAAAATATACTTTATAACATTATTAGGTCGCACAGGGATGGAAATCTATAGAACAAGCATTTAGGTGATTATTATGTGTTGAAATCAGAACAATCCTACACAAATAATTGATGCACAAACCTCCTGAGCACTTGTCAAAAGGCTAAGAAAGAGCGCAGACAATGTCAGCAGTAGAAAAGGACAGAAAACCATCAAATTGATTTCATTAAATTCTTTTCTATAGTTACCTACAGACTGTTCAGTGTTTCTCCTGTTCTTTAAAATTACTCTTTACTATAGAAATTTAGACAAAATAGGACTTCTAAGCATGAAAAAGTACTCGCAGTTTAATGACATTCTCAGTGCTGATCATGCTAGTTCAGAGAAACAGAAAATGCAGAGCCGTGATATCAGCCAAGGGCAGCCCTTTACACTCGCTGACCCCTGAGCATTGCACACTAGACACTCTCCAGGCTGGTTTTAATAATAGCTTTATAGCCATAGTTAAGTAAAGAATGATTATTAGACTTTGCAGACAGATAAACCACCTTTTTTTTTTTTTTTGCTCCTGTCCTCCAGCTCTCTCACCTTTAATGTTACAGCTTTCCACCCCGGCCTCTAATCATCCTTTCACTGGATTTTGTTAATGATGATACACTTCTCTCCATAGATACTTTATGATATTATAGATACTACATGATATTACAGATACTACATGACTTCTCTTTGCTCTTCATTTGTATTCTAGAAACACTATATTTTGATTAGAAAAGACCAGATCTGTGTTTGAGTGTGGATCATACAAATCGGAGCTTGATGACATACTTTCAGAAAACCAAATGCATTTTCTTGCTCCGATAGCCGGTGCAGCCTCAGAATACCTCCCATCATTTACCCCAAAGAGCTGCTCTTCCTAGCACACCACACGACTCCCGTGCCAGGCCTGCTATTTCAGAACTCCTCAGGAGCCATTTATCTGACAGATTGCCTGCTATTTTTCTGCTTTTACTTTCACCTGCTGCTAGGCAGGACGCAGGGTCAGCAAGGGAGGGAGCCTGCTCCTTGATCCTGCTCCCTCCAGTATGGCACAATCCACTGCACTGCACTCCACTGCCACAGCACTGGCTGGCTGCCTCTTTTAGAAATCTCCATCTTCTTTGTCTCTCAGCACAGGGTAAAATCAGTAACTTCATGTTTATTTTTCTATTCCATTCCTTCAACCTTTCCTCCTTGTTTGAGAGAACTGGTTTCTGGTAGCCTTTAGTGCATTTCCAAGATCCACCTATGAAGCGGATTATGAAATGGCTTGAATACACTTTTTATGCAGATATTTTTTTTTCCCCTCTGAGAGAATCATGGGGGACCACGCTTGCTTGTCTGACAGCAACGGCAATATCTATGCCCACTGAGTCCCTTTCACTTAGAAGCTGCAGTGACGAAATAGAGCTCATGGTCCCCCACTCCTGCACACCTCAGCCCCTCTGGAGGCTCAAAGTGAGACATTACACTTCCCTTAGACAGATATACATCTTCCCCCACTACACAACCGCCCCAGCAAACACACATCTGAGACTTTTGTTAGCAAAGACAGGCAATACCAGGTGCGTCTGAGAAAGCACTTGCTCAAAGTAGCTGAAAGCTGTTGTAACCAAGCTAGAAATTCTTACCTCAAAATAAAGTAAGTGTAAAAGCGGGCTTGGTAATTTCAGGGCTCTTTAGCCTCTGTTTTTACAGAAAGTAGTATGAAAAAGAAGTGCTTGACTAAAACAGGGCAACACCAACAGTGTTTTCCTTAAATCTAAGTTGCAGGCATCCCCTTCCCCAAACTTAGGGCTTGAAGGAGATCGGAGCAAGCAAGCAATCCCCTGAGAAATGCCACGAGCGATCAGACAGGTGACCCACTGACACGAGAAGCAGCAGTAAATGCTGATCACCATCCCATCTCTGCTAAGTGTCAGACCCCGGAGGAAGACAAGTAGGTGATCAACCACACACACAAACACACACACAGGCGTAGCACCAGCCCCTCTACACAGCATGGTACAGTGTATGCAGGGACTGGTTTTCCTTTGAATTACCTGCCTCCAGAGAAAGCCCTTTCAACACCCTGAAGGCAATACGTATATGACGCAATCTTATACACCAACGCACCTTTTTTTTTTTTTTTTCTATATAAGCAAGATGTTTGTTTGTTTTCAAAATGTGGCTGTCTTCACAGGAGTTGTTGCTTTCATCCATGAAATGGGACGTGCCTGGATAGTTCAACAGAGAGAATCAAATGCTTCAACACCTAATGTCATGAACCTCTGCTGCCTGAGCTGAAGAATCTGTCTCCCCACAAACCCTGGGTGCCAGGAGAAGAAAACTGCACTAAAAGATCCTGTGTTCCACAGCCAGACTCAGGGGGTAACCAGGCAGCATGACTGCAAACACTGCCCAAACACACTAAGAGAGAAAGAGAAGGCTACAAGGTTGTTCTTTCTTCTTCTTCTTCTTTTTTTCTTTTTAAGAAAAGGCAAAATACAGATCTCTTTTCATAAGGTAGCTTTGAATGTAATTGAAAAATGAAATTGCCAGAGGGGAAAGAAATTCACATCCATATGGAGTAAACACTGGTACATAAATTCTCTCTCCCTCCCCCCTCCTCCCTTCATTTTTTTTTTTTTTAATAAGAAGCACCCAGAATTGCAACCTGAATTTTCTGAATATTTCTTGCCAACTCCCACTCCTTCACAATGAGCAACTGGAAGGTTTCAATCTGAATAACTGACTTAATAGATTTAGGGAAAAATAAGTGAAGTTGCTATGTCAAAGGGTAGGAAAGCCCTGTTTGTGTTCTCTGAAATATACTGTATTGGCTCCCATAAGCAAGCAACATGAACATGGCTTCTGTCGTTCAGAAGTCAGAATGAACATCCAGAAGTTTAAATTCAAGTCTTATGAGGTTAGGCTATATCTTTCTCATAAGAAAGACAAATTCTAGGTAACCACAAAATACAGCACTGCTCACAGACCTGCAGTATTTTAGAACTTTTGGTATTAGTTGCAATTAGAAATACAAAGGTGTCACAAAATATTTGTATTTGAAGGTTTTCTGCTTATTCAAGAAGATTAAGTAACTTAATTCTGAGTGTGTTTGAGTTGGAATAATCAAGATAAAAATCTCTATACTGAGCTTTTGATAAATATCTTCAATCTAATCTAACAACACCAGTTTTGCCTTCTCCCCATTATTTTGCCCTTATCTTGCCTCAGAGCATTCTGCTCCTCAAGTGACTGTTGCTAAGCCAGTGACTGGTATACTGAAATAAATTCAGAGATGGAATAGGATTCTGCTCCAATGCCATCTTCCAGAGATGTGGGACTACCCAAAACAGCAGTACTAGTCAGTTTAAACGAGCGGCTCCAACATTTTAGTTCACCCATTGCCATTTTGTCTGCACTTTGGTGCAACATGCTCACTGTCTTTCCCTTTCATATGAACATACATGCAATTCCATATCCTAAGGGTGTCTGTGCACATACATGAGTATATGTTTCCATGTATGGGCACAAATATGGATCCATTTACACACCCTCACCACTGCCATTTCTTCTCATTGCCTTGGAGGATCACAGACCAGAGTAGAGAGGATGTCCAGCAAAACCAAACCACTCGGGTTAACACCCAGTGACTTTCAGTCAGGCAGACACATGCGTGAAAGGAAAAAATTTCAGTTACGAAGGGAGCCACCTGCCCTCCTTTGCCTGGTTGCAGGAGGGCTTCCCTGCCGCCCCCCCTCACAAACAGGGACGCCGGGGACCACAGCACAGAGGAAGCCACGTCACCTTTGGGATAGGTCTCAGCACAGCGCTCCCACCTCCCCAAGTGTTTCCTTCTGCACGGTCCCTTCCTCTCTGGGCTGCAACTGGAAGGGTGCGCCCAGCGCTAGTGTGATGCTACCTTCAGCATCTACCCAGCCTGGCTTTACAGTTGTATCACTCTTGCCTCCTGTCACCCCAGCATCTGATAGGAAAAGAGTGGAAGGAGTTTTGGGAAGGGTGATAAATATCTGGATAACAGCAGGAGAAAGAGTCAAGGCAGCTATGGAAAAGAAAAGTAAGCAGCTTTAAATGGATTCATAAAAACAGATAATAACATATTTTCCACTTGAGTGGAGAGGCTACTGCAGATTCATTTATGATTTGCCTCCTGCACTTAAAGGAAGAGACCTAAGCAATACAGACAAAACAGTGGAAATTTAAACTGTTATATCTACTCAGCATTTTCTGTCCTGTTCTTGCTGGTGATAACCACCCCTGTTGGTGGGCAAGTCCTGCCACCAACTCGAGAAGTACCCTGAATATGCCTCTATAGCCAGGAGACAGCTAACACCCAAGGTGTACAGTAACGATACCACTCACAAAGAAGGACTAGGCTGTTCTCCCTCTCCAAAATCTGCAATTTTCTGTCTGTACATGTGGTATTTCCTTTCATACAGTCTGGGCTTTGAGGGTGCTCCTGAAGTGCTACTAGACAATAAGGGACAATGCTAACATTTAAAGCAACATGCACAGGTTAGTACATACATCTGTGTGCCACCCCGTCTAATCCACTGTTAAGTATTTCAACAATCTGTTATTTAGGATGTGTTATTGAAGGCAATCAAAATTGCTACAAACTACATTGATACCTCCCACCCCAAGACCATGACAAAGAGAGCAGCATCCCCTTTTATTCTAATCAGAGTCTTTGCCATCCACACTTTCAAGATTTTCTGTTACCGAGATGTCAAAAAAGAGTATATGTATTTTTCTGAGGAAACAATATCCTAAAGACATCAGAAATCACATGAACCTCAGCAGCCAAGGACTGGAGAAAAACTTTTGCCTTTTTGAGGTAGGTAAGAAATTAATAATGGGTCAGAAATGTATTCTTCAGAGGCTGGAAGAAATCAGGTTAATAAATGAAATCAGCATATGGTATCTTGTGCCACTAGAGAGCTTGCATAGTGCTTTACAGAGAAATGAATTTAATACCTTAACTGCATGGAGAAAAGAGCAATAAAAGCAGCTGTTTTCTTCCTTCTCTGAGAGTTTATTTATAATAGTTCTGACTTCTAGGTACTCGTGAAAGTCCAGTCTCCACAGTCACAGAAGCTAAATTGTTAATCAATAAGTTGAAAAAAAATCCCTGTGGGAGAGCTTGTTACACCTCTCCTTCAAAATTCTGCACTATGCCAGTTTAAAACTGTCTTGTCAGATATCAGAGCCCCACACATCAAAAGTTGGTTACAGGGCACTGGAAAACAAGAAGATAAAACACATGAACTACATAAATAAAGTACAGACCATTAACTTCTGTAACAAAAAAGACTAACTTGTTCGTGTGTGAGTAGACAAAAAGGACTTAAATAATAGAACTTAAATAACTTCACTAATAAATTTTAGGCAAATAGACTATTTAGATGTTATTCCTCCCTTTTCATTTGATCTTAAAGTCTTCAATTATGAGCACAGATTATGTTTTACTTGGCATTTATACCGTGTTACCATGAGAAAATTTTTCTTTGCAGAAATAAGAATGTGTTAAATTTCATACTTGATGTGTTAATTTATGCTAAAAGAGAAGTAACTGCTCAGGGTTCAGGTTATGTCCTCCTTGAAGCAACAAACCGAAGCTCTATCTTAAACTGGTAAGTTAATTGCCTGCTCGAAAATTCTTTTCAACCTTGAGTTGAACCCAATAACTCACCCCAAAAAAACTGAAAAGCTGAATTACATTGTCCCAGTGCACTTGGAAGAAAACGGTATGTGTGCTCTAAGTCACTCTAGTGATGGAAATTCATACACCCTCACAATCCATACTGGTAGCTGAATTTGCATGCTGAAAAGTTCAAGTTATGTTTATCAATGTGCTATAAATAACAATGCTTTTATTTCTAACATTGCAGTTGTTTTTATTTTAAAGAAACAAGATCCTAGGGCACTAAAGAAAGTTGTAAAAATACAGTTTTAATACTACACGCTGCTAACTTGTATCATGGAGTTATTAAAAAAGAAATCTCTTTGCTTAAGTGTTCAGAGCACAACAGCTCAGAGTGCCTGTTTGAAGGAGTTTACGACTTACAAGTATTTTCTGTCTGAAAAATTAAAACTGAAATATTTTTTGGTTATAACTTTTCATTATAATTCTTTATAGATATCAGGAGTAGAAGTAAGACCATGTATATGTTCATCTAATATTTAATTTTTAATTCTTATGAGGTCAGCTTTTAAAATATCAAACAATAGTCTTTTCTAAATCAAAGAATCTTCTGGTTGTTATAAAGAAACTTGTTTTTTAAAAAATTCAAAATATAAAAGATTTCATTTTCAGAAAAAAAGTTTTAAGTCTCACCATTTTGGGATCTCTTTTTCTGGTATGATTCAGTAGCATCGCTTTGCTACACTGATATTAAAAGATCAGCACTTATCAGTTTAACTCACTACAATTATAAACGAGACTTATAAACAGGTTCAATTTTTAGTTTGGTCTATGCAGTTTCAGGTGGAGACAATTCAATGATGGAAATGTCAGACCTGAGTTTCCTGTGGCTTGGGCCTGCCGGGCAAGCACCGGCTCAGCTGCCTGCTCTCATTTACGATAAAAGGCAAGGGTGGACTCCACAGGAGTCAACCTCACACATGGAAACACATGAGTTCATAGAAGTCATCGGCTTTCTGCCTCTGCATGGGTTTTTCTTCTGCTTGTTTTCAGTCCCTATGGTGACACTACATATATTCCACTGCCCAAGCTGTTCTCCAGAGTCACAATCTGGTGATGCTGCAACACTCCGAGATGTTTACTGAACAGATCTCATCACCAACACTTTATTCCACCCAAGTCTTATGGCCAGTCTGTTTGCAAATACATCCCTTTCCGCTGCAGAAAAGCTTTCCAGCTCATCAGCATGTCTGCAAGTTTCAGATCAAAAACCAGATCATGCAATGAGGTCACGAAGAGATCATCAACAAGCATTCAGCAACTCCTAAATCTACATACACAGTGAAGAGTATTGCACCTGCTACAGAAGAGCAGAAAACATCTGTAGAGGCAGGCAGGCATTAGTTACCGACAAGGCACAAGCAAATTTCAACAAGACATGTTGGAAACAGTAGAGCTACTGAATTGCTAATCCTGCAAGCTTTTTTTTTAAAAAAGTCAGGATTATATAAATAATTTGATTGCATTCAGAAGTAAACAAAACCAAAACTACAGGATACTTGACAAAAACATGACATATTGACAGTTCTGTAACAAACAGAACCAGATAACTATTTTTTTGCAGGATTGAGTTTAGTCATGCAGACAGCAAGGCAGGGATTAATGTCAATCTTAGGCACTCTGACACAAAGCCAAGCTACCATCTTTTAACCTATCTCCTTTCTTCGAAGAGCCACGTTTTCCTGCAAACTTATGCCTTCAGCATAAGTTATGCCTTCATATGATTATGCCTTCAGCATTGAAAAGAAATACAGGAAAAAAACCGTACGCAATGCTGGTTTTGACTAGGGTTCTTGCTCTACTGCCTCTGAATTTAGCAGTATGCTCAAGGAACTGGATCCAATGTCGTTGTATTAATGATACTTGAATGTATCATATTTGTCAGTATTAACAAGACAAAAAGTGTTAAAAAGGAGGAAAGCAAACCCTGGCATGGATGGTTCTGATGAACAACATAGATGTTTATTAAAACCTACGTACTTACCTGCAAGGAAGGTACTGCTATCACAGCCTCATGTGGTGTGAAATTCAACCACCACAGTCTTTAGCAGATGATGCTAGAGTTCTCTCTGGGATTCTGTGCTCATCCTCATCTATGTAAGCAAAACTTTATGAAGGTCATTTCTACCTTTGCCTTAGAGGTCAAAATCAAAGCAGCGTTTGAATTGCATCTTGTCTCTGAACCACAGCTTGGCTCCCCAGGATCATTTCTAACATGAAGAGGATAATATAAAGGTAAGTTACTGGGCCATCATATCTACAGTTCTCCCCTTAATCTTATGCTTTGCTGCTTATCTTCTGATTCTTTCCCTTTTGTTCCCATCTTGCCTGTCTCTGCAAGTAGTTGAACCTTTTACAGAATATTTGCCTTGTTCTCACCTTCCCTTCTTTTCATCTTCCCTTCTCCCCCTTCCACATATATCTTACAGAAAAGCTCTACAATTTTAAATTATCCAACAATAAATTATAATCAAACCCAAAACAGAGCATCAGTAACCATATAATCCCGTGTAACCAGAGAAGTTCTGACTCTGAGTAACCACTGAGGTCTCACTGCTCTTATTCATCTCAATGGAAACCCTAGGTCCACTCCACTCACATTATCGGTTCAAAAGATTCACCTGCTGCTACCTTATAAATAATTTAATGAGTTCCTAATGACAACCATTTTATCTCAGAACTATTTCACCTCCCCTCATATGGGGTGGCTTCTGCTTCTCTTTTCTTAACAACAATACTACAAATCCTTTGGAGTTACTCTATTCTCCTTTGCTTCTTCCCTAACAGTCCTCGCAAGTTCTCTCCTGGTAAAGCAGAGGGGCTGTGATAATTTCTCTTAGCCCCTGGCTCTCCTTCGTCCCTCTGTGGATTCCCTGAATTTGTTTTCTTGCAGAACACCTCCACAGCAGCAGTATTCCACAGCCTTGGTCTGTCCTTCTCCCAGAGGACCCCAAACGCTTGAACATCGCATGGGGAGAAAGCACATCCAACGCGCCAGGAATTTAACCAAGCGGAGTGAAGCAAGGGTGCCTGACAGCTCATCTGAAACAAACAGCTCTGAAACTTCTCTGCCTATGTCTGCCATGCTGTACTAGGACCTGAAAAAAAAAAAACAGGTACCTGACAGCAAAATTTTAGGAAGCTTCTAAATACCATTCAGTCTACTTGCTGTGTTTCTACAGGTAGAGAGAAATTTCACAGATAAAAGTCATGCTGTTCAGAGCACCAAGGGAAAGATGCCTGTCAGATGACTGATGTTGCTTTTCCATATGAAAAGAAGCCTTTATTTTAATGGTCATCATCATAAAGACTTGCCCTGGAGAGCAACTTTGAGGTGTATGCTACGTACTCTTGGAATTCTTCAACAATATTGGAATATACTTATTATTAGCATACAGCATATTGAGATATTATATATATATCAATAATATATAAAAGTTAATATAAAATATATGTGTGATAAATAAAGATCTACAGTATATAATTCCGTATATTTATTACCTATATACTACTTCTATTTATATGGGGTTAGACAAACTAGGAGAAAATAAGAAAACAATCTGTAATAGACTATATTGTTTCAAAGCTCTGGTCACTGAAATTGCTTAAGATGTTTGAGTCATCACAAATGATGCTGTAGCAAAACACAATTGGTAGTATTGCCAGAATTTAGGTAGTTTAAGTTACAAAAATATACGTGTACACTATGTCTAGCACTTGAACATATTATAAAAATTCAATTAAAGATCTAATGAACCTGTAGTAAATTTTATCATATCAAAAAACCTACTGTAGAGTATTTATTAAAAATAATTTGAATACAGTCATGTTATTTCCAGTGGCTGGGGAAAAAAATGAAAAATCCAATTATTCTTTTCTCCCTTAGCTGCTCAGGGAGTAGCATTCTCCCGGGGATATAGCTAGGCTTTTTTTACAGGAAATAGCATGGTACTTAATGAAAAATAAATAAATAAATTAAAAAAAAAAATCTTCATCTCCATTTAGCTGCAGGGTAAGTAGGAGGCAAAGCAAGTGTCAGACTCAAAACAAGATTCCTCCTTCCAAGAGATATGGCATTGAACTGTATTACCCTAACACCACAGAGACAAGATGAAGAAAAATAAATTTACAATACAGAGACAGTTAAAACACTAAGACATAACGCAACCAAATTAAAAATAAAACGCGTTTGGAGTTGTGCTGTTAGAATGTGACATGGATTATACCAGCTTGGTCTATGTCATCTTTTCTCAGGTACTTGCATTTTTAAACAAAAACTGGCACAAGAATTAGTAATGAGTTTTTTTTAAATATATTCCAATTAAAACAGCAGTGTCTCTTGGCAAAAAAAAGACCAACCCCCCTCAAAAAAACAAACAAAAACCAACAAAACCCAAAACAACCCTAAAAGGCAGTTTCATGTGGGAGAAGGAAATATGAGGAACATAGAAAATCATGTGCAAAAAGTAGGGGATGTAGGAAAAAGGAGGAGGTGAGAACTGCTATATAATTTCTTATAAACAAACTCTTAATTCTACAAAATGCATTATCCTTCTGAACTGCATACCCAGTAATTCACATCTCCATTTGTTTTTCTCTTTCAGCTGAGTCCCCAGCTCCTAGAATGAAGCTGTCACTTCAGCCAGCAGGTGCTTTCATTCCAACCTCCAACATTTATGACAAGAGATTAAGAAAAACAGCTACCCCGGGCAGCCTGGGCTTGTGCGTAATGAACGGTTTAACCCTGGATAAATCTAATGACAAGTGTGGGTGGCTTTGATTGAAATGACAAGGCAGTTTGTCACCCGTTGCTCTGTCACAGAGATCAGTAATACTAACATTTTCTGCTGAGCTGAAGGGAAAGCAGCCTGAAACTTGTGCATTTCAGAGGCCAGGCACAAAAGGCATCGGAAACAAAAGAGGTCAGTTTCTGTTGAAATGCCTCTCTGTCCCTAAACAGGTCAGCAGGGGAAGAGAAGTAGCTTCTAAGATGCTCTTGCACACCACTGTTTCTGGAGACAGACAGAAAATTTAAAATAAAAAAACTTCCAAAACAAATAACACAAAAATACTGAGCTCTCCCTCCTCAAGTTACCTAGAGACTTTTGACAGAGTTACTCAGCTATTGAGTTCGCCTTCACATGAAACTCCTAATAGCAACATGCTTTACTCTAGTCACTGTGTCTTGCTTATTGATGAGTGTTCAGTGCCCATGAAATGACAATAGCAAGACCCAACTGCTATCGTAAATCATTAGTCTTGAGGGCCCCAGCCCTCAATCATCACAGTTTTGGATGATACCATTTATGGCACTACAGGTGTACCTGCTTAAATACAGCAGTTGCCCCCAAAAGACTGTACATACCTCAGTCTAACAAAGACTTGTGTGTCTCTTTAATCTTAGCTTTAATGAGTGCCTTAATTTCTGGACTGTACAAGGGGCTCCAGAAACAGAATCCAAACAAACAAGTGACATTATTGAATTACTCATTGTATGAATATGAAGGCTTTGACCTTATCATGTTTTTATTTTCCATGCAGAGCCTTCCTGGAAGCCACTCTAATTCTTGCCACTAGCTTAGCCTTCCAAGTCTAACAGTGAAGGCATTTAAAGTCTTTTCAGCCTTTATGCCTGGAGAAAATCTATGTTGACTCCTCTGCCTCTCACTCCATTTCAACACCTTGGAAAACCCCAGCTGTCTTACATTTACATACCTTCTCAGTTACAGGTGCCAGCATTTTGAGGTGGTCAAATGTGAACCATCCTGCTGCCTTGGGAAGACCAGTAGCAGCCTTGTTGAGGGTTTGCTACCCAGCGCTAAACCCTAGAACACCTGTGTAAACATAGGTGTCATACCTAGTCTTGTAGAAATCCTCTGAGAAGTCAAGACCTTATTACTGCTCTTCATATGTATTTTGCTTGAAACAAAAAGAAAATGTGCTTCTTTATGAAGATATTGCCAGAAATAAGAAATAAATCAAAAAAGGTGGATTGATCCACTTTCTTTCCACTGAAGCCTTTAATTTAATACAGCAGTTGCAGTATTGCCATTTCAAGACAAAAACAGACTCAAAGCAAAGAGATTTCCCTTCTGGCTGTAACACAATTTATCATTTTGCTAGAGAAGAACAAATTCATGGTGGGGTATTTGTTTATTTTTTGGTGATTATTTTCATCTTGACCCCCTTTAAATGTCAGCTGTTGATGTCCAGCTGCTACAAGGTAACCCCAAATTTGTCATTTCCATCTAACAGGCAGCTGCTTAAGAGAAATCCTGCTGCCTTACTCTTGCGGTTTCCAGCACGTCTTTAGCATTCCTGGTAACAAGAGTAGTAGGAAGAGATTATCTTTTTGACAACTAGTCCCAAATCTTGTATCTCATATCAGATAAGACTTCCCTTTCCCAGTGCCCTTCCTGTACTAGCCTAAATGTTAACTGATGAATCTCATTCACTCCATGTTTTCATGGGGGGGCTTCAGCTTACAGGAGATCTGCTGAAAACATAACACGGCAGAGAGGAAACAGTCTAGGAGGTTCCTGGAGAGTGTGGAAGATAATTTCCTGACACAGCTGGTAAGTGAGCCTACCAAGGAGGTGCCTCACTTGATCTGCTGTTTACAAACAGAGAAGGATTGGTAGGAGATGTGGTGGTTGGAACCTGTCTTGGACTTAACAGTGATGAAATTGCAGAGTTCTTGGTGAAGTAAGGAGTGAGGTCAGCAAAATCATTGCCATCAACTTGCAGAGGGCAGTCTTTGGCCTGTCCGGGACTCTGGTTGAGAAAGTACCTCAGGAAACAGTCCTGAAGGGCAAAAGTATCCAGGAAGGCCGGACGTTCTTGAAGAAGGAGATCTTAAAGGCGTAACAGTAGACATTTCCCAGGTGCCATATGGTGATCTGGCTGGGAAGATGACTGGCCTGGCTGAATAGGGAGAATTTTCTGGGACTCCACTAAAAAACAATAGTTTACCACTTTTGGAAGAAGGGCCGAGAAACTCAAGAAGAGTACAGGCATCTTGTTAGGTCACGCAAGGAGAAAATTAGAAAGGCAAAAGCCCTGCTAGAGCTCAATATGGCCACTGTGGTAAAGAGACAGCAAAAAAGGTTTTTACAAATACATTAACAACAAAAAGAGAACAAAGGAGAATCTCCATTCTTTATTAGGTACAGGGAGTAATATTTCTACCACGGATGGAGGAAAGGCTGAGGTGCTTAATGCCTTCTTTGCCTCAGTCTTTAATAGTCAGACTAGTTATCCCCAGAGTATTCAGCCCCTTAAGCTGGAAGACAGGGATGGACAGCAGAATAAATCTCCCATAAGAAGGAAGCAGTTAAGCACCTGCTACACCAACTGGACACTCACAAGTCTGTGGGGCCAGATGGGATCAACCCAAGAGTACCGAAGGAGTTGGTGGAGGAGCTTGGCAATACACTCTCCATCACTTATCAGCAGTTCTGGTTAACAGGGGAGGTACCAGGTGACTGGAAACTTGCCAATGTGATTCCCATCTACAAGAAGGACTGGAAGGAGGATTCAGGGAAATAGAGGCCTGTCCACCTGACCTTGATACCAGGAAAGACTGTGGAGTGGTTCATCTTGAGTGTGCTCACTGAGTATGTGCAGGATCACCAGGGGATCAGGCCTAGTCAACACAGTTTTATGAAAAGCATGTCCTGCTTGACCAACTTGAACTCCTTCTATGACAAGGTGACCTGCCTAGAGGATGAGGCAAAGGCTGTGGATGTTATCTACCTTGGCTTCAGTAAGTCTTTGGTTCTGTTTCCCAAAGCATTCTCCTAGAGAAGTTGGTGGCTCATGGTTTAGACAGACATATACTTTGTTGGGTAAAAAACTATCTGGATGAATGAGCCCAAAGAGCTCTGGTGAACAGAGCAAAATCCAGTTGGCAGCTGGTCACAAGTGATGTTCCTCAGGGGTCAGCGTTGGGGCTGGTTCTGTTTAATGTTTTTATCAATGATCTGGAAGAGAAGATTGAGTGTTTCCTTCGTAAATTTGCAGATGACACCATATTGGGTGGGAGTGTTGATCTGCTCAAGGGCAGGAAGGCTCTGCAGAGGGATCTGAACAGGCTAGATCAATGGGCCAAGGTCAATTGTATGTGGTTTAACAAGGTCAAGTGCCAGGTCACAACAACCCCATGAAAAGCTACAGGTTTGGGGAAGAGCAATGGAAAAGGACCTGGGGGGTACCAGCTGAACACTAGCCAGCAGTGTACTCAGGTGACCAAGGTGGCCAACAGCATCCTGGCTCGTATCAGAAATGCTGTGGCCAGCAGTAACCATTCGGCATCCCCAGCACCCTCTTATAAAGCACTGAATGGATTTTAACCATGTTCTATGTCATACTGCCATGTCTGGGCCTTTGCTTACTGGATGTAGGACTTCTTTCAATCAGATTTTGCTTTGGCTGATCAATTTTTTTTTGGTAGTTGTAAAGATATGCAGATTATCTTATACAACACATCCATGGCATGCTTCAGTACTGCATTTATGTTCCAGTTCTTTTCATTCTTGCTGCAACAGTTTGTGAGAAGATACTTTTCTTACTTTAATATTGGTTTCTATTTTTATCGCTCTTTTCTTTCACAAATGGCAACATGAAAAAAGGGTCCTGAAATGCACTTTTGCGTAAATAGCTTCCTGCCCACTCTAGTGTGGTCTTCCATTCTGTTAGTCCATCACAAATTCAGACATGGAAACTTATTACAGCTTTATTGCTGGCTTTGCCAGTGACTTTCTTGAAGGTAATTAAGCATTCTGTGCCTTGATTTTCCCCATTAGGAAAGAGATTACAGGAACATACCACTTCAGAAGAGTAGTGTGAGGACCTATTAATATTTATGAAGCACTTCAAATTTCTAAGAAATCATTAGATTACTGAAAGTAACGCGATTAGTAGAAACTGCTGATTCATTAGAAGATTTTAAAAGTCTACACTAGGGAAGGAAAAGGTATTCATGAGAAGATAATTGCTCAACCCTGCTAGGAACATGGTTTATTCTGCAGTGTAGATAGTGTCAAGGCACATTCCCAAATCATGTTACAGCCAAACCAAAATTAAAGGCTACTACGTAATTGGGGCACAAGGTGAAGAAGCAATTCACAGTCCTGTCTATGCTGCAAGGCCAAAGCATGTTAACCATGTTGTAATGTCAACTACCCAAAAGTCAATTTTTCAGCATAGCTTGGCTGATTTTTCTCAGTGGCTTCTTTCTGTCTGCTTTCACAAGAGAGTCCATGTACAATGAGGTTTAAGGAGATTTTCCATTCATATTCCAACACTGATACTTGTTGAGGTGCTAATAATGGTCAAAGTCTAAATGGCTAAAAAGTCTGGTGTACAACCTAGACTAACTCTATACACTGGGTGCAACACTCTCACAGTTAGTTTCTGATACACGATGCTGGATATGAAGGTTACATGTCACGCACTGGACAACACAACGCTATGACACCTGCCAGCAGTGGTCTACTTGGAGCAGAAGGAAAGGAGACTGTGGCAACGACATATACTGTGGTGTATTGAGGCATGGACTCCGAGTGTTGATTGAAGACCTTTATTAAGCAAAAGCAATCCCTTTTATACCCCTGCCTCATTGAGGCAGGGCTTTTCCGCTTGCCCAAATAGCTCAGTTATGCTTTCTTGTTTTCCAGCCCTGCAAAGTCTATTTTTAGCACAATTATCTACAGCTCTTGGCAACAACCAGGGTCCTGCGGTCTCCTCTCTTCTGTATCCCAGGTCTCCTGCCAGCCAAGGCAATATTATCTTTATTGTTTTCAGTTAACAAATCACCACCTGGCCCCACAATATACCTTGGGTTGAGCAATGTGAAAAGGCCTCTCTGATTGAAAAAGACATATCAAAGGTATATTTCCTTGCAACAGAGCATAACCCCACTCTTCCCTTATCAGGCAGCACAACGAATTAGACTTGTCTCTCTCCTTGTCTTATTCATACAGCCAAGTAGATAGATGGTTTAATGGTTTCCTGTCTTGACTTCTTTCCCCTCTAACAAACCAACCCCTCAACACCTTTCCGGAACTGACAGAATTGACATGGTTGTGATCAACTGCTGAGATATCTTCTGTCCTAAAATCTAACATTCTATTGAAGTAGTATCAAAATAAGTACAGAAAAACATTAAGTTCTTTTTTTTATTTTGAATTCAACAGACAAGTTGTTTGTATTTAATGTTAACTGCAGAGGCGGTTATTGTTATTCTAGAAACTTCAGACTTATTTATGATTCAGAAAACCAGGTTTTAATGTAAGTTTTAGAGCCTGCATGTCACATGTTCATACCTGTAAGCTGGCTAACAAAGACTGTCAACAACAAAAAATCAGAAATTAAACATATTTACTTCATTATTGTTTAAGGAATTCAAGCAAGAAAGTTGCTGAAAACACCTTTCTTTAAATCTAATTGCAGCTACCATTGCTCTTGCCGCACCACTGAATGTTCAGAGAGCCTGTGTATGAAAGGAATAGACAAGGGCGAAAAATCATGTGTCTTACAATTCCTTTATAAATATCTGTACTATTCCTTTCTCCACTCTCAGTTTTAAATTCTCCTGAAGCAGCAGTAGTTTTAACCAGTTATTTTTCCTTTATTACTTCCACTGCTAAAAATAAATGCTACTAAAATATAGCATTAGATTCCAGAGAGTAGATACATGAAGCCAACCATAATAACAAAAAAACCCCAAACCAAACCTACTTTCACACCAAACAGAAGAACAATCTGAGACAGAAATAACACAGAAAGTTATAGCTGCAGCTTTAAAGGAAGAAATTAATTGCTTACATAATCGCTCTTCAATATTCCTCTTACCTAAAATATACAATTTATTGAACGTGCTTCACTGGATTATATGAACATCATTTGAATCGGAAAACCTGGTGAGCTGGTCAAATCATTATTTTATCCTCAGTTACAATCATTTAGGTCTTCTATTCTAAATTCTTCCGCTATGAGGCTGGAGGAAAGTGGTTTCGAGTCTTTGTATTTTCATTTCTCAATCTGTCTTTCAGGGATAATAAAGCAAATCTGACCCAATAGAAAGACTGAGAGAATTCTGTTCTCTCTCAAAGCTTTCTTACAGCAGGGAAATTACACATTTCTCTAAAATAATATCAAAAGTGTTACTTTTAGCAGGCTCTTGTTATTCAACAGATTCAATATTTTAAAGCCAGGAAGTTTGCTAGCCCTTAACTTTCAATAATGTACTTCTAAATGGTGACTGGAACATAGAAACTCCTTTTTATATTAGAAAACTGTACTGCATTTGATCTTATTTTTCAACAATTATGTTAACGTTTTTCTTCACAGATCAGAGGAAACTGGGTGTAATCAAACAGTATGTCACATTTCATTAATATTTGTATGACCCAAGCAAAAACTTCTGTGATTTAGTTAAAACCTGTACATCATTCTAATATAATAGAAATATACCTTGAAGCATTAGGTCTAATTGTAGCAGTTCTTATTGAGACTATATCTCTTCTGTGAATCAGATAAGGTAATTCGTCAGTTGCCATGATCTCCTATTTGTATTTAAAAACAGCAAGTAAATAAATAAGATGAATGAAAAATAAAAACACAAATAGGGTTTACAAGACTTCCTCCTAAGAAAGGGTGAATAAGGCACTTGCGAACTAGCTGAAAGAACAAATGTTGAAATTGCAATTTCATACTGGAAAGCTGAATCAGGGCAGACGAATCTTTAATACATACATGTCTCATCAAAGGAGAGGGGTTTGTGTTGCTCATTCCAAAAGTGACTTTAAGTAGAGACCAGGTTATAAGTTCAGCATATCAGGTTAGAATGATACCTGGGAATGACTGACTTGTACTGGACACATTCAAGAGGTTACATATGTGAGGGTAGCAGAACATGCGTGTATACATAGCATGGTCAGAGAAAGACGAATGTAATGAAACTTAAAAAGGCATTTATGAAGTAGTATTTCTGGATTTGCTGATTTACATTTGGATTTTTCAACAATTTAATAGCAGTCTTTGCTATTACAGAGATGATAACAAATCTCAGACATGTTACCGGTAGGAAGGTAAATAACTAGAAAGATATACCCACATCTTTTGCTTATAAAAGACAAAATCCAGGTAAATACTCAGAAACGGAAAGGAAATAGGACAGAAACAGAGCTGGTCTCAGCAGCAATAGCACTCACTGCCTTTGAAATAGTAATGTCAAAATGAAAAAGAAATATTCCATTATTCCTGGTACAGCTGAGAAAATATTACATACACACACACCCCCTTGGGCTGTATGTACGTAATATTAGAACTTCACTAACACAGAAAACTGCTGTTTATCTGATAAATGATGAAAGAGTATCAGTGGATATTGTAATTCTACTATGTATTCATACAGCAGTAAACAAACACTTGCTAAAGATGATCTTCAATCCTTATTAAATATACATTTTAAAATGTCCTCAATAAGGGAAATGAAACATATTTTTGTGCTATTATATGCACATATGAACAGATCTGCTTACAAACACATCCATACATTTTTGTCCTGATCTCTGTACATACTCTTGTGCAATGCCAATAGTATCTGTGTTTGTGTCCAGCTATTAACTTACATAGCATAAATAAGTCTGTAATAAGCTTGATAAAACATTGGGTATTCTTATGCACCTCTCAAATACATTAACAAGAACAAAGGACTGAGGAAGGTCCCCTTTGCTCCTACAGCCCACCATCTGAAAAATTCCATTCCATAAACTCAGCAAACTGCTCCCAGGTAAGAATTCAGTTTCCACCCCATTTGCCCCAAGAATAACCAGAACTATTCAGACGGCGTAACTCCTTCTTCTGCTCCCCCTAATGTAATTCAGCAACCACTTTATGGCTGTTTTTCCTAATGTGCACTCATTTTTATTTCATCCTCTCTCCTCCCAGTGTATTTTAGACAGTAATCATCACCTGTCGCAAATCCTCTGCACAAATATATGCAAGTGGGCGTTCTTTTACATGCTACACACAGATGTTTAAGAGGCAATGTTTTGATGAGTTATACATAAACTCCATTTAAGGTGCCACTTGCCTTTAGGACTCTATTGGCAAATATTTCACACTTTCCCCTCTCCCTTCTCAGCTCACGACCCCAGTACTGAAAGGTTTCAGGAAAAAAAAAAAAAATCCAAAGAAGCTTTCAAGAATGTTCACACCTCTCCGGTTCTCAAACATGACATAGATAATGGATAAGTTGCTATGCATTGTGAATTTTCCAAGCCACATTACAGATATTACCCTGTATAAGCTAAAACACCCTGAACAAAAGCTCTGCTGAAGTATATCTCCCCTTAGGCAACTTTGCCTCTCAGAAGCCAAAGACCAGGGAGTTCAAGCCAGAGGTGCTCTATTCAGCACCTGAGGCAACAGAGACTGCACACACTGAGCAAATAAACTGCAGTCAGTCCCAAAGGAAGTCCTTGCCTTGATGCCTGGTTAATAGTTAATGTATAGGGCAAGTCCTCTGTAGCCAGGAGCTACCTGTGAGAAAAGCAGCATGTAGTTATAGAAAGCCAGACAGCTGACAGTGGATCTACAGCATTTACTGAAGTAACAAGAATTGTTTCCATTAAAAATAATGTATGCTTTAATTAGTCTAAATGAGATATTTAGAGATGACAATCATCAGGGCCCTAGTGTAGGTGTTCTTGTGGGTGTAAAAAGTTACTACAATCATTGTCCAAATATCATTGCTCTCTATAACTACCTAAGGGGAGGTTGTAGAGAGGAGGGTGATGGCCTCTTCTCCCAAGTGACAGGGTAAAGGACAACAGGAAATGGTCTCAAGCTCTACCAGGGGAGATTTAGGCTAGACATTAGGAAAAAAATTTTCATAGAAAGGGTCATTGGGCATTGGAACAGGCTGCCCAGGGAGGTTGTTTATTCACCTTCTCTGGAGGTGTTTAAGGCACAGGTGGACAAGTTGCTAAGGGGTATGGTTTAGTGTTTGATAGGAATGGTTGGACTAGATGATCCAGTGGGTCTCTTCCAACCTGGTTATTCTATCATTCTATATTTGCAATCTCAGTACTGCAGTCTCTAAACAATAACACTTAAACACCCACTCACCAGCTTTAAACATCATCACTTTAAGAGCTGTACCAGCTTGAACAATGACAGCACGCGTGTGTTGCATGGAGAATAGTAAATGTTTTTCATCTCCAGAGCACATTTTCTAAAGAGCTCAAGATGCTTTCTAAGTGTAAACTAACACACAGTCTGTACAGGATATTGTTTTTCCCTCTTCACTTCAGGAACACTAACAGCATTTCTGTAACTTTTTCCTTCCTCTCATCAGTTCAATCAAATCTAGAAGGATTTTTAACGAGAATGAAGTAAAAAGGTTGTCATTGTTCATAAAGCAAGCAAAGGGTGTCCTGTAAGCAGCACAGGTCACTGTGAACATAACAGCAAATTAGAGACAGCTACTATTTTAATTTCCATATATAAAATGTATTACACTGGAGGATCTAAAGGATACTCAATAGATCTCAGTTTTCAAAACACCATCATAAAACAGGCAAATAAAACTCTTTGTTGGTTAAGCAATAGGCTTCAGGACTATCTGTGTTAACATGTTTAGAAAGAGTTATTTGTGTATAAACAACCAGATAAGCAATTTAGAGTTAATAAAAACAGCTAACAGAGTGGTCCATCTTGATTAAGCTTGAACACTGGTGTATTGGAAAGCCTACACACATTCCAGTGGCTTTCTAAAGGTCACACAATAAATCAGATACAACTGAAAGTACAAAACTTTCGTGACCTCGTTTTTCCATTTTCTGGTTCTATCTGTTTAACTAAAAGGAGAAAGACTTTGTGGGAATGATGGGAATTGTCAGAATTATCTACAAATCCTTTAGATGAGATACCAAAATTCAAACTTTCCAATTTAAAAAGTTTACTTTCCATTCACACTGATTATTCTTAGAATCCTAACAGCAATCTTTCTAATGTGGTTATTTAAAAGAATCAGAAGATATGTTAAAAATACTTACAACTACAAGAAAACAAGATAACAAGGAGCAAACCAGAAAAACACTGAAAAATAAAAACTCAAAACAAAACTGGTTTAGGAATTAAACATTATTTAACCACAGACTTCGACAAAATCACTTAGTGATGCTTATGCATGCAAATCGACAAATAAAAACTCAATAGCATGCCTACTTAGGGACACTGTTTTCCTTGGTATAAGATACTTACTAACTATGCATGAAGTTGAACACTACTATGCTTTTACTATAGTATGTTCCTGAAGTTTGAAAGCCCCATTGAACCCACAAGCACAGAATGAGAAATGTTCTCCTTTCCAAAACATTTATATATGCATTATGGAGTGGCTCATCAAAACACTGCTAAATTGTTTTTCAGCTAGCTGATAACAGCGCATTTCCTTTAGCACAGATATTTGTGCGACCTGCAAAAATCTGGCTGAGCAGTTTAGTAAATGCCCAAGAAGTTTGCCTGAAGTAAAACTCCAGCTGACATCACTGGAGAACTACCTACAGAAGGCAGCTAGTGTAAAGCTAATTCAGATATGTTTAAATGAATGGCATTTACTAAAACACTGACGTGACCTGACTAGAAGAAGAAAGTTTGACAGAAATTAATTACTATACCCACATTACTGTTGCAGGACCCTGACAGCACCTTTAGAGGTGAAGCTACTTGCCAAATCCTTTTAAATACCCAAAGCCCTCCTTTCTGGCTCCAGCTTCTCTTCAAGGTAGGTCAGAGTGTGTGCTGGTCTTTCTCAAATTGCCTCTTCTGGTCGTATTTCATGTAGCTGACTCTCTCAGATCTCTGCATACGCTTAAGATTTAGTAATCTAGGACCTTCTTCTAAATCTTCCTGTACTATATAATTAATAATATGTGGTTGTAGAAGTGGAAGAATCATCAAATTATAAGCATATATTACCAGTACTCATATTGATGTTACTCTTGCATACCCACTCATACGAGAGCAGCACCACCTCCATGTCCTGTTTTGCAGACAGTCTTACACACAGGAGCCTGCTTAGGGATTCTGATTGTCCTGAAACACAGTCATGGAATCCTAGAATGGGCTGGTCTGGAAGAGGCCTTAAAGATCATCCAGTTCCAACCCCCCTGCCGTGGGCAGGGACATCTCTTACCAGACCAGGCTGCTCAAGGCACCATCCAACCTGGCCTTGAACACCAGGTTCAAGGTCTCCCCTGTCACTACTAGAAACAGCACAAGTTTTGCAAGGATGGATGGGGAAACTCTTAGATACATACCCAACTCAGTAGCACTGACCCTTACTCAGAATGCTTTGCAAAACAGTCAAGAACATCATCAAGTCTTCTGCAGAACAAAAATACATGTACTTCATTGAGTGTGAATAATTAAACTGATGCTATAAAATACAGCTGTAGCTGTGACTTATTTTCTTTTCGTTGCATAGATTTATCAACATAACATCTGTTCATCCGAAACATTTCCCAGTATAAATTCTGATGGCATGTTAATTAGAGAATGTTTCTAGTCTCCTGTTAGAGTTTTTCATCAAAATCAAGCATTTCTTGAATGGCTTGGCACATGGGAGTTCCATTCAAGCTCCTGCTCTGAGTCAGACAGAATAAGAACTTGAATCTGGGTTTCCCTCTCCCCAACTGCAAAACTGTAATGGCTCACAGACTTTGTTTTGTCTCTCACAAAAGTACTTCAGATGGGTTTGGTTTTACTCCAGTGGCAGACAAGATGGGGAAGGGTGAAGGTGGGATACAGCAAAGTTTTGCAGAATGTTGCTTCCCTTTAAGCTCTAAATTAAACTTGACATTCCTTCTACTAAAGCCATCATGTCTAGCAAATAGACATTTGGCCCAAGATGTAAGAGGAAAAGCAAGCGAGAAAGGGGGCGAACCTGCTAGCTGCTTCTTTGCAGCTGAGAAAGATAAAAACAGATAAAAACATCTTGGAAAAGATGTCACAATAAGATACGACTGAAAGTTCATATCTGTAAGTTCTCTAAGAGAGTTATAAAAAAAAAAAAGAAAAAAAAATTGTCTCAAGCTTGAAAATCTGCTGCTGCTTTTTGACCAGGAGAGATATAGCTAACAGCAGCAACAAGCACATTATAGCACTGCTGGGTTTTGAGGTAAGTAGTAAATTAATGTCTGAGTTATTAGAAGAAAATACATTAATTTAGCTGCATGAATAGACAGGAGAGGGAAAAATCCAGTTCCATCTAGTTCACATTAATACTAGACATATCTGAAATTTGAGAGAATTCAAAACAAGGTAAATTGCAGCTGTTTCTTCTAGAGAGAAGGATATTTTTTTAAATCTCCTGGGTTTTTAACATTCAAGTTAAGGAAAAACACTCAGAGATGTGATCGAAATGCACCTTAGAAAAAAAGTCAAGTAATAAACTAGTATTTTCACATTTCATTGTATGTTACCTAACACTCTTGCCAAAAAAACCCACCAAACCCTCTTGAAGATCTGTAGTTATTTTCAAACTTCTGGGGATGGACCATCATTTTGAAGTTACAAGCGGTCTTCATCAGCACTTCAGATCATATCTACGATAGCATTGCTAATCTGGGAGGCAGTTGCCTTAAAACAAATTGCTTGAGTTCTCTCACAAATGGAAAAATGGAAAGAAAATGGAAACTATTGTGCTATTTTCAATAAAATTATTCCTAATTTGCTAGGGAAAAAGAAACCCATATTCTCAGCAAACCGAATTGAGCTTGATGCAGAAAGCAGAGGTCATCTGCTAAAACTGTGGATGAAGAAGCTGTCACTCCGTGCAGTTGTTTATGCTTTCAAGCGACTACATTTTATGGCTCACCAGCAGGGAGACCACCTGCACCTTGACTAACATGGACCAGGTTATGGCACCAGGCTATGTGTGCTAGTCTTTGCTGCATAATTCTGGTTATGTGCACGTATAGGAAACGCTCCCATCTCAAACAGAATTTTGAGTCTCAAACAGAGATTGAGTCCTAGTGAAAGCATAATTAAAACTAATTTTACTGACAGAAAATGAGATTTTTTTTTTTCTTCCTCATTTGAGATGCTTACTCCAAGAAGCTAAGTTCCAGAAAGCCTTTGTGGCGTATATTAGATGCTCATTTTTTAAAGTAACTGGAATGGTGTTTGACCTTCTGCCTGAAATCCAGATGTGTTAACATTGCTTTTCTTCTCTGGTCCACTGAGTATAGTCACATTCATAACAGCACAAATGCTCAGTTTTACATTTGAAACATCAATAATTTCTAGAAGTTAAAAATTATGCAACTTGCAACAGTGTATTACTCCCTTTCCTTCTCAGGAGAGGGGAAATCAGAGGGCGGTTGTTGAAAATGGTGCGTTTATCTCATTTACTTTCATCAATTCTCTTTAAGCTTACCACCTGCAAAGATTTAATTCTTATGCTTTATTCATCAGAGTAACGCCCCACCCCCCAGCAAAACTTATGCAGAGAATTCACATGGCCAGAGAAGCTTGTTACTAACAAAGAAAATGTTACAGATAAATGAGGAGACAAAACCACACGGAAAAAACAAGTGCGAGGTCAGATCTATCACTAGAATAAGCCTCCAAAGTCAGTTAATTAGCACTGAATTACTTCGGTTGTATTCAAAGAATCATAGAATCATTGAATAACCAGTTTAGAAGAGACCTACTGGATCATCAAGTCCAACCAATCGCTGGCCTTCTCAAACCGCTGTCACTACAGGAGCAGTATGGGCTCTACTCAGTTTGGGAACGAGCTTTTAATCTGCACTACCTCACAATAGCATTTGTAACTCTTCAAAATCCAACAGACTATTAAGTGATGAACCAATATTAATTGCAGGAACTTTTGCATTTCCTGAGAAATACGAATAGTAAAAGTAATAAAAAGTAATAAAAAAACCAGAGAAAAAATATATACTTAAGTTATCAAAAAAGCACCACTCCCTTACACCTCTCCTGAAAAATCTTCTATTACAAATTCCCTTAAGAGTTTTTAGTCCATAACAACTATAGACTTTAAGAATGAGTTTCCTTATGCAGGCTGTCTCAGTCGGATATCTTACCTCTAGGTAATAAGCCATAAAATATCATAAAATGGCCGATGAATCCTAAAAATTAACAGCAAGTTGTTCATAAGAAATCTGTACACTTAAATCAATTTGCTACAAGACATTTTATGAACAAAGCGATTGTAATTGCTGTAAATTGCAGAAATGTTTGATTGCTTTTTAGAATCTTCTTAGCTTTGGTAGACTTCTTTTACAAGATACCAATTATATAACATTTCTCTCTCCCTCTCTCTGTATCTTGTCTTCCTTCCTTCAGAATATGATTCTTAACACATCTTGCAAGACTTTATTCTGCTTTTCAGTCTTCAGGAACATACATTCCTGCACAAGGTGTTGCTGAAATTATCATACTTTACTTACATAAAAGCCCAAAGTGAGGTTTCTGTGCAAATTTGCATCATGGAGAGAGAAATAGAGGGAGATTACTCCACATAATTATGGTGAGACTTGTTTCTTGCAAAGTTTTTTGTATGATTGGAAGGGAAACAAAATAAATCACAACAAGACATAGTGGATATACAGAGAAGTTACTTCTACCAAAGGTTTGATGTTTGGTTTTCTGTCTGAAGTTTACTGATAGGCAACAGAAAAAATTATGTTGCGTTATAGTTATTATCCACTACCATGTATGATATGATACGAGTCAAATTTTTTCTTTGCAAAGGTATAAAAGCCTGCTGTATTAATTGTGAGCTGTAAGGTCCCAGCCCAGGAACCCAGTTTATGTATTCTTTTTAAAGACATCATGCAAACCATTAAACTATTTCTGAAGGACAAAACAAATACTTGATAACTAGGAGCTGCAGTATCTATTGTTAGGAAACTGATCTCTTTCAGTGAAGTGATGTTTTCAGAGTATGTGAAAAGTGATATTGTCACTCTATACCAAACTATTTCTTCAAATTGATTTGATAAGCAATAATTTATTGTATGTTAACTTTTAGTTTCAGCTGAATTTTTAAATTAACTAATTGAAAATAAACGTTTTGCAAACAAAGTGTGTAATCACTTAGGGCCCCACTCCTATATACAGATGCCCATGCAAAGAATCTCAATCCGCTTGCAGGATCTCTCTGTCAGTATAAGGGTTTGCTCTCACCCGTTGAATAACTACCTTCTGGACATTTTGCTCTTTTTCCCCTCCCAAGCCCTGGTTTGCGGTGTGAGAAGATACATGCCATGGGGGACTGAAATGAATTTGCATACTCACACATTAAGAATTTGGGAAACATTTCTATGAATGTTTAGCACTGTTTATTTCAGGTTTGGCTGTCACGCCAATCACAGCAATACTCCAAGCAAAATGAATGCAAAATATCCGTGCTGGAAAAAAATGATTATAAAATTTGGATTAACAACCAGAAAAAGGGTTTTTAGTCACACAGCTCTTCCCTTTATTTAATGGCTAATGTACACTTACTCAAAAAGAATGAAAACATCACTCAGATTAATAATCCCTCAATAATTTTGTGGATATCGTATCTTATCCCATTAGGAAAGTCTTACAGTCCATTACTCTAATTTTAAAATAATAAAATTTGTTAATTTGCTTTTATGATTCAAATTTTGGGGTTCTTAGGAAAACTTCTCTAAGTGTTCTTCAGTTCTAAGTGCTTGACGTACTTTTCTTTTTGACCAGGAAACTGCTACCAGTGAGCATTGTGGTATCCTGAGCCAGGCTAGCCTATCACCCGCAAAAATTGCAAAAGTGACAGGTCATACAGCTGCTTAGCTCCTTCTCTGTTTCTGGAGCCAGGCAGGCTTGCATTTCCAAGGTTTCCTTTACAAGCTAGGAAATTTGAGTAGGAAACTAAAAACATTTATTTATTTATCGTGAAAGTGAAGATTTTCACCTAAGACAACAGCTTGGGTTTTAAGTAAAAAATTTATGATGATATTTCTTAAAAAATCCCAACCCTCAGGTGCTGACTAATAGCCACCTTCTAGAATGATTCAGTGTGCCCTACTATTATTTGTTGAAAATTGTCCAACATTTTTCCTTTGTCAGCTTCCTTCAAATTCTATGTTTTTGTATATTTCAGCTCCATGCTATCTGAGCTTTCAAAGAGTTCTGTTATCATTACGCTTCTCCTTCATTTAAAAATATAACAAATGAAAATAATGTTATGTTACGCAGAAGGAGTCAGATATTGATAAAGTTTTCACCACAATTACATCCCACGAAAGAAGTAGTACAAGCATTTAATGGGGCTTCAGAATCTGTTTGCCAGAAGGACAATGTTTATCATACTCTTCATATACCGAAAGTACACGAAGATGGAAAATTCCAAACTTGCTGCTCTTCTTCTCATTGTATAACATAATCTTAAGAACAGAATACAAAAAGGACTTCCAAACCTTGATGGTTTATTCCTAGGAAACTTGTAGGGATTCAAATATTTCCAATCTATTGTTCAAAAAATGAGATGACTTCCAACTTTTAAGCAAAACTTGCGTAGACATCAGTGCTTGAGGTCTCTGAGGCTTAGGAGCAAGATATTTTCACTTCTATTTTTAATAGCTAAATTGTCAAAGGACTGCAAGACCTACACATCAGTAAGTCTAACTTTCATAAAGATGGATATATCCATGGTATGCGGCTAAACACATGCATTTCCACTGTCTCCAGAGATCTGTGCATTTGAGAGAGTAGGCTGAAGAACTGCAAACTAAGCTTTTAGTTTGCCTGTTCATTTTATCGGTTATATATGAAGTTATAAATCAGTTGCATCAGGCAAAGTGGAGATAAATGCCTTCATTGCTTCCCTGAAAAAAAAAAAGTTCTGGACTTTTGTATTTTAAAAGCTAAAAATACTATGTATTTTTTTTTAAGGAACAGAACTGAATTTAATTTAGAAAACAATATTTGAAACCTGTCTCAAAAATATTACGTTATACAATAGTGCAAATCAGAAAAATCTGCAACATTTCAGCTTCTCAGAGGCTCTGGAATAGGTTAAATTGTTTTCTTAATGGTAAAAAGAAACATCAGCAAAACCTTAATTAGGTGCTGACTGAAGTTATAGAAGTAGAACAGTGAAAAACAATATGCATACAAGTACATAGGCACATGGACAAAGTAAAAACCGTAACAGGATAAATACTTATGTGCTTTAAAGAAGTTGTATTTTCCATTCATGCCACCCTAAAAACTTACTCTATTTTCTTGCCAGAATAGCTAATGCATTTTACAGATCTACATACAATACAGACATTCAGATGTATGATGAATTGGAGGAGTGGAGGGGGATTTGATAGTTATCTGCAGTTCTGCCAGCAAGTTGGGTTTTTTTTTTCTTTTTTAAAGGGTTGTTGGTTACAGTTTGGAGCTAGTTAGGAATATATTTATATATACTTGTTTATAAGGATTTAATTCTTTTTTTCGTTGCTATGGTTTACTCGTGGTGCTAGTCTGTGAATAACAGGAATTGCAGTCAGAAGCACTCCTCGTATTAACATTCATCTATAAATCAAGTTCTCATCCTCTTTAAGCTGCTAGTGAATGTCCTGTTTTCTCTCCACTTTGGTGTTTTATCCCCATCTTACTTAAGAACACACACAGGATAAATACAAGCATATTTTCAGATAGTTTTCTCTATTGTGTATATAATTCCCACCTAGCATACAGGAAAAACCAAAAGGAATGTGATCGTTAACTTGTCACATCACTCATTAAGAATTTTGCTTGGAAGGGTTCAGATAGAAAGCACTTATTCTACAATGACCATTAGACAATTGAATCTAGCACTGCAAGGGTTCAGCAACTGTTCCTTTACAGGAACAGGCTACATTTGCCCACATTCTGTTCCATTCACTAATGTGCCAGTTTAGATTTTTTTGCATGAATTATTAATGAATCATTGTGAACAGGCAGAGAAAAAGGGAATAAAACATGTAAAATCAAGCCTTTAGTTTGGTTTTTTGTTGATTTTTTTTCCCTGAGGTGTAACAAGAATTCAATTGAAAGAACCTAAGACAGAGCATAAGTACATGGCGATGGTGGCCAAAATAGTCTCCATTTACTTGTTTGTGTTTCCCAGCTAGGCTTGTAAACAACTTGTAGTTTGTGGACCTGTGAAGTCACCTGATGAGAAAGAAGGAACAACCGAACCCTAAGACCCATTACTTGTCCATGAACCAAGTAAAAAAAGGCTCCTAGCATCATGGCGCTCAGTGGGCAGAAGACATAGCTATACAGAGCAGCAAAATATTGCAAAAATAAACTGTGCATGTAATATTTGCCAAAGACTGACGCATTTTAGTTTCTGCAGAGTTAGCAAAAAAAACAGGACACTGTCCAATTCCACTCAGCAGATGATGCCGAGAAAAGTGATTTTGTAAAGAAGTGAAAAACAGGGAAGGGCTGTACTCGAAGGCCTCTTGCACATATATTTATATGGATGTGTTGTGTATTTGTACAAATCAAAGTGTTATCAGCCTTTAAAAACAACAAAAAAAGCATTTCTCCATCATTGCCCACAGTACTGTTGCATTGCCATTGACACCTGTCATGCTTCAGACTGTAAATTGCACAAAGATTTTTACCATTTTGATTATGCTATTCTGTTAGAAGACTTTTTATATTTTTAAGTCTCAATGAACAACAGGAATAATGAAGTAATCTGCTCAGAAATTCAAATTACTTATTCTTATGTGCTTTTTAACAGAGGGTTTATAGGAGGACCTCAGCAAAACTTCCAGGCATACAATTCTATACCTCTGAAGTGGAAAACACAGAAAACTAAATGTGTGTATATGGTTTCTCTCTGTAATTGCTTAAAGAGTAAGTTTGAGCATTCTGAAATTTGTGATCTGGTGTCAATAATTCAAATTTTGCATCACAATTTGTGGCCCATCTCTAGAATTCCTTATTTTGAAACAATATTTTTCACATGCCTGTCATCTTTATTTCAGTACTCAAAAGATGAAAAGGAAAGGCTTTGCAAGTTCATCAGTTCCAATCTTGGTAGCATTTTTCAACTGACCATTTGAAGAAAAAGCATAAAACGCATTATCGTGAAGTGGAATGAATTCACTATAAGGTGGTTATGCAGCTTACTGAATCTCTGTCCAGTCTGAGCTAGTTTCATGAAAAAAGTAAAATTTCACTTCACTCTAAGAAGGCTTGAAAGCACGCCAGGCAGCTGCGGATCTTTCTGTTCATAGCTCTGATCTCAAAACCCCACCTGTTTGGTCTCATCTTTGAACAAAATTCATGGTGATCTTACATATTTGTTACTGTGCATTTTGCATCAACAATTTATCAACAACTTCACAAGTTCTGTGTTGCACTGGAACAGGGTGGTTGATTCACCTTCCCTGGAGGTTTTTAAGTCATGGGTGGATGAGGTGCTAAGGGGCATGGTTTAGTGTTTGATAGGAATGGTTGGACTCGATGATCCAGTGGGTCTCTTCCAACCTGGTTGTTTTATGATTCTATGATTGCTTCCAGTCTACCTATACTCTTCAGCTAAGTACTACTATTCTTCCAACTATTGCAGGTATCCACTCAAAAATACTTACCCTCAAATCCACAGGTAACCATCTCTAAATCAATGACAACAGAAGCTTGTTCAAAATTTGATTCTGTGTGTTCTTTGTGAGTGTGAATACCCCCAAGAGCTTTGCACCAGAGATGCCTGCAGCGCTAGCCTTACCCATTTACGACCTGTATTGCCTATTTTTCAGTGGAAGTTTTCCACTAAAAACATACAAATAGGAGCCTGAACTACTGATACAATGTGACAGATCAAAAGGAGAAAACACAAACATTTTTTGCACGTGCATTTTGATCTAAAGCAATTTCCATACCTTTGTAATCCTATAAGCATCTATGGATAGAGACCAACGTAGAAAACATAAGTACCAGAAGTATCATACTAAAGTACAGTATAATTCTCAAGTGTCAGAAAGGGATGGGCTCCTGAGGTCGAACAGCAGAGAAACAGAAGGCATGTCTGCTATAGAATATGCAGCTCTGCTTAAAATCCTCCGGAAACCTAACCTCCATGAATTACCAGAGGTGCTTCCACAGTGTTATGAAAAAGCCGCAAAACCTTCCTCTAATCTCCAGAAAATTTGCAAATAAGAAGCCTGTGGCAATCACTGAGGCTCTTCAGTGTAAGGATGGGTGTTCACTGAGTACAGCTAGGGCATACATCATGGAGGAAACTCTTCATTGTGCGGTTTTGCTTTATTACATGTTCAGACGTGGCCTGTGACTATCGATCAACTTCTCCAAGTTCAGACATTCTCTGGGTGTAAGTTTTGTTGTTTTTTTATCTATTAACCTACTGAGAAACACATTCCTCCCTCCCAAAATTAATACTATTTGAAGATTTGTGCATAAAAAAGCTGCTCCACTTTCTGCCTAGGCAGGACCAGCATGCATACAACTGTGAGAACATATATAAAGGTAAAAATGACCTCATTTTACAACGTGTCTAGCAGAGACAGGAACGGAAGGACCCTGCGCTTTGTCTCATCTCTTCCCCCGTCCTGTTTCTCGGCTGCTGTTCATGCTGTTCCCTGCAAACCAACCCCCCAGCAGCATGACTCTAATTTTACCAAAGTTAAAAGCCTCTCTTGTGCAGATTACTGCAAATGACTACATTTTCATTATTGTACCAAATTTATCCTTTTAAATCATAAAGAAAGCCACCCAGGTGAGGGCCGAGAGTCTTATTTAACTATGAGTTGTTTTCCAGACATGGCAGCTACTTGGGCAGAAGAAGAGGCTGCACTGACAGCAATGGTTGCCCTCATCGCCACCTCCTCCTCCCAGCCATCCTGAGGGTCTCTTCATCCCACGGCAGCTCAGCACAAATCCTGCCACCTCATTCATGAGTAGCCACGATTCCAGCCTTGATAGGAGGACAGACGTGGCCGAGGTCCTCGTGCAGATGCCTCTGCAGTTTCCAGCCATGATTAGGAGGATAGATGTGGCTGAGGTCCTTGTACACATAACCTCCTGCTACCGAAGCAGTGGGGAAACCACCACGGAAACAAAGTGTTCTTTCCTCAAAGGAGATTTAAGATGCCTCCTCATAAAGCAAAAGTCTGCCTTACCTGCCACTGGGAGCTGCGCCTGTAAGACGGCAAAGATCGCAATCCTCCTCCACTTCATCCTGCTTGCCCCAGCAGTGCTAGGGAGCAGGAGGCCAGGGGTGCGGAGAAGAGGTACCTCCATGGGCTTTGCTCGTCTGCCAACCCCACAGGAAGTCACCTCCTATGAGGGCTTTTGGAGTCCACCTGCCGGCAGTGGCATCGAAGCACGCGCCTTCCTCTGTGGGCTGGGGTTTACATTCTTGGTATTGATGCTTGGGGTTTCCTTTTGTATCGTTTCTTTCTTTTCCTCTTTGCATGATGGTATTTTTTGGTGGGGTGTTTTTTCAGTTTGTCTGATGATTCCTAGGTCATCCTAGTCAGCAGCTGCTGATCTTTACAAGACGCCTAAAAAGTGCACGTGGTATTAAACTTGGCCTGACTTCAAAAGGGATTCTACATAACTATGCTCAGTGTGCAGTATGGTATAAATAGAGGTTTAAATTTCTAAGTTATAGTCACTCTTGAACGAGTAGCTGGCTAAACTAGTAGAGACATAAAGCTCATTTCTAAACCTAATTGAAATATGACCCTATCGTGAGCAACCTGAAGTGACTGCAGTCTCATGCCTATGGGGTGGCTGGCATCTGGGTGAGTTGGACTCTCCACATCCTTGCAGACAGCCACAAAACATCGGCACAACTGGCCCTGCCTAGCTCATTTCAGTTGTATCCATCCATGAAATGGAGATGCCTTTTGATGTGAGCACACCACATCTTCATACTGTGAATGGGCATCAGCATGTGCAGAGCTCTGGAACCATTTTGTCTTCTGAGCCACTGCAGCACGTAGGGAGGAGAGCCCGTATCATCTCTGCGGGAGAGCACAGTGTGCATCTCTTCCTCACTCGGCTTGAAACACAGAACTTGGCAGCTTCCAGCTGCCACTCCTACCTACTAAGTGGGCCATGGGATTCAACATTCTTGCTGCTTGAAGCTGTCTTCTAGAGACAGATACCAAGGCAAACCAACATACCCCAGTAGCAAGACAAATGGTTTGAAGGCAGCTGTGGTCTAGGAGCTAAGAAGGCTTTTTCATCAACAATTTATCAACAACTTCACAAGTTCTGTGTTGCACTGGAACAGGCTGCCCAGGGAGGTGGTTGAAGACACATTGAAGACTCGACTGTCAACGTGGTCCTTGGACACAAACCCAGGTTGCCCAGCAGCCTGGTTTCTGACAAGTGCACATCCTCGGTGCAGCATGAGTGCAGTGCCTTTGACATTGCCTTACGCTCCACCACCCTCCTCTGTTAGGACCAGGTGGCTGGGTAGGCAGCCCCATCTAGCACACATACATGCTCCGTGCTGACTAGCCCAGCAACCCAGTGCAAAAGTGAAAATGCTCTCATTTTTCTGCTGCTCTAAGGAGACTAAAGATCGCTGCACTGAGCTACACAAAACCACAAGTAGGAATGAGTTATGTTTGAGTCTCCTTTGTTTAGCTAGATTGATGTTGACCCCCAGGTCAGAAGTGGATGGGGTGGTGGTGAGTGGCAGGCTGAGCCAGGAGAATCACAACACTTGTTTCCTTGCAAAGTCACGCTAGTAATCAAATCATGCGGTATTAAGGCAGCACTACATAGGCAGGGGTGGATAACCACACAGGCAATAGAACAAGCGTGCTTTAACAGTAACCCAGCAAATGCCACTCCGGAAAACGTTTTGCACTATGAGCTGGGAAAACACAAACTGAGTTACGTTAACAACATTAAGTCATTTCATTATGCTTTCACCTGAGGACGTCACCATGCTTTTCAAATTAGTCTTATTAAAGCCAGGGCAGTTAAGCCTTTACAGATAAAGAAATCAAGTCTTTAGGAACACGGGGAAAACAAGGTACTAGAACTCAGAGAAAACCAGGAAACAGGGACACCTCAGAGTTGTTTGGGGTTTTGGTGGGGGTGGTGGGTGATGTTGGCTTTCTTTATAACAAAAAAAGACAAATAAAAAAACAACCACCACAGAATTTTTAAATGCATGAGAAAAAAAGCAAGAGCAGAGACAAGGTGTGGCTAGCAGTACTTCCTCCTCAACACGTCTCATTGCATTATCACTACGATTTTATTATTATTAAGAAGGAGCAGCAGCTAATAAAATGAATCATTTAGAACAACGGAGGGGAGAAGAAAGCCAGCATAACACAATGAAATTAAGAAGGGTGAAATCTGGAGTTTCAGAAATATCTTCCTGAAAAGGAGATAACAGAAGTAATTTCTCCAGCAAGTGTTAGGGCATTTATATGAAAATTATACCGCTTGACACAGTGATGCCAACTCTCACTTTGTAAGAAATATCACATTATTGTGCTCTTTTCAAATGTGCACAAATAAGAAAATTCACTTTTATTAATAGAAATAAAAAGTACATTTTAGAATTCCATGAACTAGAAAAGCTTGAAAAAATGACTTAGATGCACCTTGAAGCCTGAAACTCAGCCTCCTCTCCCTGTCACAAAACAACTGGCTTAACAGAAGATTGCTGAGTGTTTACAATTGTAATACTATTATTAGATTTCAGGATCAGAGCTTAGGTTGGGGGGAAGCACAAGTATCTCAATGAATAATTACTTTTTTTTTTCTATTTCTAATTCTTAGAAAGAGGAATGTGCACCCCCAGCAGGTACAAGAACCAGATTGGTGGTAACTATTTCCCAGCATCATGAAGACAGTTGGCAGGGTGAGAGTTATGGTGCATGTAAGTAGTAAGGATTTATAGCCTTTTGAAAGCAAAGTAAATTGAAGTTCTTGGAAGAAAGAGAACAAGAAATTAATCACCTTGCCTGTCCAGAGTAATGAAGGCTAATACAACGATATAGTAGTATTATGCTTTTATTTAATAATTGTTTTATTTTTACCAGACAATACTAAAATTACTAGTATTATTAGTACCAAATCCTAGTGCTGCATGCTGTTCTGTGATACTTAGACAGTACTGCTGAACCTCTGCTCTTCCCCGGCCTTGAAGAGGGTTTCCTTTGTGGCTCTTCTATCCCAATAGCTGCAAGGGAAGGATGGAGATGGGCTCTGACTTACCACCAGGCAGAAGGCAAAGCAACACCCATGAGAGCCACCATGCACTGAACCAGAAAGAGGACTAGTTAGTCCCAGAAAGAGTTGTTCTCAGGTACATGCTCTATATTCCAACATGAGCTGGATAAAGCCTTTTCTGTCCACATCCTCGTGTAACGGATTGGCTGAAATAAGGAATTAGTGAGAGGAAAAATAACCCTGTTACCACTGCAGGCTGCCTAAATCTCACTGATGCCTTATCCAAAGGCTAAAATAATATCATACTAGTTATTGATATTTTGGGGAAACACTATTTTCAGAGGAGCAAATGGCACTGCTCATCACTATTCTGCTGACCCCTGTCTCCTCCTGTTATTGATCATAGCTTCTCCCTCTGGCAGAAATCCAGCAAATTACCACGTTGAATAAAGAGTTGAGGCCAAAGGTAAGGAAAAGGAATGAAGAGCTATATAAAAAAGGGAGATTAATGGCAACAGTAGACACACTGGGAGAACAGCAGTTGGGCCAGTGTGTTTTGATGTCTAGATAGGGAAAGGTCAGAGAAATAAGAGTATATGGACTTCATTTAGAAGTGTGGGTAGAGTCAGAAAAAGGCTTTGCATGACAGTGCCCCTAGAAATTCTCTCCTCCCCATCCTTCAGCTTTTGAAACAAGGCAAGCTTATCATTATAATCTAAATACAATGAAAATATACAAAAGAGCAATCATGCTTGTTATTTTCACATGAAGCACCACATGGGAGATGCAAATCACACACAGTCAAGGAGTATAGAAAAATATAAAGGGGAAGTGATCTTTTCCTTAGGAAAAAGCTTTTCTGTGTTTATACAGCTTGCAATTACATGATCAGGAATGATTTTCTTAGAGTGTCGCCTTCTTTTCTGCCTATTTGGTCTTTGCATCCCTCAGGAATACATAGCACCGTAGAAATTTCAGCACCTCCTGCCCACATTGTGCATTAGGCAATCTCATACGTGCACTTTTACCAACAGCTTAAACCATACTGATGTTTAAGTTTACTCACTTCAGTCAGATCATAAGAACTCTGTAAACACTGGACTAGAAATGAACACTGACATTAGTTCAGCTGATACAGCAGCTATTTTTCTCAATACAGACAAGGCCACAGTGGAGACATAAAAACCTCCCTGCTGGGTTAACGAAAGCTCTCAGCTAAACTTTACTCTTTATCTAAACATATGGGTGGAGGAAAGTGCATTTCAATTACCTGCACTGGGAAGATTGCAAGATTTGATCTACGGTTCCTGAAACAAAATAGGTCAGGGAATTGAAATGGTGTCCAGTACAACTCAGTTGTGTTTAACAGTGCTTAAGGTGCAGCTCATTATCTGTAAGGATAACAACTTTCATTAAACAGACAAAGTATGTCTTGAAATGGTTCTGTGTATCAATATGCCCTTTTTAATCTGGACACAAGAAATACTGGAACAGCTCTCATGCAAAAGGCTGATTCATGCCCAGAAGCATCCTCTTTTCATGCTTATTTGTTATGCTTTGACCGCACTATACGAAAAAGCATCAGGGCTTGCAGTTTTATCCGGAAAGAAATGAAAACCAAAAAACAAACCCACATCACAGTCAAGCTGGGGATTAAAAAAAATAACTACATACTGCCCTCTGGCTCATGTATTGCTACCACAGAGAGCTTGCCTGTAATCATCACCACAGAGTGCTTGGACTGAGAACGGGTCAGTTATCAAAAGTTCTCCTAAGCCTATTTGATACAGTTGGTAGTTGCAGACAAAATTAATAGCTCCATCACCTGATGGAGGAGCTGCCCCACTTTAGAGACGGCAGAATCCAGACAGACCGCAGAGCCTTGCCCCTGCTCCAGCAGGGAGTGACAGTTGTAATGCCAGAACTCGACAAGTATCAAAATAATTCTTGGAGATGTTCACATAAAGATAATGGGCATTAAATAAGCAACAATTTTCTCTGGTGAGCAAGTTGTAGCCCCCAGAGAGGCATGCCATTCACACAGTAGACTTAATACACTGAAAAGAAAAAGTCTGCTATTTAGAGTGTTAAAGTCCACAATGTTCATGGACAAAATGTTGCAGACCGGCAGTCTCACATCACTTCACAGGATTTCAATGCACTATAATGCCTTACAGTAAAGCTTCACTTTGCTGTAATTGGGTTTAACTGCACTAATCCCTTTGGAATGCAGCAATTAATACTTACTTAGCGATTATTGCTGCATTCCAAGAGGATTAGTCCCTATGCTGCCCTGTTGCCAGCATTGCAAAGGGAGAGCTGGAAGGAATACAGTGTCTTAACTACAGGTCATGCTTTGCAGCTGCCAACAGGGAGACTTGAGAAGTTCAGTCTCCCTACAACCACTTCCCCCTGTGAGTGAAAATATTGCTTTTCCAAGGAAAAAAAATCATTTGACTCTCCCTAGTCCTTGCAGTTGCATTGTGCAAAACAGAAACCCTGCCACATCAAACGAGAGGGGAAAAAAAAAGAAAACAGAAACCTGTGCAGTACCACAAAGACAAACACAGCCATGAGTAACTTCCCTATGGGAGATGATAAACAGGCCCCGATGCACTGGAAGAACAAATTTCTATTCATTATTTTGGGGGGTTTTTTTTGTGATGAGCAGTCCCCTGTTTCCACTACGGTCTTAAAATATTCAATGCAACATGGGTTTTGGAAACCTATAAAGAAGATGTTAATGGAAACTTAAAATGCACCCCTCTGTGAACACACACCTTTGAGACTACTGAATGTGCAATGTCCAGTTCTTTCCTCCCCAGTGAAGCCTTTAAGACCTGCTCTGCTTATGTCGTATCTTAAGAAGGAACCTCAATGCTTCTTTTCCTTTAGGCTAGTCAACCTACTCTCTTATATCATTAGCATTTTCACCTGTTAACTGCTGGTGAACTTCCCTATTACATTACAGTATATGTAAAAAATTCTGGGACTTCATCATTAAATGCACCTTCTGGAAACACTATTTTTAACTATAGGGCACCTTCAGTATTTTCCTGTGTGGCGGTACAGACTACAGTTGATCAGTAAAGTTATGTCTCTCATGAATATAACAGCATTGTGAAGCCAGATTTTAAGACCTGTGACAAGTACCTGCATTTCCTTTATTTTCTTTCCCTCCTCATCCCCAACACATACCTCTTCTGCATTTTTTTTCAAATGCTCACTGAGGGAAAACTTAATTACAATCACTACAGCTGTTAGGCTCTTCAAGTAAAAAGTAGATATCCAATTAATAATATAAAATGTTATCATTTCAGATACTAACTACATGCCTGGTCTTGGTCAATCAGAAGACTCCAGGCAGCTCAGCAACCACATAATTAACAAAACTCAAATTTTTATAAAGCATGACTGTTGTACCTTTAACATACATGAACTGGGCTTTGTTTCCTGTCTTGAGCTTCCAGTTGTCATGACATATATAGAACTTTGTGGCTTCAAGGTCACACTATCTGTTTCAAATCTAAATGAAATTGAGTACAGAAGTCTGACAAAAGCAAGTGTCCAGATAACATGGTTACAGATGTCTTGTTTCCATAGAAAACTGGGCTACGAAGAACATTACTACAACCAGAATGAATAAGCCTCACGCTCTAATCTTATTACACTATATTATACAACACGGAAACTCAGAGAAAGCCTTTAAATGCAAAAGTTCTTAAGTCAAAAAGCCCTGGGAGCAACTCCAAGAGTTTTGCATGGCAAGATCACGGGCTGAGCTTCCCAGAAGGGAAAATAGAATTGTTGGGGAGCACCAACGGCCAGCTGTTTCTCCAGAGCAGGGGAACTGACAGGGTCAACAGGGCAGTGTCCCCACCACCAAGATACACAGTCTCACGGTACCTGAATGAGAAGAGCAAGTTAGATGACAGCAAACAGCATCAATAACAGTTGAGACAGGTCTGAGGTCAAGTCAGTGCAACTAGGCAAGAGGTCCAGGACAACCTCCAGGAAAGAGGAGAAGCTTCAAAGCAGGATTTTCCCATCTCTGCCTCACCACTCAAACACCTGCATGTAGTCAGGGCTGGCTTCCAGCACAGACAACCCAAACCACTGGCGAGGGGCTGGGAAGCACTCAAACAATCACAGTCCAAGATTAATTAGCTGCTGGAAACTACAAATCATAATCAGGTGGTTTAGCTCAGCTAACAACAAACCTAAGCCAAAGCACTGTCAAGGCAAAGGAGCACCCTCACTTTGGATTCTTACAGTCAGTAAGAACCGAGAGAAATAAACACTATTGAGTCTGAAGGTGGCTGCTCCCAGTCGATGATCCGAGGCATTCTATACCTGTCTCCATTTCCTTTACTAGAGTTTCTTAATTTAAAAACCTCTAAATCATTTTCATGGATATTACTTTCGAGTACTCCATAGCACAAAATGATTACAAAACACAAAAAAATGATGAATGCTTCTTTTTCAGCAGCTAGCGGGCTGCTGTGTTTATGGAGGAAAGCATTCATAATGTAAAGCACTGTAGAAAAAGAATTTGTTCACATCGTGCCCCCTGTCGTATGCTTTTCCAGCATTCTTAGGTTATGATGAATTCAATAATCAATTTTAAGTAGTAAACATTTAACAATCAACCAGACTGTAAGTCTACAGCACCCTCTTGTGTTCAAGAACAATATTGCTCTCTATAACTACCTGAAAGGAGGTTATAGAGAGGAGGGTAATAGCCTCTTCTGCCAAGTGACAGGGGACAGGACGAGAGGGAATGGCCTCAAGCTCCACCAGAGGAGATTTAGGCTAGATATTAGGAAAAAAGTTTTTTACAGAAAGGGTCATTGGGTACTGGAACAGGCTGTGGAGGGAGGTGGTTGAGTCACCTTCCCAGAAGGTGTTTAAGACACAGGTGGACAAGGTGCTTAGGGGCATGGTTTAGTGTTTGATAGGAATGGTTGGACTTGATGATCCGGTGGGTCTCTTCCAACCTGGTGATTCTATGATTCTAATATATCAGCTTACTTAATGTTTCTCGATGCAGTGTGTTGTCACACAGGAACTAGTAGAAAACAAATTAATGTCTTACCTTACAATTAATACTTTTTTTAATCTAATGCCCTGCTCGAGCTACCTCTTTTATTGTGAAGATCACAGATACAACAATAAATAGCTTACAAATCAATTCCAGATAGAACTGCATAAAGGATTAAACTAATACTTGGTATACATAAACTCTATTCTGGAATGATGTAGCATGTCACAAGAATCTACTGGACACAAGTCTTACAACAAAACACAAGAAGGAAACTGAAAAATCAAGAAGCAGAAATACAAACATGTCAATGAGTAAGATTAGTAGACAAAGGAGAAATATCAATGTATTGTTAGAGAGATAGAGTGAAATTATCCTAATTAGATTTCCAGCTAATTATCATCCTGTGACTCAGTGAGGTGCTTAAGTTTATCCGGTGTCTCAGATCCTCTCAGGGAAGGAGATACTTAACTTCTTGAATATGCAGAGTGACTTCATTACTGTTCAGAACATGCTCAGATAGGCAAAGCATGCCATGGTAGAGGATGCACATAGTCAGAAATCAAAACATTGATTCATTGTTTACAACTATTACTTCTGGACAGGGAACATTCACAAGCAAGTTCCTGACTGAGCCTAATACAACAAAGGCAATCACAGTGAGGAAAAGAAGGTGAGGAAAAACAGGACAAAAGCTGAAATTTTACTTTCTTGAGCTAGTGATACTAATATTTACACACCTGTTACTGAGGGAGGAAAATAGAGAGATGTTTCATAGGATTGATATTCTAATCCACTTTACATTTGACTTCTACATACAAAAATCTCTATCCAAGTGTTCAATGGTATGCATGGACATAACTCCAGATAGTTCTTCTCTGATAAACCCACAAATACAGTTTGGGACATGTAACTTAGTTTGTTATTCACCACTTCCCAAAGAAACAGTTGGTTGGGGTCCCCTTAAGCTTCAAAAGTAAAAAGATAACTTGATGATTTAAAATTGTACCAAGAAAATGTAGTATTATTATAACACTGTTTAAGATTAATCATTACCAAAAAAATCCCTCTTTCTTCCAGTCAGAAAAGACTTGAGAATTGGTACTAAAGGGAACATCAAATCCATCAGACAAAACCCCAGCTTTATGCTGTATCAAATCCTCAAATTGAAGTGATTCTTTTTAAGGTGTTATACTAGCCTTGGCTACGATAGAGTTATTTTTTTCATGATAGCTTGTATGGAGCTATGTTTTGGGCTTATGATGAAAACAGTGTTGATAGTGCACCCATATTTTAGTTGTTTTTCACACAGCACCAATACCTTTTCTGCTCCTCACACTGCCCTGCCAGAGTTGGGAGGGGACGCAGCTGGGACAGCCCCAACTGGCCAGAGAGGTATCCCAGACCACAAAACATTTCGCTCAGCAGTAAAATCTGGAGGAAGGAGGAAGCCGGTGTGTTTGGAGTGATGGTGCTTGTCTTCCTAAGTAACAGCGCATGATGGAGCCCTGCACCTGGGGATGGCTGAACAACTGCTTGCCGACAATACAGACATTTAGGAATATAGAAGTCCTAGCTGGGAGAATCAAATAAGGCTTCCTTGTACTCATTTTCACAAACTCCACTATTATTATTTTATGCTCCATCTCACAGTATTAGATGCAGAAAAGAAGGGAAACACAAAGATTTTACTTCATCCAAGCAGGAAAAGCCAAGTGTGATAGGGTTTTCACCATTTATTCTAGAAATCAAAAAAGACTCCAGAGTGACAATAAAACAAGAACTGTGAAGAGAGGGTCGACTGAGTGAAAGTGAGTATGAGGGAGAAAAGTATTCTTGAAAGTGCAATAAATAACACTCAACACCACTTGTCAAAAAAATATTTTAATTTTAACAAAAGGTCAGCATTATCAATGTCACACACCAAAAGCTATAAAGTGACATAATGCATCCAGATGTCCTTGTTGGAAGGATCGTTTCAGTTTCCAGAATTATGTCTTATATAAAAATATTTTCTAGTTTCATATTGAAAAATCTGCATTATCTGTTCAACAAACTATTTCCATAATGCAAGCTTTTTGATCTTAAATTAATTTCAAGTAGTATAACAGAATGTGTTTTGATATAGTTGCAAGTACCTTTTTTCCTCGTTACAAGGAAAACTTAACAAGTTATCTCAGAAATACTTCTATAATCATTCCAGTATCTGAGAAAAGTATCAATACAATGACAACATTAAGACATAGAGATTATCTCGTACAACGAATTCCACTGTTCTATATATGTTTTGCCTCCAAGGAGTCTAAATTCTCACATTCTTCACTCAGTCAACTAGGTAATATTTGATCATCATAAAATCAACTTAATTGTTCATAATTCATTTTGGATATTTGTGAGATAAGAGCAGATGTTAAAAGGTGTTTCTTTTTTTGTTGTTGCACATGGCATATTTGAATGGAGAATTAATTATATACACCTTTCATTAATTTTTATTCTCTAGAAGGCATGAACCATCTCTGTAATACTGTATTGCTTCTTTCTCAGTTCTGGGTTACTACCCCAAAAACGTTGTGTAAGGCCTCCAAAACAAAAAAAAACTTGCTCAGTTCTACAGTTGAGGGTAATAAAAGCTGCTACATTGCCATTTGATCAGCCTAAACAAAGTTGAAGTCTTAAATATTTATACTTAACAACATCCTCATTGAATTTACAAGCCAATACTCTTATACTCAAGTCACATACTTAGTGTATTACCACCCTACTACTTCTAAAGAGTCTGGGTATGTAACCACCACCAGCAGCAAAAACTTATCATAAGGTGCACATACAGTTGGCATAAACACAATTGTATCCTGCAGCACACTCCATATAGGTGGCAAAACAGAAATATGGTTCAAACAAGTGAGGGTATTCTTAGCAGAATTTGGAAACTCAGCATATAATTTGTCACTGTAATACAAGCAATACTTTCTATTCCACAGTCAGTTGAGCCACCCTGTGGTTCTTTATGGCAAACATCTAAACTAAACTGATATTAAAAATAAAATACAATAAAATTTGAGAGTGCTCACAGATACCATTTAACTAATGCTTTAGTTTTCAGTAAAAATAGCCTCTCTGAATGCACACTGTCAACAGAGAGACATTACCTTTCCAGAAACACATCCAATGAATAAAATTTAATCTTGGATTATGCACAATTTTTTTTTTAATATGACACGATTGAAGCTGTGCTAGTTAGTGCAAATTTACATTTCCTTCAGAAGGGTTATACAAGCTCATTAACAATTCAAGGTGTCTGTCCTTAGCTATACAAGCTCTACAATACGTAGAAAAATATGGATCTTTCATGAAACAGTCAAAGTAATATATTTGTGTATCGGCATCACCAAGGATCTTCTTCCACCTACAAGGAGTAAGAATTAGAGTGAAATAGAATGCATTAAGTCCTGACTGCACTAAAATGTACTTGAAAGTTTTAAAGACTTGGTTTTATGTAGACAATAGAACGGAATTTCTCAATGCTTCAATATCATAATGACAGATTCAAAAGCAATTCTGTTGTGAAAATATTAAATACAATTGCTACAATCACATTAATACAGCTTCACAAATGCTGAAAAATCCCGCTGCTTTAAAGTATTAGACCAAAACATCATCTGTCTTGCAACTAATTCAGAAGAGAGTGACCGTAGCCATTCTATGGAGCCCTTCCTCCTGAGAAGCTGTATTTAAGCTAAGGTACAAGTGCAGCTAACTGTAGATAGTTCTATAGACACTCTACTTGATATTATTAAGTACGTGGATACTCAAACATATCTTATAATTTTAGACACTGCATCCAGTAGACTACTTGGGGAAAAGACATAAATACATATTAAAAAAAGAGAGAGACAACTAATATACACTGTTAATAATAAGGAGAAATTTCACAGGTTCCAAATATAATGAGAGTTAAGCATGCAAAACCTAAGTACTTACTAAGGCTTGACACTGTAATATTCTTCTGGTGTCACAATCTTCAACCCACCAAAGTAGTCCAGGACCCAAATGTTGGTGATGTTAAATTTGGCAAAGAACCAATTATGATCCTTAGGCCAAGATTCCATTTCAGGGTGGCGACTGAATAAGGCTTTCTTTGCTAAACCCACTTCTGAATCATTCACCTAAACAATAACCAGTAAAATATTACAGTAAGATACAGCCATGTGAAGAAAAATTTAAGCTAAAACACTCTGCCAACTGGACTGTTCTCAGTTTAGCCATATTTTATCCCAAAGTACTCATTACTGTGGCAGAGTCCAGTATGGTGTACAACCATACAGACAAAAACTCCAAGGCAGCTGATTTTAATATTAAATTAAATATAAGCAGGAAAGTATTTTATCAACACATGAGTAAGTATTCTGACGAATCACAAAACAGAGCAGTATGGATTCTTGCTGAACTATTACAGCGATAAGTTTTAGGTGTAATTTTTACTTCTGCATCTGCTCTGTCAGACATAAAAATCTAAATAAGTTCAGATGAACGCAAACACACATACATACACAGGTTCATAAAACAGAATCGACAAGAGAAAGGAAGCTGAAATGTATGACAGCACTTAATATACAATGCACAAATATTTAAAGGCTTAAATCAAGAAGTTTGAGCTCCCATACAGAACAAGAGGAACTACTTAAACAATTATTGATGAGAAACTAATGACAGCAATTAAAGGACAGCCAGAGCATGTGAAAACACCAAACAAGATTTTAGACTACCATGTGAGAGAGTAATGATGACTATTCCTCATCATTATTCCTCAGTCATTATGCTCTGTAATGGGATAAAGATCTTCAATGATTAACATAGGCAGTAATAAATTCCTTCTACGGGACACCAAAGTAGTGGTGCACAGACAAATACAGCCCTGGCAGCAATGCCACCAGGTAATACAATGCACTTGTTCTGTCTCTAACGTCTGAAACATTGCAGCTGAGGTTAATATTTACTTCAATAAAGTTCTGGAAGCACACGTATCATACTGCATAGACTGAAGAATTTAACTAAGCAAAAGAGACAGAAAGAGTCGCATTTCATTCATAAGAGAACTATCTTAAGACTTCTCAGTTTCAAAACAGGTCTAGAGGAATAAGGGAGTTTTCCTTCATTACAGTATTGTCCTCCCAAGTTCCTTGCTAAAGACTTGCTAATGTAGCTCCTGCAAATATCAGGTGGTAACTTCATTACACTACTTGATGCACACAATTGTGTCAAGTGTCAACTTTCAGTTTCTTACCTTTACAACACTCCCACAGAAGATTATGTGGGCACAGAGTGGGTTCTGGGGGTCATATTTGTGCTTCTTGCAGTAAGGAGTCTGTGCCAAAGACACAGTTAAGGAGGCATTTGAATTGATCTGAAATGCAAGTAGTAAGATAAGAGGTTGACATACTTTTGTGGGGAAAAATGTCACACCCACCATATTTTCAGCTTTTGGTACTTTGTTCAGCTCAGCATGACTGGTTAAAATAATAAAGCTATCATCATCCTTTTTTTTCTGAAAGCCTACTTAGATGAGCTCTGAATCTGAAAGAAAGTCAAGCTTAGAAGTGTGCTGAAGTTCATTATCACAAAATGCAAACCTTGCAAAACAGCACTCCTTAAAACTATGAATTTTATATACAGTCTAGCTATTTCACATTCAAATAATGATATACTCCAATTTAAACACACACAGGACAGTAGAGAAAACAAGGGCATATAGTGAACTTCTGGTGGAAGGACAAAGCTTTACTAAAAGATAATCAACTGAGTTTCACAACTGTTGTTGTAATTAAAACAAAACCAAACAAGCCTCCCATCAAAACAAGCCTCCCAGCTGCCTTTTCGAAACTGGCCAGCTCTTTTAAAGTTTTCAATGCATTTTAAAAGCTAGCTTTTAATTAAGACACCGAACTGATGGATTGTAGAATCTGTATCTGATTGTTTTTCTAAAACTAGTCTGGTGAACACAGCTTGAACAATATCGGTGCCAAACAGGACTGCCTACTGCAGAACGTCACACACTGAAGTTCACTACCTTCCAGCAAAGAAAGCCCGTGTGCTTTGAGAAATATCATTATAAGAGCTCATCTCAAAAAGAAACCCCTCAAAGTCACTTGAGCACTACACAGAGTGCCACTGAGCTCATGAAACAGGAGCAACCACCTGACAGATAGGAAGTTGCTCAACTACAAAAAAAGAGCTGAGTCATGATTATTCAGCACTACCCCTACCAGATGACTTCTTCCGCGTGACTGTCGCAGTCAAATTTCCTTGCCCTGTAATAGCGGAATAAGGATCGGCTGGAGAGCCTTCTGAAGGAAAATGCCCATTAACAGTCCATAACCATTAATTTTATGTTATCCTGAAAACAAGAGGCTGTAGGTGGGCTGGAGAAGGAGATGCTATACAACATAAACTAGGCTTTCTACAGCACTTGCATACTTGGTTAAAATATTCTAATGTAAGAAACTAAAAGGTGGCAGGAAAAAAGCAAAAAATGTTTATGATAAAACAAAGTCTGAAAAAAATTGCATTACTCGAGTTTCGCATTTCTTTGTTTTACTAACACTGCAGTAGTTACCAGAACAAAAAGGCTCTCTAATAAAGGACATTTATGACTACTGTTTCCCTAGCCTTTTAGCCAACTAACTCTTGACCACAGCCAAGCAAAAGAGATGAGACAAGGCCAGTTGTACACACTTGGAGCCTCAGCACACCAGCCTGCTGTCTTTTCTTGCATGCTTGTCTTTATGGTAGGCCCCAGAGTTTCAATTACCATTCCCTCAGTAGCCTTTTTGCTACTAGTAGCCGCTAAAGTAGCCGCTTTGCTCAAGTTCCACACTACCAATCTCCAGCCCTTTAGATATTTTTTTGGTGACTTTCTCCCTGTCTCTGCATCCTCTCCTTTCTCCAGTCAATGCTCCTGGAAGCTTCAGCCACTTCCTCTACTGTAATGCTGCCTTGCAATTTTTCAGGCCACAATCAGCAGCAAATTCTTCTCTCTGCCCATGGCAGAGAGGTTGGAACTAGGATCTTTAACATCCCTTTTGAACTAAGCTGTTCTATGATTCTTAGGAGGACTGCTGAGGGTCAACACAGACAGCACTGCTTATGGTTACACCCTTGAGGGCTAACAACTCTCTTCAGGAATTATACATGAGATGACATCCACAGAACAGGGAGCTAGTGTCACTACATAGCCTTTAGAAAATGTGGGCTAAGGGCTGACTCCTATCAAAGGAATTCCAGCCACCACTTGCAACCAAGATGAAAAAGCACAGGCTGATACAAGAAGTAGTTACTGTTATAAAAAGTGGAATATTTTGAAAGTTAGACAGAATCACAGAATAGTTTGGGTTGGAAGGGACCTTAAAGATCACCCAGTTCCAACCCTCTGCCACGGGCAGGGAACGTTCCTCTAATATCAGTTTCTTTCAAGAAATGCTATTCTAGAGGTTTTTTATGCTTTGGAGATGAGAATATCCTGTGTCTTTGCCGAACGGAAAGGGCACTGGAATAGGCTGCCCAGGGAGGTGGTTGAGACACCTTCCCTGGAGGTGTTTAAGGCACGGGTAGACAAGGTCCTGAGGGACATGGTTTAGTGTTTGATAGGAATGGTTGGACTCGATGATCCAATGGGTCTCTTCCAACCTGGTGATTCTACAATTCTATGAACAGATTTACCTTCTATCATCACTTCTACTTGCAGCCTTTCCCCACCTCCAGTGCGAGGGCAGGCACAGCTGGCTCCACAGCACCCAGAGATTTCACAACAACGAGCCCTTGGGAAGACTCAGCACACGCCCCAGCTCTCTGGGAGCGCTCACCCCTCTGCCTGCGAGCGGGCAGCGCCTCCCGCCCCAGCTCCTGCCCCGCACACGGGGGATGGAGATCGCCCCCTCGCCTCGCCCAGCCCCACAGAACCCGCTGGCTCCCTAAAGTTCCAGAACGAGCCTTAGAGAGTTTATTTCCCAGCACTTTCGGTACCAAGTCAAGCGAGAGAAGCGCGACACGGCACGACTCAACCCTCCCCGCCGGGAAGCCTTCAGCCTCCTTTGCCGGAGGCACCGTGCCGCCCCCCCCGCTCACCTCCAGGTCCTGCACGGAGATCTCCATGTCGGTGAGGTAGAGGTAGGGGACGCCGCTGCCGCCGCGGGGCCCGGGGGGCCCGTCGCTGAGCGAGAAGATGTTGGCAAAGGGGCGGCCGCGCAGCCCGCTCTGCGCCGACAGCGTGGCCAGCGCCCCCCAGTCGCAGTTGTGCAGCACGAAGCGAGCCATGCGAGCCGCCTGCTCCGGCGGCGGGATGGCGGTGGTGGCCGCCAGTAGCGCCAGCAGCGCCAGGGCCGCGCACCGCACGACCGACCCCGCCATGTCCCCGCCGACACCGGCACTGCCGCCCGCCGCGCGCACCGCCCTCAAGGCAATGGCGGCGCCACCACGCGCCCTCCGGCCAATCACAACGCGGCCCAGCGCCCACACCCACCAATGAGAGTGCGCCAGTGGTGGGACAAGCTGTCCCGTCCCCCACTCCTTTCAGCCAATGGGATCGCGAGACCCCTCCGCTCAACCAATGAAAACCTCCGGGGGGCGGGGACGGCGCTCGCGGCCAGTGTGGGGATGTAAACAACTGACCGCGTGACCTCGCCGGAGGGAGGGAGGAGAAAGGGGTGGGGCCTCTGGCGCGGCAGCAGCCAATGAAAGGGTCGCTGCAGCCGCCCCCGCCAA
>JAUMJK010000588.1:0-154215 GCA_033558105.1 Coccyzus lansbergi
CGCCCCGCCAACCGGGGCCGTCCCTACGGGGCGCCCGGAAGCGGTCGCGCGCGGTGCCTCGTGGGAGCTGTAGTTCCGCGGGGCGCGGGGCAGGGCCGGGCGGCCTGCGGCGCGACGGACTCGGTTTCCCAGCGTGCCCGCGGGGGGTGGCATGGCGGACGAGGATGACACCGGAGTTTGACGAAGAAGTGGTGTTTGAGGTGGGCGCGGGGGCGACCCGCCGCGCCGGGCTTCCCCGTCTCTCCGCCCCTCGGCGGGGGCGGCCGGAGGTGGTGCCCCATGGGGCGGCCGCTGGGCGTGAGGCGGCGGGAGCGGGGGAAGGGACGGGATGGTCCTTTGTGCGGCGGCTCCGCCTCCCGCCGCCGATCCCGCTCTGGGGCTCTGGCGGGGGGCAGCGGCGGGTGCCCGGCCCCGGTGGGAGGGGGGAGACGGGAAAGGGGTGATAAACCCCACTTCTCCATCTGTGAGGTGCGGGGGCTGCCTCGTCTACCCTGAGTGCGCGGTGCTGGCGGGATTGGGGTAAAACCTTTACAGTTGTGCCACGTCTTCTGAGATTCCCTAGGTCGTAGGTTAGCGTAGAAGGTAGAGGAGAATGCATTGTTGTTTTTCAATAGATGCGGGTATAAACTGGAGAGGGGCAGATTTAGACTAGACTTAAGGAAGAATTTCTTCACTGTGAGGCTCGTGAGGCACTGGCACAGGTTGCCCAGGGAAGCTGTGGGTGCTCCATCCCTGGAGGTGTTCAAGACCAGGTTGGTTGGGGCTTTGAGCAGCCTGATGTACTGGGATGTGTCCCTGTCCATGGCAGGAGGGGTTGAACTCTGTGATCTTAAAGGTTCCTTCCAACCCAAACTGAACTATTCTAGAATGTTGCAAGGCTGCACTATCATAGATTCATAGAACGGTTTGGGTTGGAAGGGACCTTAAAGCCCATCCAGTTCCAACTCCCTTCCATGGGCAGGGATACCTCTTTTACCAGACTAGGCTGCTCAAACCTCCAACCAGCCTGGCCTTCAACATCTCCAGGGATGGGGGCATCTACAACTTCCCTGAGCAACCAGTGCGAGTGTCTCACCACCCTCATTGTTAAAAATTTCTTCCTAGTGTCTGGTCTAAATCTTTCCCCTTCCAATTTTAAAACATCCATATCATCCTTATCACTGCATGCCCTTGTAACAGTCCCTCCCCAGCTTTCCTGTAGGTCCCCTTCAGGTACTGGAAGGCCTTCTCTTCTCCAGGCTGAAAAACCTCAACTCTCTCAGCCTGTCCATGTCATCCTTATTTAACACAATGGTTAGATATATTTTCGGTGGCAGTTCGGTGGCAAAATCAGGTGAATTTGCAGTGGATGAATGTAATTGCATTTTCATGGAGGTTATGCCTGGTTTTGCAGGGGTACAGAGAAAGTGGTTGTAGAGAAATACCATCCTTAAAGTGATTAATTGTTACAATACTATTAAGGCTTCTGCTTTTACCAGTGCACAAAAAGCTCCTTCCATGAGGAATGGAAGTACTACATGTTCATGGCTTTGGTCTGTACCACAGAGTTTCCTCTTTATCCACAACCGACTTTGAAACCTAACAATAAAGTTTGTTATTGGTATTTCTGCTATGTTAAAACATTTTCTTTAATGACATAAATCCAAGGTGGTAATCCTTACTTTGCAGGTACAATGCCTGCTCTCTGCATTTTTTTCTGTAGTAAAAATAGTTCCAATTTTACAGTTCTACAGTTCCTCTGTTCATTCAGCCATTACTGTTTTGATTGAAAAAGTTCTGCTGCACTGGGAGTAACAGATCTCCCTGCATGTGCAATACACACTTTGCTGTTTTCTTTGTGTTTTGGGAATGGATTTCCATCACTAGTAAAGGTTCTTTGGTACATTACTACATGCAGTGTTTCTGTGTATATATACACACACTTGTGTGTATACTGGGTGACTAGTAACGTATCTTTCATGTATTAGAGCATAACTGTCATAGAATTGTCGAATGGTTTGGGTTGGAAGGGATCTTAAAGATCATCCAGTTCCAACTCCCCTTGCCACAGCAGGGACACCTCCCACCAGACCTCAAAGCCCCATCCGACCTGGCTTTGAATGCTTCCAGGGTTGGGGCATCCACAACTTCTCCAGGCAAGCTGTTCCAGTGCCTTAGCACCCTCACAATAAAACATTTTTTCCCAATATCTAATCCGAATCTCCCCTTTTTCAGCTTAAAACCATTACTCCTTCTCCTATACCAGTGCTCCCTGATGAAGAGCCCTTCCCCATCTTTCCTGTAGACTCTCTTTAATTGCTGGAAGGCTGCTGTAAGGTCTTCCTGGAGCCTTCTCTAGGTTTACCAAGCCAAACTTTCAACCTCTCCTCCTGCAAAAGCTATAACATCAGATAAGCAACAGTAAGAAAGTTCAAGTTATTTTTTCTTGTTGGTTGGTTGGAGAGCAGATCTGGGAAAGATACCCACTGATAATAATGAGTACCTTGCAATACCACGAAAGTTGTCTTCATAAGGGCTGAGCACTGTTCCTGCTACTGTAAAATGAAGGCTCCACAGAGAATTATACACATCCTGCACACAGATGAGCCAGCCGTAGGAGTTGGCAAGGAGCGGAAAAGCATCTGGATAGTTCATGTTTCAACATATTTGTGTTTTAGTTACCGTTTTAATTTCTTTCTTGGGCCCCAGACCTCCATTAATTATCTGTGGTTTCTGGGAAGCAGCTACATTCCTCCTGTACCTCAGCAGGAATACTTACAGTATTGTTATTTAGAAGTCACAGTTGCAAGGAGACCTTCAGCATACACACCCAGTTTACTGTGAGCAGCGCTCAGTACCGTTTGAGCTCTTGCAAACAGGATATTCATCAATATTATAAGCCAAGTAGTGCACTAACAAATGCATAATCAAGAAGGACGCACTCATTCATGTTTTTCATGCCCAACAGAATGTGTAAGAAAGACAAGAAAAGGCAGGATATGCTTCATCTATCCCACATCACAATTATGCGCAGGTTTATTTTCTGCAGATCTTTCAAGTGAGAGCTCTGTCCAACAGGCCCTGAATATATGAATGGCAGCTGCCTGCATTACAAATTTTGCAGCATCAAACATGATAGGCTGTGGATAGATATTTATGAGCTTCCGAGGGCCTGTAATTTCTGTCATTACCAATCTTTAGCATTAATGTATCTCTGAAGAAGGAGAAACACAACTTGGTACCACTCCTGTAGGAAAGCAGTATTTTCCATCAGAAGTTGAAAAGCCGTTACATATCACTGTGGCAAAATAATAATGAATAATGGTCATTCTACTCTGTCCAGCAAGTGATCCTATACTCCATCCAGTTCGTACATGAATTCCTACAGCAGCCATTGATTTTCAGTCGCTGACCGCATATTCCTCAGCACTTCAGTTCTTGCATTTGTTCTACTTCACAATCAGTTGATCTTGTTATTAAAATGATGCAAATACTGTGGGGAGAAGTTACAGAACCCAAGAGGCACAGAGGTGCCCCTGATACCTTTGACATGGGTTCATGTGACAGCACTGTGTCGAATTAAAAATGGTTGCAGTGCAGAGCACATTATAGGAAAAAAAAAAACCAGCAATGAATAACATTCTTTATTAATACTTTCTTATTTTATTAAGGAAAATCACAAGATAGAATAGAGGAAATTTGATGCTAAGTTACTTGAGATGAGTTTTACTACCCATGGTGGGCCAGAAGACAGGATGGTGTCTTTACAGCATAGTACGTGGTGTGCTGCAGTAATTTCTGTTTAAGAGAACTTATAGTGCAAGCTATTGTATCCCAGAGTCCTCTGGAAAATAGCAGTGTTTTGTGTATTTTGATACGAGACTGGAATTGCATTGGGATTTATTTTGCTTGGAAAATGGCATCTGCTTCTTGGTTGGGTTGTTTTTTTTTCTATAATATATAAATTAAAGAAGCTCCTTGTTCAAACTGGATACATTTCTGCAGTGGGGAGACTGTGTCAGAACATCATTGGTTCGATTGTTAATAACTGCCATCTAATTTCTGTCTTGAAATTGCATTTACTTGCACTTCTGCTAATATTGCCTGTTAGCGTACCTAGTTCTTATATGTCTCTGGAATTTACCTCTCCAAATGTATTAATAGAAAGCAATCTTCTCCTGACTAAGGATTTTACTGAACTAAATAATCCAAATTTTTTTGCATCCTTTTACAAAAGGGATTTTCCTGTTCTTGATTTTTGGTGTCATGGTTCATTTGGTTTTTTACATCTACTTCAGCTTAAGTTCATCTTTCTCCACCTGACCTTGCAGCATGCTACCCAGTTCTTGCTAGTATCTTGTCTTGTACAATTGTCTTCACTTGCTTCTGCTGGGAACACTTTGTTTCTTGTATCCTAGGCCTACAAACACATTTTTCAAGTCTTACTACTGTTTAACTTGATTGTTATGTGATCAGTTAATCACTTACGTCCGTCCTTATTTTTGTCAGCAGCTTCAACATTATTGGAGAATTTGGTTTCATTATTCCCTCTGTGCAAGGTCTTGCTGTTGTCAAATTGCATACCATTTTCAGTACCTACCTAATGTCATCCTGTTCTTTTTGTATGATGTTTAAATCCTTTTCTGCATATACAGTGTTAACTGGAGATTTCCATAGCCTGCTTTTTTGGTATAAGGATCATTAAGGAAAATGCAAAAGGTTAGGACTGATTCTTTAGGAACTCCACACATAACCTTCTTCTGATCTGATGGCTTTCCATTCAGTGTAACTCACAGTTGTCTCTGGCATCTACATATTTGGTTCCTTTCCCAAATTCTCCATCTTAACTGATATGACACAGTATCAAAAAAGCCCGTACCCCATATGGCGCAGTATAAAAAGTCCCTATAAACTTGCTGCATTTCCTTTATCTAGAAAAATTTGCTGTCTTACCAAAGAAAGATGTCAAGTGAGTTTGGTACAATCTACCTCTGGTGAACCTGTATGATACCTTATTTGATGATCATGTGTTTTCTTCTTTGTCTTTGAATTTTGCAAGGAAGAGTACTTATTCTCAGTGGCATGCTGGCTTTTGATCAGAATTATAGATCTGACGTGTTCCTGATTGCTTTTTTTTCTCCTTTTTATTATAATATAGGCACTGTGTTCGCTTTTTTCCACTTGTGAGTTTATAGGTTTATTAAAAATCCTTTCTGCTGGATCTTTGATCTCTTGTGCCTGTTCTTTCAGAGCACTGGGATGAAGGTGATGCAAACATTGCTCTTTAAGTGTGTTTTCAGCTCCTGAGTTCTACTTCCAGCTAAGTCATTTGTCCTATATTTTACTGAGCTTGTGCAAGTTCTTTTTTTTTTTTTTTTTTTTTTTTTTGTAATATATATATTTGAGCTGTATTCACAGAATCATAGAATGGTTGAGGCTGGGAAGGACCTGTGGAGGTCATCTGCTTCAACCCACCTGTCCAAGCCAGTTGCCCGGGTAGTGTTTGAATATCTCCAAGGGTAGAGAATCCACAACCTCTCTGGGCAACTCTTGGTCATCCTCGCAGTAATATGTTCCCTGGTGTGCAGAAGGAACTTCCAGTGCTTCAGTTTGTGCTTGTTGCCTCTGGTCCTGTCACTGAGCACCACTGAAGAGACCCTGGCTCCATCCTCTATGTACTCTCTTGAAGTACTTACATACACTGATGAGATTCTCTCTAAGCCTTCTCTTCTCCAGGCTGAACAGTCCCATTTCTCTCAACCATTCCTCATGTGTGTGATGCTCCTTCCTTGTTGTTGGAATCTGATCCCAAATAATATTCCTGACTTTGTCTGCTGTATGGGGGACCTCATTGCTCTCTACAACTACATGAGGAGAGGTTGTAGAGAGGAGGGTGTTGGCCTCTTCTCCCAAGTGACAAGGGGACAGGACGAGAGGGAATGGCCTCAAGCTCCACCAGGGAAGATTTAGACTAGACATTAGGAAAAAATTTTTCACGGAAAGGGTCATTGAGCACTGTCAGAGGCTACCCAGGGAGAGGGTTGATTCACCTTCTCTGGAGGTGTTTAGGGGACAGGTGGACGAGGTGCTGAGGGACATGGTTTAGTATTTGATAGGAACGGTTGAACTCAATGATCCAGTGGGTCTCTTCCAACCTGGTTGTTCTATGATTCTATTCTATGGTTCTGGTAGAAGGATTGGAGATGAATTTTGTTGTTTTCCATTTTGATGATGTGTTTACCAAAAAAAAGTTAATCCATGCAAGATTTTTCACCAGCTTGTGCAAAAAACAATCAGATTTTGACACCCACGGTGTCAAACTGCCACCACTTTAGATGTTTAAGGGTTTTTCACATGTTTGAAATATAAAGCTTTGCATATAGAATTATGTAAAATATAGTACTGATTTAATTTCATTGTCACAAACCTTTCTCTCCGTTTCTTAAAATTTCAATTAGGAACAGAAAGCTTTTGTCACTTGAGGTATTGCTGTCATTACCTCATGAGTCTTGTGACATACCTACTACCAGATCTGTCCATATTATTTACATATTATTTACCAAAATAGCTGTTCCCTAGCTATTTTGGTACGAATGGAAATACACACTGAAGAAAAGCCCCTCTAAAGGCTGGCTGTGTCATGATGTTGGTGTCACAGTTGAATCTAATCTTTATTCTATATCTAGGGGATTTGATCATTAGTATGAATCTAGACATTTAAATCTGGGACTTATTGTTTGTCTCAGTACAAATCTCAGATTGAAAAATAGAATTTATGCCGTGTATGTGATCTTTCCTGACTTCAGTTTTTATGTTGTGCAAATTAAAGAATACCAAATTAATAAAGTGAGACTTTCTTTGGCTCGCCTACCTGCATCAATCTCAAAATCCATACTGATCTGTAATTGAAAAGAAAACAAACTGGGGATAAGTGCAAAGAGAGTAAAAAAATCTCATGTCCAAATTCAGAAGTTTGCTTCTAAGTAAAATATTGAACACAGATCTGCTGAACCTAGAATCAGAATCCACAAACTCAGTACAAAGATTTTGACTGTATATTAGGTGCTCTCATTTCACAGCCAGTCCTCACTCAGTGGATCATCTTCCCATCATTGGGTGAAAAGATGCACAGAAATAGAATTACCCTTTCCACAGCTTGGAGAGACGAGGCCTGTGGGTTTTGACTTCTTGTTGTGGTGGAAGAAGCTAAGAGGAAAAAAGAGCCCTGAGGGCAGTGTGAGAAGTACTTTACTAGCAACATGTCATCCAGAGAGAAATTTGAAGCACCAAGGCTCAGCACAGTTGGCAACCCACCAGCCAGTGGGTCTGCTCTGTGTGGGGAGGAGGTAGGAATGCTGGAGTCTTTTTAGGAGGGACATAGGACAGAAGTGCTTGGGAAGTACTGGCCAACATAATGATGTGTTCAAATGGCAGGTTCAGCAAGACAACTCTCATTGTGCGTTTAGGAAACCAGCCAAGATGCTGCTTGGTGCTGAAGAGCATGGAGGATATCTACATGTGATGTTCTAATGTACAGATGTCTGTAAGATTTAAGAGAGATACCAGCAAGAGGTGTCACCATTTCCCAGCACAACACAGCTATATTCAAAACATGTCTAGATTATGGTGTTTCTTTGCTTAAAATAATGGTGCATCACTAAGTTGAGGTGTTCAAATCCTCATATGAACCCTTTCAAAACAAAGGTAGCTTTTATCCAAACATTCAGTGATGTTTATTTTCACATATGTTTTCTTCACCCAAATTGAGCTGTTATTCTAGAATTACTTAAAATAACCCCAAAACCAAAATGAAAACCCCAGGAAATCTGACCTCAGAAACTTTCTGTTGTGATGGAAATTTTAAGTCACATTTCTTCAAAAACCTGAAAACTTTAGGACTTGCAAGGTAATGTGATTTTTGCCAAGCATCAGGCTCATAAATATGCTGTATTCTAAAAAAATAATGTCTCAGATGTTACAAATTAAGAAAAAGAAGAAGATTAAAAAATAACACATCTTCAATGGTAGTGTCAGTAATGCTCCCTCAACAGGCCTTTTTTCACGAAATATTGGGTGGACTAAAGATGCAGTACTTTCATTTTATACCTATGCATGAAAGAAAGCAGGTTGGAATTACACAGTTCTGCCAAAAGAATGGTTTTCCTGTCATTATGAAGAGCTGGTTCTGAGACTGCACTTTGTCTGCCTGAAGTGTGGGCTGTTGGCAGAAGAGGTGTTAGGACTTCATTCTTCTTTTTCTGCATATTCACATCTTCTTCGTTATGGTGGCACCAGGATTTGTAGGTGGTGCTGTTAGCTGGCTCAGGAAATTCATTTGATGATAAACTAACCTGGCTAAGAAAGAAACAGGAAGGATGGGTTTTAGTTTTTATTTTACAATAAGGTAAGTTCCTTGCTCCCTCTCACCATTTGGCTATGTGAATATTACCATTACTGTTCTAAAATGGTACTGCAGCTTTCATCTTCACCCACTGGGAACGGCAGATTAAATTGACCGTGTAACTGCAGCCTGGGGAGATGTCTCTGCTACAAATTGCAATGTGCTGTGGAGGCACCTGGAATAGTAACGAAAGGGCTATTTTGGATATCCTGTTTCTCAGCAGTCTGCTAAGAGGAAGGGGTGGACAGGCTGTGCTCCTTCTCATCCCATTACCAGGAGGAGATGATACCAGAGAGAAAATAAAAGAAACTGTGGGTTTAAAACTGTGTAAAGAGCTGTCTAGGTGTTGTGGGGGCCAAGAAAGCTCATCAGGCATTTTTGGATAACAGTGGTGTTGTATCTCAATAGAGAATAAGGCTATGTGGTGTGTGAACCCATATTCCCTTTATTGTTTTTAATAGGAAATTTGAAGACGAAAGTACTTGATGATCCATAGTAAAAGTTTAGGTCTGTTGGTCCAAACATTTTTTTTCATCCTCCTTTGTATTAATCACTCCTAGGTCATGTCTATGGGACTTACTACCTTACTACTGCTCTCACAATTTTAAGTCATGAATTATGTGCCTTGAGACACTTGAAAAGTGCAGTGAATCACTTTTTTTTATTCTTTTGATCTTTATAATGTGATTGTCTCTTCTTTCTTGGATGCTTTGCACTTCAGTAAAGATGTTTGCTCACAGTGTGTTATCATTAGGAGTCAAAATTAACATGACTTATAATGGATAAACAATTTAGTTCTTTGGAGATGGTGTTTTAAAGAGGTTTCTGAAATGTTTCAGAAATATTCCACTAGTTTTCCAGGCAGATGCACTAATTTCATTAATTCAGTTTTGAATGTAAGTGAAAAGTAAAATCTGCGAGTTGTTAGTAACTGGCATAAACCAGATCACATTTCCTCCATCAGCCTAGTCTGATGACCTGCATGATCAGTGACTTCCCACACAAAGCTCCAGGTACAGTGTCTGCCTGGCCTGTTACCCTGTCCTCCAGGGAAGGTAAAGTTTACCACTTGTAGTTTTTCAGGTATTTTTCATCTCTGTTCTTGTCAGAAAGGTCCCGCTCAGCTTTTCACCTATATTTGCATGTCCACCTTTGAACAGGTGAATAATACAGGGATCCCTTTGCAGATGAATTTCCAGGCTTTGTCCAGTAGGTAATATTTCTTTCTAAGACTTCTCCACCTGTTGAAAATGCAAAGAAAAGAGCTTTCCCTTGCACTGATCCAGTGATATGGAGCTATACACAGGCTGTAAAATTTTCCTAGCCCTTCAGGACACATGGGTGCACGGAGAAAATGTCCAGGAGCAGTAATAGACGGATGGCTTCAAAGTAGTTCTCAGAGCCTGCTTCTAAATCAGATGATACAGTAGCGCTGGAGATAGCAAAACTATGCTTCTGTGGAGGCAAGGTGAAAGCAGAATAGGAAATTTGAATTACTCTTTCCTGCCTTGAAGTCATTGTCTAAAATCAGCTCCGTTAGCTCCTGGCTCTTTGTCAGTCAGAGCACAGGAGGAGGTGGTAACCAGCCAGGAGAATATGACCAAGGCTTTTAAATACTGTTGCTTGGAAAGCCTTATTAATGGCTGCATAGATCGATGTGCAATAATTCTTTCAAGCAGTATCTTTTTAAAAGCCTTTAGCAATCTGTCATCCTTGTCTCCCTCCCCCCTAGTTAGAAAGCCACATTAGTCAGGAGAAATCGCACGGTCCTGGGAAGTTTCAAACTGCATCTGCTGATGCTGTCACGAAAATGCTACTGTGCAGGGGCACAGGTGTGAATACAGTGACAGCTCCTTCACATCCTCCGCTCAGGTCATCCTGGAGGGACAAGCAGAAAGAAACGGGGAGGCAGGCGAGATTCTGTCAGGTGCATGGGAACAGTACCGAAGAGAAAAATGGAATGCCCTCTTCCAGGAGACAAAGATCGCGCTGTCTGTGAGTGTTAGCTTAACTTCTTTGAATCTGTTTTGAAGAGAAAGGGGAGTTTTCACTGCTATTTATTTTTTTCTGAGTTTAGCTACCTGTTCGGTATATCTTAGCCTTTGCTGTCACTGTGGCAGAAATGTTTAATCTGTTTGTTGGGTTTTTTCTTATGATAATTCATAACTTGCTGTTATTTTGTAGGTGGTTTAAGCTCCCACCGTGTTTTTGGCATATTAGAAACATCAGCTTTAGATAAGCACGTCTGTATTTTAAGTAGAGATCTTTAAACCTCTTATGTTGTGCAATGGCATTAAATATTGCTTCTAAAGTTAATCTGCCCCATTAGCTATGGTTGTAAGCTAGAACAAGGATTTAGGAGGTATTAAATTTTATGATAGTAAAGAACGCTGGGTATGGGAAGCCCCTGTCTCTCTCTAATGGAGAAATCCTGAGTCATTTACTTCATGATGCATCAGCAAAAATACTTGGGTGTGGCTTTGATTTCCAACTGCTGCTGTAACAAGACTGAAAGCTACAAGTGTCTTAACCAAATTTGTGATCGCAAAAGGTTTTTCTCAGAATATGCACAAAATGACCCACTTACTAAAGTGTGATATCTCTACGTGCAAGGCTACAATAGATTTAAGTATTTGAAGTGATATCTGTCATAAGTGAGCTCTTCTGAGGCTGGGAAATTCTCTTCTGTGACCACCTTTCCATAGGATAGCAATATACAATGCTATATATACGTGATTTATCTTTTAATGATTGGCTTGGATTTTTTGTATTTGTTTTTACTGTAGGCTGCAAGTTGCAAATACGGTGTTTGGTCTTCAGTTTAGGTGATGATTTTTTCTAACCAAGTCAGTGCTGTATGTCAAGTGGCATTAAAATAAGCATTGGGGAGGGGTTAAAAACAAAATGAGTTGAGTAGACTGTACTTTAATCCTGCAGAATGTATCCTAGGTTTCGAATGAGACTCAGCTAGTTCTAAAAATGAAAAAAGGAGAACTGTAATTAACATACATATGTGAGTGAGGTAGTTCTTAGCAGTGTGAATCTAAAATAAATAAGCTCAGAGAGTTATGAATGAGGGGGAAAGGTTTTTCTGTATTAATTCTTGAAACAGGAGCTTGTGTAAACCTATACTGTACTATTCTGTAAATAGCTAGTTACAACTGAGTAGCTTTGCAGTGTAACTGATTCTAGTGAATTAGAAATATTCTAGAAAGATATGTGTTTTTTCATTGTCAGTCTCTGCTGAGTCCCCAGGAAACCTAATTCTTAACATTTTCAAAAAGTATATTCCTACTCTATGCATCAACAGTTTCTGACTACCTTGCTTCCCTCATTAACAAGATTTTCTGTTTATGTTCTGTACAAAGTGCACCAAAGAATAATGACATTTTGTCTTCTATTTGTCCTGGAACTGTTTCTATTTCCAGCACACATTTTGGACAAGTAGCATAATAAACAAATGCCCTGGCTGTAAATGTAGTGCCTGTCTCTTGTATCTAGGTGGTCTCAGAAAGTGACTTAAAAGAAGAAACATAGAAAAATCTTCAGAAATAAATACAGCATATTGCTGAAAAACGCTGTGTTGGTATCCTCACTTACTTTAGATTGTATTTCCCATCAGTAATTGGTAGTACGATGGTAACATAAAAATAATTTTTATAAAAATAATTTTTTTCTTCTCTATTTTGTAAATGATTCATTACCGTATCATTCTGCCAGAGAAAACTAGAAATAAACAAATGAACTTGACTGTCAGACATGAGTGATACTAACTAATCTAGTTAGTATCGAAGTTGAGCAGTTGAAAGTAAAGGTTCAAAAATACATTGAAGTAGAACCCTCTAGAGTAATATGGTGCTATATTAATAGGAAGGTGATATTTTACATTTTAAATTTCCTTTTTATGCTGTCCACTGAAACAACTTTGTTGTCCCTTTACCTCATATTCTATCATAAAGGCTTTCTTTCGAGTCTAAATAATGATTTTGGTTTGATTTGGTTTTTTAATTACAACCTATTACTGCTTGGAGGGATAAACTTTCTGGTATGTCCTGAATTTCTTAAATTAAAAACATAGTATCTACAACATATGTAGAAATGTAAAATCAGTTGTTCTTTTTTAAATTGTTGTTTTATTTTTCAACATTGGACTGTTGAAAAAGTGAATGTCTGAATTTTTGGCAAACAAGATTAGGGGGAGAAAAGGCAGATTCCTCCTATTTTCCCCAATGAAGAAACGGATTTTTTTTTTTTTTAAATGTCACCATGGCATTTGCAGATGGAACCAGCTGTGGCTGACAATGTAGGTGAATAACAGCAGGAATTGAAACCAGGAACCTTTTCTCACAGTTAGAAGTGCTCGTGCAAGAATATGTGTATATCTGTGATCTTTTCTGATGGGAAAGAAGGCATTTAGGAGTGAGAGGCTTAGATGTAAGCTAGAAATACAGAGCTATAATTTGTGGAACATCGGACATATTATGAGATTTAGTTTTTGTTTATAAAGCTGAAGATGAAAATACGCTTTGTAAGCCTTAAGTGTAATACTTATGTATCTTATTTTGAAACAGGCAGTATATAGAATAGGATATTTTAATGCCATCATATTGTAATTCTGTAGTTGCATTATTAATAATTTTCTGATCCTTTGACAATGTTGTAACTTTTGTGTGAATGTTCACATCCATAAAATCTACTCTTCAACTTTTAAAATTCCTTTACTGGATTTTCTAGCCATTCCTTACGGGTGTCATGGAAGAAATTTGCTATAGACGATTGGAGACATTCTAAGGGTGTTATACAGGCCACACAGCTTTACAAGTGACAGGTTGAGCAATATCTAGGACATGATATATAACAAATAAATAATGTATGCTTTTTATCTTCATGTAGGCTAATGTGTATATGCCATCAGTGATATTTCTAATAGAAGAGGAGTGTAACCTTCAAATTTTTGGAGCAAATTGTTAAGCTGAGTGTTAGAGAACTCGCTCTTAATGGAAGAATTCTCTGGTCAGTTCATTAAGGTTCTTTGTAATCTAATTTCGCAAACGCCTTAACTTACTTCTTGTTCAGCACTTTATTTACCCACATCCTACACTCTACTAATGGATTCAGGAAGGGAAACACTGGGTTTACTTACAGCATAAGGGATTTTAGGCACAGCATAGTTCATGGTCATTTAAGTTAATAAAAAATTAGGGTTTCCAATGTGCACTTAAGTTCTACTAATAATCTTTTAAAAAAGAATGGGGAAGAGAAAGCACATGAACCAGAGAAGGTGCCAGAGGAGGATTGTCATAGCCTGAGTACTTTCTGAGAAACTGAAAGAGGAGGAACTACTTGGAGGAATATGTGATAAACATTCAAGTTAAATTTTATTCGGTTATCATTTGCTAACTCAACAATCAGGAAACTAATTTCTAGTTCCAAGCAGTGGTAAAAAATTGTAAATCTACCCATAATGAGACCCTGTAAAAGCCTTCAAAAAGTTTAATGGGAAGGAATTTATGTAAAACCTAGTAAGGAGCCCGAGTTCTAATTTTATTACAGGAACAAATAAAATTATTCACAGAATCACAGAACAACCAGGTTGGAAGGGACCCATCGGATCTTCTAGTCCAACCATTCCTATCTAACACTAAACCAAGTCCCTCAAGACCTCATCCACCCGTGTCTTAAACACCTCCAGGGAAGGTGACTCAGCCACCTCCCTGGGCAGCCTATTCCAATGCCAAATGACCCTATGTGTGAAAAGCCTCCTCCTAATTTCCAGCCTAAATCTACCCTGGCGGAGCTTGAGGCCATTCCCTCTCGTCCTGTCCTCTGTCACTTGGGAGAAGAGGCCAGCTCCCTCCTCTCTATAACCTCCTTTCAGGTAGTTGTGGAGAGCAATGAGGTCTCCTCTCAACCTCCTCTTCTCCAGGCTAAACAACCCCAGCTCTCTCAGTCGCTCCTCATAGGTTCTGTTCTCCAGCCCCTTCACCAGCCTCGTTGCTTTTCTCTGGACTTGCTCCAGAGCCTCAACATCCTTCTTGTGCTGAGGGGCCCAGAACTGGACACAATATTCAAGGAGCGGCCTCACCAGTGCTGAATACAGAGGGAGAATCACCTCCCTGGACCTGCTGGTCACACCGTTTCTGATACAAGCCAGGATGCCATTGGCCTTCTTGGCCACCTGGCCACACTGCTGGCTCATGTTCAGTCGGCTGTCGACCAACACCCCCAGGTCCCTCTCCTCCTGGCAGTTTTCCAGCCAGGCTTCTCCCAGTCTGTAGTTCTGCATAGGGTTGTTGTGCCCCAAGTGCAGGACCCAGCATTTGGCCGTGTTAAACCTCATGCCGTTGGACACTGCCCAGTGGTCCAGCCTGTTTAGGTCCCTTTGCAGAGCCTCCCTACCCTCCAGCAGATCGACACTTGCACACAGCTTTGTGTCATCTGCAAACTTGCTAAGGGTACCCTCAATACCCTCATCCAGGTCATTGATGAAGACATTGAACAGGACTGGACCCAGCACTGAGCCCTGGGGGACACCACTTGTCACTGGCCTCCAGCTGGACTTAACACCATTTACCACCACTCTCTGGGCCCGGCCATCCAGCCAGTTTTCTACCCAGGAGAGTGTGCGTCTGTCAAGGCCAGAGGCTGACAGTTTCCGTAGCAGAGTGCTGTGAGAAACTGTGTCAAAGGCTTTACTGAAGTCCAGCTGGGGGCTAAAGTTTCATTAATATTTGGAGAGATGATGTGGGTTTTGCTATTTCTATAGAGTAGGAAATATACTGTTTACAGTTAAATGGAAAGTTTTGATGTTGCCAAATACCCAGTAAGAGAGTATAATTAGGCATTCTTAAATCTCTGCAATAGATGTAGTATTCAGGATTTCAACTAATTCTCTCTGTCTTCAGTGCACAGAGTCTCTGTCTCTCTCTTTGACTTTCTTCATCCATTTTTGTGAGGAAATGGAACCAATCTAAACATCATCAGAGTAGCTTTCTTGATCAGCTTTTGGAAAATAATCTCATCATGGACCCCAAAGCTAGGTGCACCCTGAGATACTGCTTGAAAAACTCCTTGGTATATTTGGATTCTTTAGCCAGGTCTCTGTGTAAAATACAAGAATGGTTGTGTCAAATGATGATTGGCGTTTGCTTGTGACAAGTATGATCAAGGTGATGGACAAGTGTGGTCAAGACAATGGACAGGTTTGTCAAGAGCCTGGTTGTGATTTCCTTGGAGTCGTGCCTGGAACAAGCATCAAAACTATGATTCTGAATAAAACATTATGTTCACCCACTGGTTTGCCTGTATGTCTTTACCTGCATGGGGAAAATTCTGGCTGGTTCTGTCTGAAACTTCCATGCTACCCTGAAACCTCTTGTGTGGAAGTGTTCAGGTTGCTCCAGGTGTGCCCACAGTGCACAACCTGACTCTATGTGAAGACCATTTTCAGAAGACAAGGTTACACATATCAATTCATATTCTCAATTTTGTCCATAAATTATTAAGGGAATTTAACAGTGTCTTAAATAAGATAAGTATTCCAGTTTATTTGTGTTTTCGTTTCCATTTTAATTAAGTAGTTCTGGTAAACCAACATGTTCTACTTAGAAATAAAGGTACCTTCTTTCCAGGTGATCCAGAACATTGTTTAAGTACAGCTAGATGCATTTGAACCAGTACTCAACCATGGAGGAAGGGTTGAAAAAAAAAAAGAGGATAGGGTTGTCACACTGGAAAAATTCCCACAAGGAAATGAGTCATTAACCTATCCTAGCGTTTTGCACGTTCCTCTTTGTGGGTAAGGAAGATTGTACATGCACAGAGCTATGGATCACTACAAGTGTTTGAGTTTCAGCTCATGACTGGGTACTTAATCTGTTGTGAGTAACTCAGAGGAAGTGTGCAAAAGTATGAATTTGCATGCTTTGAATAGGTAAGAGTGATCATAATAGCACTGTGGTGATGGAGTTTAAAAACCCCCTAGAGGTAACAAGTTGATTTGTTCAGCTGATACGATTACTTCCAGGTTTTATTGTATGGCAAGCAGTCATGTGAGATTTGCCCATGTTGTTACATGGTCACAGTAGCTGGGCCACCTTCTCAACTTGCACGAGCAGGTTAATATATATTAGGTTAATATATAACAGGTTAGTATATAACAAGTTGTAGTAGATGTTCTGTTGATGGTAGTTTCTGCAGACCTTCAAAACTGTGCACTGACTGTAAAGTTTTTCCTTTTTCTGTACAGTATTTTTGTTATGTTGCTGGTCCTACATTATAATTCTTACAATGGTTCATGTTCTTCCTGTGCAGTTCGCTTGTGTTTGTTTGCATGCTGGTGTGGGACGTTGATAAGAACTTTCAGATGTCAAAATGAATCCCTGACTAACTGGGATATTTCGGATTGATTGATGAGAGTTTTTATTAAAAAAGCAGTCTCTTCACATGTCCTGAGAAGAACTGGAGTTAGAATAAATATCCTTTCCGTCCAGTCTGTCCTATGTACTGCTGCATACGTGGATGTAAATAGAAAAATGAGAGTTAAGTAAATATAGATATCTGATGCAGATAATAACAAGAAATTTCAGATGTCTATATAGATAAACATCTAAACATGCAAAACCCCACTCACTGGCAATCATAATTCTATACTTTCTCCAAGTTAAATGAAGGACTTATTGTAAATTAGTAATTTTACTAGTGCCTTAAAAAAAGTTGAATGTTTTTGTTGTCTTTTTTTTTTTTTAAAAAAAAAACTCCTTTGCCGGAAGTGCTAGTACCATCCTCAGAAAGAGCAGAAACCTTTTTCTAATTTGATTTTCCATTTCTGTAAAGTATTCTGTAGGTACCTAACCAGGTTACACTGAGACTTTATTTATTGAAGCTGGAAAAGTGCTCTAGTTTTCAAGTTTGTTTCAGTAGAAGTGGTTCAAAGTATAATCTATTCAGTTTTTATAAACTTTAGGAAACCATTAAGTGCTTCAGAGTCACACAATAATATTTTAGAATATATTAGCCAATAAATAATTTATTTATTGAAAACACATAAGTTATAAGATAAAGAACCCTATCAGGTAGCCTAGAAAAAATTGTCCTGTGGGGAAAGTTGGTTGATTGCATGCTTGTTTTTCATCACATTGTTTAGTATGTTGTCTCTCCTGCAGCCTCTTTCTTTATGGTCACAATAAAACTTAAGGAACGTATTCAAAGGAAAATTTTTACTTTATTGCTTAACTGTGTTGGGTCTTTTCCTGTTGCATAGAATCACAGAATGGTTTGGATTGGAAGGGACCTTAAAAGACCATATTGTTCCAGCCACCTGCCTTAAGCAGGGACATCTTCCACTAGATCAGGTTGCTCAAAGCCTCATCCAGCCTGGCCTTGAACACCTCCAGGGATCTATGGCCTCTCTTGGCAACCTGTTCCAGTGCCTCACCACCCTCATTGGAAAAAAAAAAAAATCTTCCTTGTATCTAATCTGAATCTCTTCTCTGTTAGTTTAAACCCATTACCCCTTGTCCTGTCACTACAGACCTTGGTAAAAAGTCTGTCTGTCTTTTGAGCGTCCTTTAATTATTGAAAGGCCACAACACGGTCTCCCTGGAACCTTCTCCAGGTTGATTAACTGCAGCTGTCTCAGCCTTTCACCATTTGAGAAGTGTTCCATCCCTATGATTATTTTCATGGCCCTCGTCTTGACCTGCTCTGACAGATCTGTATTTTTCCTGCACTGAGGACTCCAGAGTGGGATGGAGGACTCCAGGTGGGGTCTTACAAGACAATAGAGTAAAGGGGTAGAATCCCCTTCCTCAGCCTGCTGGACACGTTTCTTTAGATCCAGCTCAGGGTATAGTTGGCCTTCTGGGCTGCAATTGCACGTTGCCAGCTCATGCCCAATTCTTCATCCACCGTTATCGCAAAGTCCTCCTCTGCATGGCTGCTCTCAATCCATTCGTTGCTGGTTGTGTGACTGCTCTATTTGCAGTTGTGTTTTGTGGGAAATGGGGAATGATTTTTTACCATTGTTTTTTCTAATTTTTCTTTATTAACTCTCTTTCAGAATTCCCCACTCTACCAGTATCTGCAGGATTTGGGACACACAGATTTTGAAGTATGCTCCTCAGTGTCGCAGAAGGCAGAGCAATGTGCAGCAGCAGAAAGCCAAAAAGAGCGGGTTGTGCATGCTCCCCAGAAAGTGAGTGCTCTCCTGTTCCTGAGTATTTACCTTCTCAAAAAAGAATGGCATTACTTCACAAGTAGGCAAAATCAGAGAGGATTTAAAAATGAATAACTTAACTGTAGTTAAAAGAACAACCAATTAAAAAAACCCAATGAGTTGTCATGCCTTGTCTACAAATGTGTTTAGAAAAGCATGGTTTGCCAGCATAATTTGAAGTGTTTCATTCCACTTAGTAAGCTAAGAAAGCAAGAGACCTTGATAGTGAAATTTTTTGAGTGTTGTAAATTGTCTTATTTACTAGATATCACTTTGTTAGCTTAGCATGACATTCTGGGAACAAAACCTGTAATTTGTTGGAACAACAAATTTTATAGTTCCCAACCCTTCTCAGGCATTTAGTTGCTAAATATTGCTTACTCTGTCACAAAAACATATTAAGAAAGAGGATTTCTGGGAAGTATGAATACAGTAACCAATCATGTTAAGACAGTAGAACTGTGCTTAAGTTATGGCAGTTTTCTAACAGTAATGGCTGACATGGGGTCATGAACTTGATTAGCTGAGGCTTCTTATTTCTGTACTGTTAAGTGAAGGCATGTGGATTTTTACAAATCATTTTGGTATTAAAATGATGCTTGAGAATTCGACCATTTAAAACCTACTGTGGCCTACACATTTTTTGGTTTCCTTATTAGAAATAAATGGTATTTTTCTGTCACTGGTAGCATAAAGGCCATGTAACTGAGATGAGGGGCTGTAGTGTGGGCAAAGAAATTCCCCTACTGAGGAAGCTAATGTAGGAATCTCTTTGCAACAAGTATATTGAAAATTCAGTAGTCAATCTGTCTTCTCCTCTATGCAGACTTCTTTATCCTGGCCACTGCAGGCTGAGGTGGGTGATGCCTCACAGGTGAGAACTCAAACCATTCATGGGTTGACACGTGGCCTCTGAGAAATTTCTTTCTCCTCTCTCACCACCATCCATAGCATCTTCCATCTTTGTGCACCTTAGGTCATCTGATTCTTGCCCACTGTGGCTTGTAACCATCCACTGGACCTCAGTTTGCCTGTTATCCATTCCTGGTTTGTACCTCTGCAGCTATTTTCAGATCAGAAGTTCACAACCTCTTCTATCTCATTTGTAAGCTCTGCTGCTTCCCTCTTCCACAATGTTCCACCCTCCTAATTAGCTGACAGTGAGCAGGGGACGGCATCCTATTTCTCCCAAACACAGGCAATACATGAGTGGCCCTGTGATCTCCATAAGGTCTCCCTGCAGACTGTGGTGGATGGGAGATATGGCAAATAGCAGGTGTGGTGAATGAGGAGAGCTGATGCTTTTCTTAGGATCTTTTCTCAAATAATACTATCTTAATATATAACCACTACTCAATTCTCAAGTTGCTTCAAGGAATTGTCCAGGTAAAAGTTGCTGTTAGTTAGGCTTTTTTTCAAGAGTTCTTCCCACTTTCGTGCATGTCCCTCTTGTTCCTCCTTTGTTTTTGGTCAGAACACTTTTTTTCCTGTGGTATTTTTAATCTGTTCTATTCTGTGTAGGATCTTAGGTGAGGTAGAATTCAGAAGTATATGAATTGAGTTACAACAAACGAGTTTTTTTCTGATATGGGGGAAGAATGCGTGTGTTTTGAAATGTTTAGAATAGTATGGTGTTTTTGCCAGGATTGACATGTAGACTTTGAAACTGAAATTTAGAAGATGCAGTGTGAATCTTATTTATCTGGCTGTATTCAGAGAATTGTGGGTAGGTCATATTTTCATATAGTGATACCGATTTCAGCGACTCTGCATAGACTACAAACTTACTCACACATTCTTAAGTCCGTTTGAAAAGTCGGCATAATAAAACATGAAACAATTTACTTTGGTTTTCAGTACCCTTGGGATCTTTCTTCAGGGACAGATCAGTCACAGTTTATGTTGCATCTATTGGGCAGGTGAATTGCACACTTTGATCCCTGCTTTCTTAGAAGTCCTCTGGGAGCATGCTGTGTCTCCTTATTCTCACACCCCACTTCTGATCAAAGATGACCACAAAGATAAGATACAGGGGATGTGTCCATTGAGCTGTCATGTTAAGTAGCACCATGTGGCCAACATCTGGATTAGACAGAGTTTGTAAAAACAATCGTACAATAATAAGAATCCCTGTGTTTAGTACTGTTCTTACAGGGTTTACAGCTTTTCAAAACATTTGGCAATCTTGTAGAAAAAAAATTATGAAGGAGCCTTGTACAGAACTCCCGTATTGTATGCTGAGGATTTGTGAGCCTGAGAAACAGATTAGCTATGAGGAGAAGGAGAAGTGGTTCTTGCAGTGTTTCCATGCTTCCTTGACTCGCTTCTCTAATGCCAGATTATTTCAAATTTAATGAATAAATTGAGTACTGTTACTGTTGATGTGGGTAGCAATTGCATTTGTAAACATGATTGTTTCCATCAGTGATTGAAAGGCAAGGCCGTATTTAATTCAGGGTTTAATTCAGATTTTTTTAGACTTTGATTTAAACTACCTTTAAAAGTATTCATGGAAATACTAAGGCCACTACCCTAACTTTCTGGAATTGTCAGCTGGCTCACAATAACTCTCAAGAAAACACCTGAAAAACATATTTTCTCTTTAAAGCTATTGGCAATTTTGTTGTACATTTACACTGAAGATACCTGTTCTGACTTAGTGCAGAAAGACTTTAATTAAACCACTGTTAATTGAAAATTAGGGTGACAAATCTCATCATGATTATTTGTTCTTTGCTATGAAGAAATGCATGGCCTATCGCTTATTAGCTGCATTACTTATTTCTGCATTGTTATTTTTGTGGAAGTCAGTAAAGCAGTTTGATGCTGTGTTCTTGTGTGTAATTTCAACTGAATTTAATACAGAAGCACTGAGTGGTTAAGGACCTCAAAAGTATGAAGATACACTGCTTTTAAAAACCTCAAGCATTCTGGTTTTTTTCTATTCTCCTCAAGCATTTTACACTTGATATTATTGTGTTGGGAGCAAGCCCTTTAGTATTGTGTCAGATGTAGAAGTAATTTGTCATGGTTTGCCGTTCAACTTGAAGGGTGTGGTGTGTAAAAATGAGCTGCCCATTTCTTACAAATACTAGGATGACATTCACATTGTCTCATCTCTGTCTAGACAGGGATACATAGTGAAAATAAGGAAGAAACCTCTGTGTACTGATGATAAAATGTTATGGGTTCTTTCTGCTGCTGTTTCAGTACCAGTTTGGGCACGTTAATGCTTTTCTTTAGTAATCTGAGGTCAAAAAGTCTGGATTTTGTCATTTAATTTCTGTGTCCCATATTGGTAGGATGACTTGAAAGGAAAGAGAGTGATGGAGAGGCAGCTGGATTTTTGAGGATCGGAGGCTTTGTTGTATCTTCTGCATGATGTACACGCAAATCATTTGTGGTCCAATCCAGTCATTTCCTCATTTTTACTTGAGACTGTTAGCACTTCCCTTCTCTCAGATTTTGCTGACTGAATTTACTGAAATGATAAGTGTCTGGAAAACTAGTGGTATCTGAGTTCTGGATGTGTACCTATCCACAATCCTAGTATACAATTATCTTAGCTTAGGCTTACTGTAATGTGAATATAATCACAGGGACTCGATGATGTTCGATGCTGAGTGATGCTAGGACCACTACATGTATAATTACTGTGCTAAATCAAAGAATCATAGAATGGCTTTGGTTGGAAGGTACCTTAAAGATCATCTAGTTCCAGCCCTCCTCCATGGACAGGGACACTTCCCACTAGATCAGGCTGCCCAAGGCCCCATCCAACCTGGCCTTGAACAACTGTAGCATTATCTTCTTTCTGAAGTGCACAAAATTGAAGGTTGTCAATGTGAGTGGATGATATATTTTAGATACCTGCTAGTTTGCTCTTTCTAGTTCATCCTGTATAACCGAGAAAGTCCTTAGAAGTCCTATAGAAGTCCTTATGTTTTAGATTCTAATGAATGTAGCTAAAATGTGCATGTCCTATACTATTTGTAAAAGATGTAAGGAGTTATGCATCTTTTTCACTCAGTTTACAGAGAATTTGACTCAGCAGTGTTCTAAAGTTGCAAGAATACTCCAGAAGCATTGGCGACATGACCCGACTTGTGTGTTGATGCAAGTTGTTTTACTTGTCAGTAACACTCCCAGTGGGAATGCAAACTGTGAGGCATTGCTCCAAGGATCTGAATAATCTAATGTGTTACTGTACTCTACTGGGTCACAGCCCAAGACAGTGGGTTGTCATGTTTTGTGTTTTCAAGCACTGACATGCCTGTTGAGTGTTTATGCAAGCTCAGATTTTTGTTTTCAAACTAGACCAGGGAAAATAAACCAAGAGATACTTACATAGCACACTAGCATGGGGTTTTTTTTTCCGTAATTCCAATCTAGTTTAGTCAGCTGGCAGCAGTTTAAAATTAACCTTGGTGTGGATTTAAATGTTCAGGATAAAAACCCAAGGACTTATGAAGTGGTTGGTAGGCTCCAAGACGCATAATTTTAATTAGAAAATGGTAAAGTAATAAACTCTTTCTGTACTTCACTTTCAAAGTACTGGGAAAAGTACTTCTGAATGAAGTATCTGTCTGCAGCTCAAATACAGAGCAAGGGCATTTGTTTAGTTCATCTCAGTTTTCTACAAATTGTAACAGAAAAATTTTGTTTTATTCTGCACTTGACAAGACTTTTGGTGGATAATCTAGTGCTACACCCTGCTCCTCTTCTAACTTATGTCAGTGCCCTTGAGCAACATCAAAATGCAATTGCTTGGATTTATTCCTTAATTTAAGAAGTGTTGATTGCTGGGAGAGCTCCTCCTAATAAGCTACAGTGATTTCTGTGTGTCAGGAACAGCTATCATTATGAAACCCCTGTTAATGGTTTGTCTCTCCACTGACCTAATAACTCTTCCTTTTGACATACATCTGCAATTCTATCTGTACATAGAAAGATAAGGCATACATAAAGAAGAATTTGAGTTAGGTTGCCTAAATGGATGCAGAAGTAAGTTATTTCAAAAATTGTTCTGTGAAGCATAAGGGCTTTAAGGTGACAGTTTCTGACATTACTGAAAGCCTTTCTGCCCTGGCTCGCTCTTTCAAACTTGAGTCATGCTGCCTTTCAGAGAGCTGTTGGGCTGATCACAGGGCTAACTGCAAAGCTCCATGCTCCTATTGCTTGGTTTTACTGGAGTTGTTTAGTCTAGGCAAAAGGAGACTGAAGGAAGACCTTATCACTCTCTACAACTACCTAAAAGGAGGCTGTAGTGAAGTGGAGGTTGGTCTCTTATCCCTGGTAGTGAGTGACAGGACAAGAGGAAATGGCTGCAAGGTGGGCCAGGGGAGATTTAGGTTGAATATTTGGAGGCATTTCTTTACTGAAAGGGTTGTTGAGTATTGGAAGAGGCTTCTCGAGAAGGTAGTTGAATCACCATCCCTGGAGGTGTTTAAAAGACAAGTAGATGTCGTACCTGGGGACGTGGTCTACTGGTGGACTTAGCAGGGCTGGGTTGATGGTTGGACTGGATGATCTAAAGCGTCTTTTCCAACAGAAACAGAGGAAGCTCATTTAATATAGACACCCTTTATGCAGTAAGCAGTTGTAATCTGTTTGTGGGGGTTTATTTTATTTTGAAACAGTTTGCCACAAAATATAAGTGCCTCTAATTAATTGTATTTGACATGCATTTATTTTGATTGCATGACATGTCAGCAGTCTGAAGATTAAGAAGCAAGACCTCAGAATTCATGAAATATGTGTAAGTAAATATTTTGAAAAAAACTTCCTGTCATCTCAGTCTGAGGAAAACAGATATGCAGCGTGTGTCAAAAACTCCATTTTTTTTCATTCAGCAGCTTACAGAGTCAAGCAAATGATGCATCTATTTCATGACAGTCTTTAGGTATCTTGTTTTAGGAAAATATGTGAGTAAAACGTGTGATGACCAAGAGTGAGTCCCTCTGATTAATGGTGATCAAAGTTCTGTTTACAGTTTAGATGAAAGAGGGGATTTAGGTTGCACAGGAAGCAGCACAGAGATTAAGTACCTGACAGCACAACTGGTTGGGACAGGGAGTTTCTGGGACAGTTCCACTTCTTACAATCACCCTTCCTTGTTCAAAACTTCTCCAGAGTGTTGTCCTCAAGCTGCAGTGGTCTACCAAAGAGAGGGTGTTCCTCTTCTGATCTTTTACTTTTCCTCAGTCCTTGTCATCCCTTTAGCTTCACTGCTTTTTTTTATCCTCAAGGAGAGAGAGAGTCTTTTGTATCAATAGCTGCCAACTTGAGATCAAGCTACTTCTAACTGTAGTTATTTTTAACAGTATAACATAACAATCCATTATGCTCCTAATAGGTGGGGCTACCAAAAGCTTTATTTCAGGCTCTTGTGACCAGGCAAACTGACGGGAAGCAGATGTTCCCTTAGTTACTCTGAAGTTAGGCCAGACACAGTAAACGAAACTTCCTTACAGGTATTTGGGTGTGACTTAACAAGGGCAGAAATAAAAGAATTGTCTGTTGTTATTTATTTTTGTCTTTTGTTGTTGTTGTTGTTGTTTTAATTGGAGTAATTTCTGTTCCCTTCAGCAAAGCATCCTGTCAAAACTAGTTGGGTTCTTTAGAAGTTGGTTTCCTTTTCCACAATATAAGAAAAACGATGACATACTTCACCGACTGGTAAGTGATCACTTTCCTTTTTTTTTTTCCCCCATTTCCTTTCCTAATCCACAAGACTTCCTCTCCTCTGTACCTCATCCTCTTAGCACCATCTTTGGTCTGTAGTGTTGGTTTTGGCTCTAAGAGTTTTACTTCTTCAGATAATATTGATTTGGGTTTTCAGAGTTACTGTGCCAGGCACATTTGGCACATAAGGACAGGAAAAGTATTGGTAGCCAGCTTGAAGATCTTAAAATGTGAAAGAGAAATTAAAATAAAATGTAAAAGAAATAAAATAAATTCCTGAAAGCTGAAAGGAATTAACTTACAGTGTAGCTATGTCGTGCAGCAGAAGACAGTCTGGAGGCACTGACTGAGAATGTCCATATGGTGCAGCCTAGCACCTTGCAGACACAGCTCAAGGCTCTAGAGCTTCATCTGAGTAGTGCTTCCTCCTCTGTTTCAGCTTGTTAGTTCTGGCATAGCACAAAAACAGTGCAGTTGTACTACCCCTTGACCCATCCTAGCCTATTTGTTTTTTCACTGTGAAGCTAATTAGAGCACCTCTGTTATGATGTTTCAGAACAGTATTACGCATTAAGAGCATCTTGTATCTATGTAGTAGCTGGGCTGTAGGGAGAGGCAAACCCACTACTCTCTACTACCTGTGGGCTCTTACCTCAGCAGTTTAAAAGCAGGTTTGGTATCCATCTGCTTCACCAGAAGTTGTATTCTTCTTGTCCTGGAACTTCTTGGGCCCAGGAAACATACAGGAACTTCTAGGGCCCAGGTCAGCCTGTGTGGGATAGACCTGAAGGGTGGTAGTTCTCCTCCGGATAGTTAAAAACAAGTTTTATGCTGCCTTTACACCTGTTCTCTGCAATGCCACTTTCTAGCCTGTTCAGTCTGTAGCCTGGGCTGGTCCGAGATTTGCTTTAACTCGCATCAAGCTGCTTCAGGTTCCTAGTCTGGCTTGCAAATGCCACATTAGCCACAGTGTTCCAGAATCTGAAAGTTAGAATTTGGATTTTTTTTTCTACTGGGATATACAGATGATGCCTTCAAACGTAGCTTAAAAAAAACTGAGAAACATGAGAAGTTAGGGTTTTCCATTTCTCAGAGAGTTCTGCTGAATCAAATTGCTATTTCTTCTCCCTTATCTCAAGAGGACAAAATTTCCTCCAAAACATCTTGTTACTAATCTTTGGTTGTCTTTTTTTCTGTTTTTCCTCCCTCTTCCCCTATGAATCAAAGGTATTATCTTCGCAGCTTTTTTTAGCCTTACTTTCTTGAGATGGATACACTACCAAAGAATATGGAAAACATGTTTCTCCTGCATGCTGCAGTAGGGTACTGAAGTGACTCAGGATGTGTTGGAGGAGGGCAGTTTCCTCTAGCACACAGTCCTGAAACAAACATTTTCCATAAGAGGAGAATGCAAGTCATCATGCGTGAAATCAATGTATGGAATTAAACTTTTGATTGGCTCTCTTGTGGCTGCAGAAATACGGTTGCATTCTATCTGTGACAGAACAAAACAGATTTTGTGCTATGAAATGTCAAACTTCTGCTAACAACTTCTATTAGTGGGTTTTACAGAAATATTCTCTTCTCCTGTAATCTCACTAGATGCAAAGATGCACATCTTCTGTGTTTGCTGGGGTTTATTATGACATTCTTGAAGTGGTTTATAATTATAGTTAGGTGCTATATGCAAAGTAAAATTTCAGGGGTCTTCTCTGGTGAATATATTTATCTTCAAGATCTATGTGTTTGTCTTGAAGAACTGTAGCCATAGAGAGAAAAAAAGGTAGCAAATACTTTTACTGTTTGCTGTTCTAATTATGATCTTCTAATAGATAATAGTCCCCCTCTGGTTCTTTCGCAAATATATTGGCATAATCTGTGGCATATTTCCAGGTATTGTTACTAACTAGGTCAAATCACAAAGTCAGTCCGATGCATCCTGCAAGTCTGAGCTGTTAGGAAATGTGAGTTTTTAAAGGTAAGCAGTTTTAATAAAAATGAAGAAGCTACTTATGATTTATCTGAAACATTCCTGTAGTCTTTGGGAACAGATTGCTATCAGTAAAGTGTAGAATGTCTGGGTGTTTTCCTTATTCTGCAGCTTAATTTTAAGAATTTGCATATTCTTTACTAATACCTGGTTTTTCTCTTGCCCATTCGTGGTAAGGATGTTGGATTTCGGTTTGACACGCTCCGTACCATCCTGCAACAGGAAGTTCTGCTACAGGAGGATGTGGAACTGATTGAGTTCCTTGACCCCAGTATCCTGTCTGCAGGGCAGTGTAAGCAACAGGAAAACGGACAGCTTCCAACGCTACGCTCCCTAGCAACTCCTAATATTTGGTATTGTACAGAGAATATCTCCCACTATATTCACTGAGAAACAAGCAAAAAATATGTTGTGTGTTAATTATGTTTTCTTCAGTTCTTTGAGTCTTTGGTTCACCAATCCCCACATTTTTCTAAACATATATTTTTTCCCCTTGGGTATTTTATTGAAAGAGTGGGTTTTAAACTGAGATACCTGCATGAGCAGATACTTCCTAATCCTAATATATGCTGTAAGGAAGAACTAACATGTTTGATTAATTTATGAACTTCTAAAGTTACATAGTGGTGAATTTGATAAATAAGACATAGAATCATAGAATCATAGAATGGTTTGGGTTGGAAGGGAACTTGAAGGGACCTTAAAGCCCATCCAGTTCCAACTCCCCTGCAGGGACACCTCCCACCAGACCAGGCTGCCTTATACGCCATCCAGCCTGACCTTGAGCACTCCTAGGAATGGGGCAGCCACAGCGTCCCTGAGCAACCTGTGCCGGTGCCTCACCATCTTCATGATGAAGAAATTCTTCCTAATGTCTGATCTAAGTCTTCCCAAAAGTGTTATATTTTCTTTGGTGCAATTAATTTTCAGATGTAGAACGCCAAAACAGACTAATGAATATTTAAGTAACACAGCGAGTGTTCTGATGGAGTGACTTGCTCAGAAATGGACAGGAGTCAGTAGATAAAAATATCTAGTAACACAGCCCACTGCTGTGTGTTCATACATATGTTAGGAAAATAGATAAAATTGTTATAAAGCCACTGCAGGTTAAAAAAACCCAACTACACTAGTTTTAATATGTCATTATTGATGCTCTCTGTCAAGCAAGAGGATCTGTGAACTAGATTTTTTCCAGTGGTTTGTCCAGGTCCCAGCACTATTCATTGTTTCTTTAACTGATCAGGTACATTTAGAAATTTGTGAATATTGCTCAGCTCATAGATGACACAAATTTGTAAGTGTTTTGGCAGAATGGAGTTCAGAAGTAGCTTGGAAACATTGGTAACAGTAACTTGGTAACATTGAAGTAGCTTGGTAACATTGAAATCAGTAGAAAAGTCATTAAAGACAAAAGTCTTAATATTATGTTTGTGACGGGAAAATCGAATTAACAAACACAAAGTGGTGAATAATTGGGTAGGCTGTGCTACTGAAGACAAGGACCTACATCACTGCAGAGCAGAAATTGAATGCATCAGCAAATTATTCAAAAAATGGCAAATCTCATCCTGGCATCCTTGTTATAAGCGGGACATGGGGTTTTACTTTCCTATCTGTTTCCCTGAGCTTTGTGTTAAACTACAGCATCTGATTTGGATGCCACACTTGAGAAACATATGCAAATTAGAGACGGCCCAGAGCCAAACAAAAAGAATTAATTTTAAAAAATGTAGGTTTTTGGAAACATTACAGTGTGCGGGATTTGTTTGGCTGAAATGGAGAAAATTGAGGTGGGATGGAACAGTGTTACAATGAGTAGAAGGTAGATAAGAAGGTAGTGATCAATTATTTATTCTGTTCAGAAAATGTAAAGATATGAGGAAGAATAATGCGATACATTTGCCAATGATTCAGGTTGAACTTGGGTAAAATCTGTTAAATTCTGAAGGTACTTAGCTACCTGGGTGGGTTGTGGTGTCTCCAGTTTCTTCTTCCGTCTGTCCATGACAATCTAGATTAAACAGAAACTGAAAATGGGACAAAGTGAGATCTTAAACACCTTCTAGACTTTCATTGTTGTGATTAGTTCTTTGTGTGTGTGCTTTTTTTTTTTAATTAAATGTACCAAGGAAGTTATAGACTTCATGCCTGCCCATTTTAAGATTAATTACATAGCTGGAATATTTTATCCCTGGATCTTTGTTGAAACTTTTTAGTAGCCCTGAAGACTTAACAGTTGTAAAGCTTGTAGAAACCCAAGCCAAGATTATATCTTGTTTTAGAAATGGGAAAATACTCCTTGTGAGTACTTCCAAAACTAAATACAGGATATGCAGCTTTAAGAGATGAAGAAGGCAAATATTTTTCTTTCAGGAAATTCTGAAAAAAGTTGTCGTGTACCTTGAAGCCCGTATCCTATCCATGAAGGCCATGTCCCATCCATCTCCATGAAGACTGTTGTAATTTTACAAAACCACAATTATTAGACTATATATGAATCACACTATTTTCTAGCAGTTATATATTTTTGTTGAATTTTTCTATATGCAAATAACAGATTTATGAAGTTTTTGACATGTCTTTGAGAAACAGCTGAACTGGGATACCAGTAACTCTCTCCTTTAAGGACTTTTGAAAGCTGTGGAATTATTTAAAACTATTGTTCTAGCTATCTTTACAAAAACATGTTAAAAAATAGTGGTGTTTTTGTGTCCAAGTTAAATGAGTCAGAATCTGGAAAAAATAAAGCTGGCATTGCTTGAGGGTTGTGTTACCAAAAGAAACATGCCCTTCCCTACTGTACTCTTGAACCTGGAAGTACAGCTATTCCAGTTCCTACCCACCCTGGCTTATAATGCTGAGCAGTCAGGTTTTTTTTATTTCTCTATTTTCTTTTCTTTTTTTTTTCCAAGTCATATGTGTAAGAGAAGTTAACCTTTCAAAGGCGTACATTATTCTTTTACTCATGCCATAAAAAAGCCAAATAAATGTTTCCTCAGAGTATACAGACCAAGTAATATCATGTACACAGATATCTAAATCTGCCACTAGGAGTAGTTTTTGGTGTTTACAGCTCCCATCAGAACCTACATAAAAGCCTTGTAATAAGATGTCCTAATCTCAAATGTAACCAAAATCTTCATGATTTTCCCACTTGTTTGACCTCAGGAATTTGTGGTTGATGATACTTTCTCCATTTGCAGGGATGTCTCTGTGTTGCTTGCCTTTGTAAGTGCACTGCTTATACTTCCTTCGTGGTGGAAGGAATCGTCGTGGCTGCTGTGGGGACTTGTTCTGCTTGTCTATGCAGTCTTTCGAGTGTGGGGCACATGGAGGACAGCCAAGCTGCAAATGTCCCTGCGAAGATACTGTATCCAGCTGGAAGAAACAGTGGCAAATAGCCGAGCTTTTACTAATCTTGTGAGGAAAGCTCTACGGCTCATTCAAGAGACTGAAGTAATTTCCAGAGGATTTACCCTGTGAGTCTGCATTTCACTTTATTTAATAGAGATCCATTCAAGCCACATGTCTTCTAAAATTGTCTTGTTACAGTCTTCCATAACAAGTGGAATTACTAAAAAATATAATACTTAAAACTTTTCACTTACATAAAATAGTATAATTATCATTCATACTAGAAGTATGAATTCTAACAACGCAGTGTTAAGCCCCTGTAGCATAAAGAATTAAGTTTCTCTGTGCTTGTATGCCTTTGAAATCTGCTTTGAAATGAAATACATGAAGAAATGGATTTTGAACCAATTTACTTAATGATTTTGAGAAGTCATTTAGAGGGTTGTTTGTTTGAGGGGGTTTTGTATCTTATTATTATGTAAATAAATGGACCTGACTTGCAGGTAATCATTCATATTTTCGAAAACACAATGACAAGAAAACCTTTTTGTTTAATAAGTAACAGTCTGAAGTGATGAGAACACAGTAATGAGCAAAGACCATCAAAGGTCATTTCCCACCTACAATAAAGTTTACATTGCCCTTTTTTTCTTGCATACAGTTGCTGAGATGTTTAGATTCTCAAGTTATTTACCGCTGGATTTACCTCTAGTCGGCTTAAGGGATATGAAAACGTTTCTGGTTATTTAGCTCTTGTAGTTATTTGATAACTCTTGCTTATTTGCTGTGTGAGAGGACATTAGAACATGTTCAGTGCATGCAATGATCCCAAAGCCCACAGACCCACTTCTGTTCGCTCTTACTGCCATCTGCGCTTTTGCCTTGTAACAGCCTATGTACCTGTGCCTAGGGTTAAAGGAGGTAGGAAACACTGACAACTAAAATCCAGTTGACTTCTTTCTAATAACAATTAAAAAATTCCTTATGTGGGCCAAGGAAATGTTTGTTCTTGCCAGACCAACTATTCTGCATTCAGGTACATGTTTTTACATGCAAGCTTGAAACTGTAGGCTTAACATTTTGAATTCATTTAATAGCTTGAGATATCTTCTGTGTGCTTCGTTGAAGAAATGTTGCATTCTCCCTTTGGAATGCATAAGCGTGTTGTCAGTCTGCCTAGCTATGTGGTTTGTTTTGGTCTGTTTTTTTGCTGAGGAAGCATATAGTTAAGCAACAGACAGTCTTATCTTCACAAGCGGGTTCTTAAAAGAAATTATTGTTAGGGCTTGTCCAAATTACAGATGAGAAAAACATTTGGATTTTTTCCTAGGTTTAAGCAAATGAACTTGTGGTCAGTGTCTAAACTGCTAGTGCCTTGTTCTTTTACTATGTGTCTTAGATAACAGATTAACAAAAAACAGACTGGTCTTTAAGTTGATGCTTGGTCTAATAGCCTCTTTACTTAAAACTCTGGCAAGCTTTTCAAAAGACTTCAGAGTATGGATGGAGTGGTAGAAATCTGACTGTTCCAGCATCCTCATTGGAACATCTGTCCAGTACAAGGAAGTACTGGAACATATAGAGCCATAGAATCATCTCAAAGATCATTTAGTTCCAACCCCGCTGCCATGGACAGGGACATCCCACTAGATCAGGTTACCCGAGGTAACCTCATAGGTAGGTTTTGGGTTGGTTTATACTAAAGGAAGTTGCAACTCCAGGGTGTCCTTGCCTGCATCTGTATGTGCTAGAAATGTTTCTGCACGGGACACCATGGAATTCTTCACATGTAATCCAAATAACTAGCCACCCCTTTTTTTCTTCCAGAAATTTGCTAAAATAGACCATAGCAGAACAAGGTTTGGTATGTAGTACCAAACTACATACTGTAGTAACTTTGTCAAAGTCTTGTTCAGAAAGAGTTATGTGGCAAGAGAAGCAGTTGCACCTGAAAAGTTAATGAGTGTCATGTTGCGTCATTTTACATCCATGAAGGGATGGGATTTCAACCAGGTAGCACAGCATGTTGTTCAGTGATATGTTTACTGCTGTTATAATATCCTGTGAGCTGAGCACGGGTTGGTTTGTGCATTAGCCATGTTGTGAATGGAAAGGTACTGAAGCTGACATTTAGATAGGACTGAGTTCAGATTTTGACTAGCTGTACTTAGCTAAACTCTGATATGGCAAGCCCAGGTCTGCAGCTTTGACCTGAAGTTCGTTGTGTTCCACTGCTCTTTTTGTCTCCCCATTGCACCATCCATTGCTCTGTTCTCATAGACTAATTTATATATGCTTTATAATATCTGTGGGTTTGCTTTATTCTATGCTATTTGTCTCTTGCTAATGATATTTGACTGTCTCAGTACTTGTTAGATTATTCTTGATGAAGTTTTGGTCAGTTCCCCACTGGTTCACTGGTTTTCTACTGTGTGGTACTACTGACTGCTATATGCTTAACCAATTCAGACATTGTTTTGCCTTCACTCCACTCCCACCCAAAAAGAAATCCATGACAGCTACTTAGAAAAGGAACTAAGGGCCCAGTAAAGCCTCTTTTACATTAGCTGCTCTCAAAGGCAACTGGATATTCTGATTTCAGAGTGGCCTTCAGAAGTGTTTAATGCTGCTGTTGGCATTTCAGGTATGTCTGCATGCTACAACGTTTGTGATGCAGAGATGTGCTGAGACTTCGCCAGGGTAATTTGGATTACAGAAATTGTGTAGCCGAGGTAGGGCAGAATGGCAGTGTTCCTGTCTAATTGCTCCATTTGCAATTAGACAAATGAAACCTGATCACGGGTTGCAGCTGGAATTTCCACAGGGTAATGAAAGTATGTCCATTGTCTTGCACATTATAGAATTAAAGCTGTAGGAATAGATAATGAAGGGCTGCAGCAATAAGCAGCAAGTTGTTATTTCCTTGTCCGTCACTGAAATAATTAGCTTTTCTCCAAAATGATCCCTTTTTACTACATTTTTACTATATTTCAAATTAGAATCAAACTCTACAAACGCATATTGGTGTTTATTAATGTTTATTAAGGTTTTTATTACTGCATCTGTATGAGTTTGTTAAAAGTTGAGAGCCCATTTAAAATCTGGATTGTGAGATTAATGGAGAAAGAAGTTACTCTTCTTTAGAAGTTGAATATTTGGAGCAGTAGGAAAGAGGAAATTCACCCTTAACCTTTCTTTCTTCTTGCTATTTGTGACTGATACACAAAGCTGATAACATTTTGTAAGTCCAGTTGAAACATGGAGAAGATAAATTGAACATTAGGAAGTTAGGGATATGGAATGTCTGGCACATAGACATTTATAGCAAATTATGCTAATTTAAAATTACAGGAATAAAGAAGAATTATTTTATAAAAACACTGAAACAAGTCATCCCAGAAGGAAAACAAATAGTTTTGCTGAATACTGGCAGTACATGCTGTGCAGAAGCTGTGCTATATTTCTTCTCTATTGGAGTTGGAAATGCTTACCTCGCTGTAGCAGAAATAGATCTCTTTCTCTCTTTATGGTAGAAGAATTTTTTGTCTTTTCTTTGAGCCTGCTTCTGACAATTCACCAAGGGCTTGAGTCTATAAAATGATGTGAGAGTTTATCCATAAGCGTTTCCAGTTGTTACCTTCAAAAGCTAAGAAAATATTAGAGATTGGCACGTACGACATGCTGTGTTCCCTAGAGAAATGTATGGCAAGACTAGCGTTTTAAATTTACATTTCGAAATTGAAATTAACACAGTTTGGTTTTATTTTATACAGGTTTTATGAGTTGTTATGTAAACCATTTTAACGTCAGTCGTATAATTTAATGTGATACGCAATTATTTTAATATGGTATTCAGGTTAGCATATTCATTCTAATGCTGTTGGACATGAATCTCCCTGTATTTAATACACTGCATTTAATACACTGCTATGTGTCCAGCCTTGCTTACTCAATAGACTGCATTGCTTTTTGTATTTGAGAGTGGGGGCAGTGAGCTATTTCCCCTCCCAATCAATGTGCAGCATGGTCCAGCTAGGCATGTGCAGTAGAACCGATACTTTTCTAGCAGGGTCAGGTCTGCTGGTTTAGTCAGCTCTTCAATTAAATGGAAGTGGGCTAGAAAAATAGTTACCAGTGCAACAACGCACCCCAATCTTGTGTTTTTCCTTTTCAAGTGAATTCTGACCTGAAGTCAGCTCCTCAGTGTGCCCTGGGAAAGGTGGGAGCAGAAGCAGGCTCCCACTGCCCGAAAAGTTCATCGCAATTCATTGTCCTGTTGTCTGCACTGTGTCCATTTCTGAGCTGATTCCAGTAAAAGCAGTCCCAGCAAGTAGAATGGATGAACTGTCCACCTAGGCTGTTTTCAGTGTCTCATTCATAGATTTGGCGTCAGACTGTATATGAATAGATATAACTGCAAATCAATCTTTTTTTCTTTCCTTTTCTACAGTTTAATGTTACGCAGATGTATTTAAAGTTCACAATTCATTTTTTTTCCAGATGAGACAATTTCTTACAGTTCTAAAGCCATTCGGAAGCACATTGTCATTGGATCAGAGCATGGTTTGGGTTGGAAGGGACATTAAAGATCATCCAGTTCCAACACCTCTGCTGTGGGCAGGGACACTTTCCACTAGGTTGGGTTGCTCAAAGCTTCATCCAGCCTGGTCATGAACAACTCCAGGGATGGGGCATCCACAACTTCTCTGGGCAACCTGTGCCAGTTTTTTAGCAGGCAAATGGCACATTTTCTTTTAAATGTATTCATGTGCCACTAAAATATATTTTCAAATGTGATTGCTTAGTTGCATACATTTTGTGTGTTTTCCTGTCAGATTCCCACAAACAGCTGTCATTCATTGCCTGACTGGTAAAAATCTAGGTTGCCACTCAAATAATATTTCTGTTGAAGGAATAGAGAAGATGAAAGAATATAGTGCTTTGTGCAAAAAAGCACTATAGTTGTACACTGTAGTCACACTTATTTTCTGAAAAAAACCAAACCACATTCAAAGAACAAATTTGCAAATGAAGAGGTATATGTTGAGTATCTGTATGTTAAAACATCCAGAGCTTACAGTGGTATTGCCATAGTTTTGTAGCAGAGGTAATGTTATGACCTGTCTACTCTTAGTGTATCATTTTGGAAAACTCTGGAAAAAACAAATACCCTTAGGAGTTTTGCCGTGGCTAAGATGAGATCAGAATCAAGCTGTCTACTGAGGAATCCTGGCTACTTATCTGAAATCTTGATTAAATATGTCATTGATGTGATTGGTGCTGGGGGGTGAATTGTGCTCTCATAGTTACTGAGTGTTTTAAAAAAGTTTTCAAAGTAATAGAATACAAAATCTGATGTACTGTCTTTTAAAAATACTTTAGGACATCTGTACAGTTGTATCACATTTTACTTTTCAAGTTTGCTTGACAGGGTCAGTGCCGCTTGCCCATTTAATAAAGCTGGACAGCATCCTAGTCAGCATCTCATCGGTCTCCGGAAAGCTGTGTATCGATCTGTCAGAGCCAACTTTCGAGCTTCAAGACTGGCTACTCTATACATGCTGAAAAAATATCCTTTTTGTAAAAACCCATGAGTTCAAATATTCCAAGTTACCTACCTGTCATTGGGACAGTGTTTAGGGTTGGCATGTCTGGAAACATACACTATCTAGTTGCATGTCTAAACAAGAGAAAGGAAAGATAGTATAGTAAATTGGTTTCAAACAGTCTTAAAATTTTTGTGGGTTTGTGTACTGTGCGGTGTGAGGTATGATTCTTTGCACAGAAAACTTTGTCCCAGTTGCTCATACCCACACCTTTGGTGTAAGTACTGAGAACTCATATCAGATCCCTTCAGGATTTTGTTTTATAATTCCTCTTAGCCATCTTTTCTTTTTCTCTTGCACCAAAATACCCTCTTGTCTGAACAGGATGGCCTTTCACTTGACATCCCCATGTTCAAAGGTAAGTTGATTTCCTGTTTCAGACAAGCTGCGTGAAACTCCTGATTACATTAATTAGTGAAAAGACATATTTAAGAACAAGGAGTTTCTACTCTGATTCAAAGCAGAATACAGTATTTAGATTCCATTTTTTAAAGTGCCACCTGTATTTTTTCAGCAAATTGTTTATTTCCTTTAATGGCATTAGCATTTCAAGGTTTTTGCCTATGTGTATTGTACTGTGTAGATAATAACAATGTCTTCATCTTTATTATAGCAAAAAATAAAACAGATATATTCCAGATGTGAAAAAACCCCATGCAAGGAAACAAAAACTGGTAGTAATACAAGTGCTGAAAATCTGATGTGACTTGGTTTGTCTTCCTGGAACCATAATATTTGACTAATATAACTTGCCTGGAAAATGGATGGGTGTATTGAGTGCTGACAAATACAAACACAGAGGCACACACAAATCTACAGGTTCGTGAATTCACTTTGAAGGAAATGAGTACTTGTTTGCAAAATAATCACTTGTGTAGGGATAGGCATCCTCATTCTGGGCTTGAGACTTCATTGTTAGCTCTGAGGAATGAGATGCACTTGCTATTTAAAGAAAGCAGATAAAGCTCTGGCTGAGCCAGACATGTTTATAAGAGAAACTAATAACCTCACTTGGAAATAATCAAGAATTGGTTCTAAAGAAATAGGTAGAGATCTGAAAATGGGATCAGTTAACAGGGCCTTCCCAAATATCCTCCAGCATGAGGAAAAGAAGTCCAGCAGTGGTTATGAAGGGTATGGAAATTCTTGCTGTGGCTGGGGAGGTTAGAGGTGCAAGGGATACTGGTGTGTATTAAACTATCCATTATTTTTGTAACCACTAAACTGAAGGAATGAACTTTAAACTAAGGAAATGGAGAGAACAAAGTCCTTTGTTTACTTGGGATTGTTTGACATTTAAGTCTGTCTTTGGAAGATATTTAGGATGAAAGTTCCATTGTACCAAATTATAACACAGATATCACAGTAGTAAGGGCCAGCAGAATGAAATGGCCAAAATTTTTTTTGAAATGCATGCGTGTAGGTTCTTGACAAAGGGAAAGAGAAACATTGTCCTTGTGCAGAATGCAATGGCGAAAACAGTGGCAGCATGTGAGCTGAGATGCAAGCTGGGTCAGCTCTGCAGTGCATGGAAACTAAAACCAAGGAATTTAAGGAGTGTGAGTGAAGGATTCTTCCTCCCCACCAGGATAGTTAAGAGCAGCTTTAAGGTAGTTCAAATTTGCCTTAGTTTGAATTTTTCCCCAAATATTGTGAATGCCTGAAAATGTTACATATACTGTGTGGACATTGATGGCAAGGAGCATCTTTCAGACAGGTTCCAGCGCCTTGTTCAGTTGAATAGTACTTGTATGATGGAGGAGCCAAAGATTTCTTCATGTCAAAAGCATTCACAGCTGCGACTTGTGACAATTTTAATGCCCTTGTCTGTCATCAGATTATTAGCACAAATCTGGCCTACAGCAAGAAGAAAGAGAAACTGGAGAGTTTAAACAGAGGAATGAGGTGATAAATTGAAGGAAAGGAATGTTGATAAGTTAAAGGAAGGGTACTTCCAGCCAGAGTCATGAAATGAGATCTCAGTTCTGACTTTTACAGTTCTTTTTAGTAAGCTCTTCTTTGCACAGAATCAGAAGATTTTCTCTACTTTAACTCCTCTAGGTTATCTGAGAATGAATTAATGAATTGCTATTTGAAATTTGCTTTTTCTGAGCATTACAAGAGACTTGAATCCAGTAGCAGTACTAGTGATCTGCTCTCCCCACATCAAGCCAAAATGCTTTAATTTGAGAAAAAGATATTAGAGAAACATTGCAAATATTTAAAATTTCATATGACATTAATGTTACAAATTACATTAAAACATCCCAAAATCTGTGTTCCCTGTTTAGTCATAAATAAGTATTTTTGTTTTACTGGATATCACTTTGTATTTTTGTAGCAGAGACGATGTATCTCTTTTATTTACACAAGTGAAAAACTTAATTATTTTTGCTTAGAACAATTTTCAATAGGAATTGAGTATGTGAATCATCTCCTAGTCTCAAAGGCAACAAATCTTGAATCTTCCCATCTAATACACTAAGGATCAAAGCTTAGTTCCATTTTAATTGATCCTTCTTTCGGGCCATTTTTCTCTCTGCAGGATAAGGAAGTAATAATTTCTTAAGACTGTGAGCAAATACATAGGACAGATGCTACTTTGAACTGCAGAGTATGCATTTCATGGGAACATTTACATGCATGTATAAATAGGGAATGACCTTCCACATTGCAGTTCACTTTCCTTCGTTTACAGCATTCATTTGGTACTGCTAGATGGGCTTTATGCCTGTCATTCAACAACACTTGTGAGCTGTTGATTCCAGAGGTTGTTTCCATATGATGTCCAGTGATCAAAATAAGGTCCTAGTCTGTGACTGGGTCTCCTGAATGGTATAGTGGGTACACAAGGGTGATAATATGAAGTATGCCCTGCTTTCCTTCATCCTTGTGTATTTTATAATGAACCTAGAGATCCGAGACTGAAATTCATAATGCAGCAAAGTTAATTGTTGCCTTAATGATACAGGAAATGTCTTGAACCAAGACATGTCTATTATTATACATAATAGTAAAAGTAATATAGAAAGTGGTATTAAATTAACTAACTTAATAAAAGGTATACTTTGATTTAAGTTAACCTTTCATTTGAAATATTATTCTGTATTGAGAACTAAATAGAAATATCTGTAGCTGAACTATTCATCCAGCTTACTATGTCAGAATATCCCTTACAAAATTAATTTGCAATGAGATCAATTTACTTGTGTTTATGGCTTAATAAGGGATGATAATTTTCTCTGTGCTGCAGTTATATGTACTTAACAAAATCAGCCAAACAGCCTCTTGCAGGAACTGTTTCCTAAGACAGAATGCATGTATATAATGTTTAGTCCAAAATGTTCAGAAATAAGCAAAAATCTATTTCAATGGGGCATTTTTTTTCCAGAGAAAGTCATTACAGTGAATGGTGCTGTACAGACATAGGTTTAGGCTAAATTCTGCTGTGAATTTTCATGCTTAAATTTAAAACTATTCAGTAAAGTAGAGAAATGTTCTATTGTAAAAACATTTTATGAATTTGTATTGCATTTTGTCAATAAATGCAAACTACAGAGATTATTTTTGCTTTGTTTTATACTGCCCTGAGAGGATTTTTTGTTAGTAATTTTAAGTACATTGCTAAACATATGCATTAATGTATTTGATTATTTCTGAGATAAGCATGAAATTCATATTTTGAATCAGTAAGACTAATCCTGCTGGAAGCCAAAAAGAAGCTGCTTTGAACTTAGCTATTTGCTTTATGTGTACCTTCAAGAATAACAAGGAAGAAATGTACTTGAGAGACTGAGCTGGTAACTGTTCGGCTGTCTTAAAAACTGAGTAACCTAAGTATTAATTGTCGACATAAATGAGTGACTAAGTTCAAAAAAAAAAAAGTAAATATACCTTAAATGTTAAGGGATATATTAATCTATGCTAATCCATTACAAGTAGATGATCTAGCCATCGGTAGTATTTTTCCTACCAAAATATCTGCAGGATATGTGTTAGAAAGAAATCTGTCTGGTGAACCTGTTATAGAGAATTAAAAATCTTAATTTACAGTTTTTTTCATGGCAATGCAGATGAACGTGATATATTGTCATCACTTACTTCAGTAAGGCTAGGCATTCAGCAATGCTTGCTTGCTGCCAGTGTGTTCCTTTGTAGCTAGGCAGCTCCTTCAGCAAGTAGAATAAATTAATGCTACCTTAATTATAATTTGTTCCCATGCAAAATAGAAAAAATGCACAACTATACTTTGCCTAGTACCAAGTGTCTGTATTAAATTTGGTGGACCAGTAACATTTCATGAGATGGAAAGTCATATTCCTTACATTTAATGCTATATGACAGTTGGGTGTTCACAGAAATAATTCCGCATTTTCTCCTACTGTTCTTACTCTGATTTGTTTGTGTCAGGAAGAGTTCATTGCTCAAAATCATAGAAGGACAAGCAAAGGGGAGAAAAGAAAAGAGTATTTTTCTTGTAATCTGGTGTAGCAGGACGCAAGGGCTGAAAGCTTAAGCTAGAAATTACACATTTTGGGTTAGGTATTTACAGGATATTGTGCAGACCAGTCACATCTAGCTCAACAGATTTCTGCGCTATTCACCATCTAATTGTATAACAAGTAAATAATTCAGTCAGCGTTCTAGTTGCCTAATATTTTATACTTAAGAGCCTTGTGGATTGATCATCACAGGATTCTATAATTTATTCACAAATTTAATGATATTCTAGCTGGATGAAGGAAATTTTGTAGCTTATGTTAGTGGATGATGTTAATAATCTCAGCTGCTGCAAGATGGTGTGATACTCCATTTCCATTGAGCTGTATTGATAGCCAAGACCTGGGGATTGGACCATGTGAACTTAAGCAGCATTAGTTTTGTTGTAACGTGTCATTCTCTGATGGCAAGGCATGAACAGACATGACATAGCAGTGTTTAAAATGGAATGATATCTTACCTCATAAAGATGGAATGGATATAAAATGCATTCTGCTTCTTTGAGATACACTGAGCTCAGGGAAACTTGCAAATTTTCTCTAGTAGATTTTTTTCCTTCTGCTCTAAAAATGTAGTTATTGCATCGTGAAATGTTAGAAGAATACATAACTTTAAACTTGGCAAAAAGAAAACTCACACAAGAAAACAGTCAACTAAACTAAAAGCAGTACCCTCTTTGGGTCATGAAAGTCCAAATGAGAAATCCGGGTTTCTGGAAGGTCTGAGTAAAGGTGCTTGGAAATATTTTAGTGTGATGAGGAAAGATGGGAATGAGCTCTTTTTCAGGGACTGTAGGGATAGGACGAGTGGTAATGGTTTTAAGCTGAAAGAATGAAGATTTAGATTAGATATTAGGAAGAAACATTTTACTGCAAGAGTGGTGAAGCACTGAAACTGGTTGCCCAGGAGAAGTTGTGGATTCTCCACACTTGGAGGTGTTCAGGGCCAGCCTGGATGAGCAGACTGGTCTGGTGGGAGGTGTCCCTGCCCATGGCAGGAGGACTGGAACTGGGTGGGCTTTAAGGTCCCTTCCAACTCAAACCATTCTATGATTCTGTGATTCTTTGCTGCCCAGCTGGTTCATCACCAGCTTTGCTCATCCCATCCTGCCTGGTGAGCATGGGAGAACTATAAAAGAGCAGCTTGGATTTCTCAGGGATATTTATTGTGAGACCTTCCTATTAGATCTTTAGATGGGAATGTGCTTATGTGCTTTTAAAGAGCAAGCTGCTAATACTAAATTGTTAAATACAGAGGCACATTAGCATTCTTGCTTGTCTGTTGGTAAATAAAACTGGTCTTCTGGCAGAAGTTAGATATTCACTGTACAGATATTTTATTCTGGATGTGACAGTTTATTATTAAATATCTTTGCCTCTTCTTCCAAGCTAATAAGGAATGTAAGTTAAACAGATGATAAAAGTGTTTTAAAAGTACTTGCATTTTAGAGCAAAACACATGAAGGAGATGCACTTGTGTATATGGTGTATGTTCTTAAACTTTCTAAAGGCGTAGTCCTTAGGAAGCTAACAGGGGCATAGGGTCAATTCTTTTTTGTATTTAACACATAGAATTCGGAGTGGAAGGGCTACAAAAGAGGAGGGCAAGGCAGGATGCACAGGAGTCCACTGGGAATACCTAGCTAAGACATAACATCAATAAGAGCCTCTTTTCTCAAACTACACATTCCCTGGAATTTCTTTTAGCATACCTTAGAAATTCATGTGTCCAAACTGCTTCTTATGGTGTTCATGCTGTTGGAAATGTCTTATTGTGGGATGAGTGACAAGGAATATAATTAGGCTTCAAGATAACTGGTCCTGAAGGGTTTTGACCTAACTTTTCAATCCCTGATGGTGTTACCATGTTCATTCCATGTGCTCCATCTGCTGGGCATGCTATCAGGTTAACCACGTTAATGTGAGGCAGCAGCTGGTGGCAACGTGTTGTATTTCAGAGTCTTTGCATTGCAGGTTTTTGTCTGCATTCATACTTTTGGAGAACCCTTACTAGTCTCCTTTCTTCCTGAACCTGGAAGAAATTAAGGAGATGTAGTAATTTGATTAGAGCCTGGACACCCAGTGTTGCTGTTTCTTTATTTTATTCAGTGTTCTTCAACTCAAGTGGTAAAAATTTTCTTGGGTAAATCACTGTTACAAGTTCAATCCTGTGAGAACTTAGCAGGTGGAAAATTTAGAAACAAAGGTGGGTGGAATTTGTAGCTTCATCAGAAAACACAGTAACTGGACAGGAGACAGGTGCTTCTGATCAGCTTTATGTGCCCTAAGAGATTAGATCGGTCAGTTTGTAAATCAAAATGTTAATGAAAAAATATTTCTATTTATATATATTTATATATTTCTGTAGAACAAAAATGCTTGTGAGCATAACTTTGTAAGCAAAGTTTACTGTCTTCCTAGAATCACAGAATGGTTGGGGTTGGAAGCGACCTTAAGGATCATCTAGTTCTGTCATGGGCAAGGACAAATTCCACCGCATGAGGTTGCTCAAAGCCTCATGCAGCCTGGCCTTGAACTCCTCCAAGGGATGGAACATCTACAGCCTCTCTGGGCAACCTGTTGTAGTGTGTTCCACCACTTTCATTGTAAAAAAATTCTTCCTAATATCTAACATAAATCTTGCCACTTTCAGCCTTTAATCATTACCTCTTGTCCTATGGTTGCACTCCCTGATAAAGAGCCCCTCCTCAGCTTTCCTGTTTCCCTTTGAGCACTGGAAGGCTGCTGTAAGTTCTCCATAGCGCCTTCTCTTTTCTAGGCTAAACAAGTCGAACTCTCAACCTGACCTCATATGAGAAGTGATTCAGCCCTCCGAACATCATTTTGTGATTGGTTAACAATCCAGAATGTGCAGAAATCTTGAACTGTTCCTCCTTCCACTTCTCCAGCATAAGGGTAGCCTAAATTAGTGCTATCTTAAAATAAATTCTGCCTAGTCTATGAATTATTTTTATCTATCTTCTGATATCAGTTTCCTACTTTTCAGCATTTCTTGGACTGGTAATGTACATTTTCATACTCAGAATTTAAATGTGCAGAATAGATAACAGATAACAGTTTGCCACTGTTTCTGCCAAGACCATAGAGTCTTCACCACAATATAATCAATAAAATTAATGGTATGACAGTCTGGGAGCTACTGTTCTTCCGAGTACTATCTGAAAAGTCGACGAGCAGTTATTGCAGAGATATGAGTGCTCCCTCCAAAGGCAGAACTCACAGAATTTACGTCATCCTGAGTTTGGTCTATAGCATGGGCTACCTCTGAAACTTAAAATTGCACAATCGTTCTCCTCTTACCTCTGTTAAATATATGATCTCTGGCTTAAGATTGACATGTGCTACTTCTTGCAAACTTAATCATAGAATGCTTTGGATTGGAAGGGACCTTGAAGATCATCCAGTTCTAACCCCCCTGCCATGGACAGGGACACCTCCCACCAGACCAGGTTGCACACTGATTAAAAACCCCTCCCGGCTTTCCTGTAGATTCCCCTTAAACACTGAAAGGCTACTATAAGGTCTAGCTGGAGCCTTCTCTAGCCTCGTCCAATGCAGCCTTGAGTACTTCCAGGGGTGGAGTATCTATGACTTCTCTGCAACCTTTCCTGTGCCTCACCACCTTCAGAGTGAAAAATGCCTTCCTAATATCTTAGCTAAATGTCTTCTCTTTCATCTTAAAACTGTTACCCTCATCCTGTCAGTGCACTCCCCAATAAAGCTCCCCAGCTTTCCCAGAGGTCCCATTCAAATACTGGAAGACTGCTGTAAGGTCTCCCTGGTCTTTCTTATCTTTACTATTTAAAGATAAGATATTTTCCTCACTTGAAAGGGATACAAGGATTTCTCATAAGTCTGCTTTGTTTCTTTTTATGTGTTTCTATTTAGATGAGGGTGTTTTGTCAACATCTCTCTCATCCTTCTAAAAGTCTTTAAAACTTGTGCTCTGAAAAAACATAGGAAAGCACTTACTTAAACAGGATTTGGGTGGATGTGGGTGGAATAAATGTGCTTTCATACAAATTGCTAGAAGTAAGAAACCTTATTAGGTGTATTTTTTCACTTTTCTGTGTATTTAATGCTAAAGTTGCTTTGTTAATCACCTTAACTCCAGCTAAACCTACCCTCTAAACTCAGAGAGTGACAACGTGACCAGCTACATCTGTGTAGTCCCCTTTAAGGAGCTGGGCCTGGGACTGAGTGAAGAGCAGGTCTCTGAAGAAGAGGCACATAACCTAACTGATGGCTTCAGCTTGCCTGCACTCAAGGTAATCTCTCCTAGAAGGACATACACATCCTGATGAAAACGTCTTTCAGTTGTCTTGAAGCCCCATGGCTTGTACAAACCTGCCAATAGTAATGCAGTCACCTGAGGGGAAGATGTACTCAGTATCATATCATGCATTTCTACATTTATTGGGATTTAGGTGATTTCTTTTTGCATATAGTTACAGAGAAGTCACACAATGCAGCATTAGGGTTTTTTTCTGCAAATCATTGGAATTCAAGTTTTATAATCGGCTTGATCAATCTCCTTCTGAAATGTGTTTTGTTGCTCTCTGATTTCACTTGATCCCAACTGAATAAAACGATTTCCAGATTTGTAGTTACATTTTTTTTAGCAAATCTTGTCTTTTTCAGCTAATCTCTTACTTGAATGAAAAGAGGTCATCTGAAGATATAAATTAGTTGTAATTACCAAAGGGAATAGCTGCATTTAATTACATGGAGGAGTGGAAATCATAAGCTTGGACCCCTGCTGCCATGAAATAGTGTGGTCCTTTGATCTTTGAAAAACATTCAACTGAACAGCATGAGAAGCAGCATATAGTGGCCTTTTTATCTAGTTTGGTTTGAGATGTTAAGTATTTTTAATTTGCATGAGTAAATGTTTGCAGTTGGAAAGATCTAATTTGAATGCAAGCCTTCTACACTCTAATGCTTCTCTACTGAGTCAGTTCCCTTTTAATTTTATTTTTAATGGAAAATTCCATTATTGTGTGACTTCTGTGTTTTTACAGGGTTGGCTCTTGTTACATTTTATTCACTTAATTCCTTGACTTTGACTACTTCTGTTCTAACAGTAAGTGTTACCAGTAATAGTGGTTGCTAAGCTTTGAGGCTTTGTGTAATTGTTTGCAAGTTAAGAGCTACATCATATGTAAGTTTTTGGGACTTTTTTTCTTGTCTTTTCATTAGCTGAAGTTCTAGTTGCAACCATACAAGCCCACTTATTTACCCACTTCTTTTTAAGCACATGAAGACAGTCAGAGTTGCCTGAGCTTGTAAGCTAAATCTTTGTTTACCTACAATTTACAATAATTCCACTGAAATCTGATTTAGTTAGACTGGTTGGGATGCTTTCTGGGTAAAGCTAAACTCACAACTACTAAATCTCAATTTACCTGAACTGGTAGCAGATAGTAATGTGGGCTGGGTGTGGTGTAGTTGAATCAAGCTAAAAAAAAAAATCCTCCTTAGGTAACAAAACAGATATACTTCGTTATCCTTGGGATATACTTGTGTTGCGAACCCTGGCTTTATGTGCAGTCCTCTTCAGGGGTTTGTGGTTTGGTTTTTTTTTTAATTTGAGAGATCTTGCCATTATATTAAAATGCAGGTAGAACACACATATCCATATCTAGTTAATATATTAATTTTTATTCAAGCTCTGTCTTGACCATATGACAGATATAGCCTGTGTGTTTTGGATATGCTGTCTTTGAACTAAACCAGTTTAAAGAGTGAAAATTTTTGGTTTGAAATTAAATACTCATCCAAACTGAAGAGAGCCAGTTGGATGCTTTGCGTGAAGTTTAAATGCCAGTATACATCATCAAAAGTCATTAGCAGAACAAGCTATTTGCAATGCTTAATAGATTCAGAATTTCTTTTTCTCTCATCATTGTGCCTTGTTTCAGGTAGGTTTTTGATTGTTATTATCTGTTCTTCAAATTCACTGCTTTTGTGTGCTACTTTTTCACTGCTTTTGTCTTATGTCTGGTGGAAGGGATTGGTTTTCTTTTGTGGTTATTGTAGCATGAGCTTTTAGTTTTCTGTGCAAGGTGCCACACCCTAAGGGACGCTTGGGTGATTATTACCCATTTGTTTGCTTTTTATTTTAGCACCCAGCCAAATCACTCTCTTGCACACGTTCCCCAAATTAATTTATTAGCATTCTGTGTTCTTGCTTCTCATAGCCATCTTTTTTAAATTGAGAATAGTTTTTCTCTTATCAGTTTACATCCAAGTATTTTTTTATATACCCTTGGGTATATTGCACCACATCTGTCTGAAGTAATTTAATATTTTGTGTTAATATTTTTAATATCTTGGTCTTGATCGTTCACACCTTGGAAAAAAATGTTACTTGTCCTTAGTAGCATGAGTACAAAGATGTAAATACGTTGTTATAAATCCTAACGTTCCAAAAGGTCAGAACAAGTAAATTGTTAGCCTTATTCTGTAGCTGAGGAGGGCAGAAAAAATGCATTATGAATAATTACTTTGTCTTTCTCACTCTGGAATACTTGAGGACAGATTTCAGACTACACTTCATACTCACCTGCAGTTGATTCTTTTTGTAAGGACTAATATCACAGAGAAAAGTGCTGTAACCTTTCCTTTTCATTTTAGAAATATAAGATACTTCAATTCTGTCACAATCTACTGAGCCAACAGTCTTCTTTATACTAAGAAAATAGTTCTTTTCATTTCATTGAAAATGGAAGTTCTTGAGAAATCGAAATTGTGGGTTTCCTTGCTCCCAGATGGACTGACCTCTTCTGTGCCCTGTGTAACATTGTCAGTTGATTAATTCCTTACAACTCTTTCCTCCTTTGTGACACTGGTGAAATTTCTTACTTCAGCTGAAAAAAACTGTTAGCAGTTCAGCTTTTTTCAGATGTGGAGTGTTTTTTGTTGGAGTTTCAAGGTTGAGTGTGAGGCAGTATGGTAGTTAGTAGATTGCAGAAATGATAGCTTGGTGTTATAAAGGAAAAAAATGCCTTTGTTGCCACAGGAATTTTGGCAGCCCTTTATGAACTGTAGGGTATGTGGAGATTATAACAAATAATGAGATTTCCTGATGAGAATATGAGGTTTTAGGCTTCTGACAACCCTGTGAGCCTAATTGCAAATAAAATCCTTCACTGAAGAATTAGCAGTCACCAAAGGTTCACAAGATCTGAAACGCGCAAGGTTTGGAGAACCCTTCAAAAACATTCAGCGGATTTTCTCAGTGTTTCAAAGTTCTGTGGCTGGCCGAGGAACGTTTTCTCATGATGTATCTGTTTACTTTGGAGAGGCTGTCTGTCTTCCCAGGTGCACAGAGCTAACTCTACCCTGTTTTGCAGGTCCTCTTTCAGCTCTGGGTAGGGCAGAGTTCAGAGTTCTTCAGGCGGCTGGTGCTGCTCCTTTCCCCAGCCAATGCATCCCCCAAGACCTTGATCTCCCCTGAACGGCTGCCTCATCATATCTTGTCTGATGTGACTCAGGGCCTACCTCACACACACGCTGCCTGCTTAGAGGAGCTTAAGCGAAGCTATGAGTTTTATCGGTACTTTGAAACTCAGCATCAGTCGGGTTTTGAACGGTCAACCAGAACAAAGCAGAAGTCAAGAGAGCTGAACAGTCTTCAGACAGCGGTACGCAGCTTGCAGCTTCATCTCAAGGCACTGCTCAATGAGTAAGTTTACGCATGAATTAAGAGAATATGCCTGTAGGACGAAGGCTTCAGACTTGACTTCTTTGGGTTGTCATCTTGTATCCCAGATTGAAAACAAAAAAGGCAGATACTTGTAGTCATTGCAGTCATAAGCAAATCTTCACACAGTATGGGGTCAGAGATCCTTGCTTCAATATGGAATATGATATTCTTTTCTGGTTATTCTTTAAGTATCTGGTGAAAAATCAAAGCTAAGCAGTGCATTAAGATCACACCTCAATTTTGTCACTCCCTTGAAAAAATTTGGAAATGTACCTATTTTTCATTGATTTTGCCACATACTAAATGCTTTGTAAGAATGTTCAGCTTGTGGTAACTGCCTAGTAAATGTTAAAGGTTCATCACTGCCTTGGTGAAACAGTTGAATCTGTCCTTCTCCTGTAATCTTACATGTAAGAATTACTATAATTAATGTAGCTGAGCAATGTATTTTTATGTGGAAAGAAGGACCTTATATTTAAACTTTTGAGGTATCTTTGAGAAGTCAACTGAATTAGTTTCTTAAAAGTTGAAGAAAATAACAGGATATTAAATGAAATACTCGAAAGAGTGGTGAAGTCAAATATTTATTATTCATTTCTGTTCATCTCCTCATCACTTAGGGTAATAATTCTTGAGGATGAACTTGAAAAACTTGTTAGCACTAAGGAGACACCTGAGTTGACAACAGAAGCCCATCAGGTTTTGGAACAAAAGCTAAAGTTTATTCAGCCTCATATCCAGGCAAGCAACAGCTGCTGGGAAGAAGCCATTTCTCAGGTGGAAAAAATGAGTGGAAGAAACCCAGATAAAAAAGGTAAGTGTGAGAGATTAATTTAGAAGCTAATGGGATGCACTTTGGAGATGGAATGGACGAATGGATCAAAGACAGCACTCACTCCTTGTGTCAAAATTTTAGCTGAAGAAGCTCTTACACAAACTCACACTTTGGAAGACTATGTGCGTATGTCAGACTTTTTCATTGTGATGAACTTGAAGTTTTTGTTTCAGAAAAAAAAAGCAAGCATTATTTGAGACTATTAGACCTGTGGATTCAGATTGTTACATTTCCAGGTGTAATAGACCAATAGTGGCTTTTTGCCTTAAATTGGTGAATCATAGGTGAAGAAGTAGGATTCTGATGAATCAATCCCAAGATTTTTATTTATTTGCTGTGTAAAAATTACATGGTTAATTGAAATGAGAGTGGTGTTGTCGTGAAACTTTCTTGACAATGACATTTTCTGGAACATTTTAAACTGTAGAGGATTTATAGAGCACGTAATAACTGTTACCTGCTCTCCCAGAGAGAGAAAGCTAATCTTCTGCATGCTTAAAAGTCATACTGAGCCACACATCCCAAAGTTTTTCCTTGTATCCCTTTCCTTAATGACCTGTACTGCCCATGCTGTTCTCTTTGTGAACAATGGAAGTGAATTTCGGCTCTCCTGCCATAAAGTCAGACCTATATTTTCTAATCTTTCTTTTTTTTCTAGGAGCTTATTTACTGTCCTAGAAAGGCATAGCCCAGCATCTGAATAGTGCTGGTAATGGAGACTGCATTAGGAAAATCATGACTTGGGGTATCAGCAAGTTACAGAAATCTGAATCTGTAGTGAACTAAGATTTCAATGGGTTACCTAGTAGATGGCCAAATATTGTGGGCTTAGAGGTGTGCAAGCTGACCTTGTTCATGTTATAATCAAAGCTGGGAGCCCTGGGAGGCCTATGGCAGGCTCTGTGCAGGTCCAGACACTGTGTAACAAAAACTGTATGTTCCTTGCCTGACAGTTCAGTTTTACAGCTTCCCTCTCAGTGCTGCATAAAACAGCTTGTGAGGGTATGAGGTGTAGCCTGATTCATTTGCATGTGCCAGCCTGTTGTGTTTTGTTGGTCCACAACCCGCAGTTCCACTCATCTTTTTTCTGTCCTCTTTCCTTAAATGTTCTTTCTAGACTGCATGCCATAGTATTTTTAGTTATTTTAGTTTTATTTTTACTTTGTATATATAATTCGCAGCAGGCACTTTATTATAATTTGTTTCCATTTAAAGTTCAGTACAAAAATAACGTATTGGATGATGTAGAAGGGAGGGATTGCATGGGAAATTGGAAATCCTTCACTTTCACTTTTGCCTAGCGACTTTCCCGGGAATGTGCTGGGCTTGAATCTCTATTTTACAACAAGTTTACTGAATTACTCCACAGGAGCTACATTTAAATTATGTTCATCCTTGAAAACTATTTTTATCTGACTACATTTGACTTTCCTGATGTATTTCTGAGCAGTCCATCTCCTGTGAGTTGACGTTTTCAAGCTGTGTGTGAAAACAAGTCGTCTTCTGCTGTCTTTCTACAAATCTTAACAGCTGGGCTGTTGATCATGATTGTCTGAATTACTTCATTGAATTATCTCAGATTATTTCAAAGCTCCCTGAAAGCTCTTTGGAACAAGATACCTTTCTGCTGAAATAATATAACAGCTAAGCATATCTTTCTTTTATCTTTATGCATTGTTATCCAAAACCAAATGAATCTTTTGACAACAGCAATAGCAAGAATTTCCATGGTAGTTGAACATTGTGTCTAAGTGGACGCCCAGCACTTCTGCTGCAATAGGTGTTCAGTGCAGCTAACTCACTCAACCATTATAGCAGTGAGAATACCATTTTTCAATATCAGTCATGGACACTGTTGAAGAGACAGTGGTTTCTGGTGAATCCAGTTTTCAGAACAAATATTTCACTACATAAACGCTATATGTATTTGCTAAATGTTTCTAGCAGTATCTCATAATTGTGCTTAGTATTGAAACAAAATCCCTTTTCTGCTTCTTCACCTATAAATGCAAAATGTATCCAGTATTTAAATTTACCGTTTGTCTGGGTTTCATTCTTACCGTGTTTGTATACTGAGCAAAAATGTAGCTTTGCTTGTCCCTCTTGGTTCCTACTACTCTCAGACTGGGAAGGTTTCCTGCCATGAGAAGCAGAAGTCAGCTCAGTAGCTGCAGCAAAGGGCTCATGTTGCTCTATGGGGAGAAAGAAACTGGGAACTCTTTGCTCCATCCAGCATCAAGTGCTGTGGTTCAACCTGTTAGTGAAAGTTTGCAGCCACTGAAGAGCTGTTTTGAAACTGGGCTGTCCATGTGGTGTCCTCTGCAGCTGCCTATCACTTACTTTCAGAGCAATTTTGTTTATCTTTAATTCTTTTCAGTATAAACAGGTGGATCTCCTTCAGCAGGCACTGCATGCTTCTTGCCCTGAATCATTCTGCATCAAAGCAGAATTCTTACAGTTACATTAAATATTTCATTGTGTAGAACTGTCAAAATGAAGTCTTTGAAGTTTAGCTGACTGAATATTCATACACTCCCATCAGGCTTCAGTTGGGGGTGATACTCTATATGTTAGAGTATATGGTTACTCTAGTGAATGCCATTTGACTGCTATGTTTAGAGGTCTCAGTGTATTTCTAGAACCAGTGCCATTAGTCACTGATCCTGTCAGATCCAGACAGAGCCTGAGAGCAAGTAAGGCCTCAGCACCTTGAGGGGAATTCATCTCTGCTTCAACTGATTGGTCAATGATGAACTTACTTATTGATCTGCATATAAATCTTTGCTCACTTCCAAGTTGATTTTAGACTTTCAGCCACCTTCATTTATTCTCTCACCCTTTTCTGCCATGATTTAACTCTTAAGGCCTTGTCAATTAAGGCATGTAGTAATCTGCTGGTAATTTTACAGACTGAATACCCTTGATGGCTAGTTACAGTGTTGTTTTAATGATCTTTGAAATAATATTCCTCAAACTGTTTGAATTCCATTCTTTTTCCTCTTAAACTGTTTTTTGATGACAAATATGGAAGTTACCAATTAAAAGCTTTCCTTCCCAAAACAGAAGAGTAAACCAGCTGCTCTAATGTGTACAGGCTGCTCTGTTTTGGGAAGGAAAGCTTTTAATTGGTAACTTCCATATACTCTTCCAAATTTGTCTTTATACTTTCAGGAGCCTATTCCTGTTGATGCTGTTGTTATTATTAAAATAATTCTATTCCGAAGCAGAGTTGTGCAATGGACATAGGCAGTGGCTTGATATTTATAAAATAAATACCTTGTATCAATTTTCAACTTTAAATTTCATTACACACTTCACTTTTCTTTTAAACTTTTCATTTAGATACTTCTGGAATGTCAGATCTGTAGCTCAGCCCAGACAACTAGGGAATTACATACTTCACTTGTTTGCAAAAGCAGGTAGCTGAGCACCACTAAAGCTGTCATTCCCATGAACTACTACTCTTCATCCCTAAATATTCGATATATAGGTTAGAAATTGAAAATAGGCATAGGTGAGGTCATTTAGTCTATTTCGCTTCTCAAGTGTAAGTTCCTGTTTATGAGTAAATGGTATTTGCCTATTCCTGAAAGCATCTCTTTAGAGGCTTTTTACAGTATTTTCAGGCATCTCTTCCAACACTTAACTCCATTACTAGTAGGAAGTTATTACTGAATATATATCTATCTCTGTGGTTGCAATTTATAAAGTGGTACTTTTGATCCAAACACAATGAAAATTAATTTCCTCTTTATTGCCCTTACATTTTTGAAGACAGCTAATACCTTTCTTTCTGTCTTCCCTGCATGACTTTGTATCCTTCAGCTCTTTCCTGATGGCTGTATTTTATTTAGTTCTCTCCACATTTCCACTGCTTTCCTCCAGACTCCCTCTAGCTGGTCCACAATATTATTGAATGAAGGAGCTCCAGACTGGGCACTATGTTCCATCCACAGCCTGATCTGTGCCAGAGTTGAAATGTAATTTCATGTGTCTAACAGTCACTGCTTTTTATATGTTATAGGGTGTAGTCTGGCTTCTTGCTTGCAGCGAGGTATAATTGACTACCAGGCTCCTCACATCTTTTTCTCAGTGGTACTGCCCATCAGTTGTCATGTATTTGTGCATTTGACTATTCCAAAGCACGAGAATTTGTAGGCACTGTCACCAAGCTGCTGTATCTGAAATCCAGTTCTTCCTTGGCCTTATTTCTGATTTTCCTGTATTATTTTCTCTTCTGATTCTGCCCTTCAGTATCTTTGCAGATATGTCAACAATGTCAACAGGTGTCAACAGATCTGATAAGCTTAAACACTTTTCTTTGGCCCACTGGAAATATTAAAGTGCATTGGACTTGGGACAGATCCTCACTTAATATATTGTTCCTGTCTGAAAATGGTAACCACTGGGTGTCATTTATCTCCTTGCTACTTTCCAAGTAGCTTCCTGTAAATTTCACTTGGTTATTTCTTCCAGTATTTTCCAATGACTTCAAGCTGATTTGCCTATCATTTTATTATTTTGCTTCTATTTTTAAACTTAGGTACCCAGTCTCTTTTCTGGTTTTCCCAGTTTTTCTTGTAGGTTTCAAAGCCTATAAAAACATTGAAATTTGTAAGTGGAGGCGTTTCAAGATGAGTTTCGTCAGACCCAACTAAAATCAAAATAGCTAAGTTATTTAAATGCTCTCTAACACAGTATTTCAATGTATTCTAACCAGCCTTCTCAACAGTTTTTTTTTGTGAGTGCCAGTCATGCCTAATGGAAATGCCTGGACCCTGCCAGTGTGAATCAAAACCATCACAAAACACTCAATTTTTTTTTGTTTTTTTTAATCCCTTTTCTTCTTTCCCCTAAAGGCAAACTTGAAGTTTCCCATGACAACCTACAGCGTACTGCAGTACCTTTAACACAACCTGCCATATACATAGAAAACAAAGACCCAATCCCTGAAGAGCAGGTAAAAATAATAGGACCATTTAAAGTTAACAGTCGGGGCTTGCTTTCTGTATCCATTCCTTTTTTCAGTTGCTTGTGTCCTCCTTGCCTTGCCAAGACAGATCAAGTAGGTAGCCACAGCCATTTCATAATGAACATAGAGTGAAAAATTGTGTATATCCCATTTGCTGTTCCGTGGAGAACTACTCTCCATTCTGGAAAAAAAGAACGCTAGCGTTCACTCATTCTCATACATATCATTAGAAATAAGTGACAAAAAGAGAGCAACAGCACAATACATAAAACAATTTGAATTGCTAAAAGGCTGTATGTAGAATAGAGCCCTACTTGCATATTGTTAGATGAACTGAGACAACTGCAAAAGTGACAAGTACCAGAACAAACCAGACGGTCTGTGCTTTGAGTAATCTCTGCATTTTTGGATACCTAAAACAGACTGACGCTCAACAGTTTTGTGTTATTTGGGGGACTCATATGTGGTGGTTGGGCTGTCTTGAAGAGAGGCTGAAGGCCTCCCAGAACTGAGTGGTAGATGGATTCTGAAAGCAGACTGAATATCCACACTCCGCTCTGTCCCTCCCTCGCCATCTCCCAAGCCTACTCCACATGTATTCTCTCTATAGATTTTTGTCCATATCAGAGAGCTGGGACTAATGACTCTACTGGCTGTCTGTTAGAACATAAATAGAGCTCCGTTTTCATGCTTGTAAGCCAATATAGTCAAAATTGGAGGAGGAGTTTGCTATTCTTAATATCTTCTTAATGTGAATTTATTGAACTTAAATTAGCAAGATGCCTGACCAAGGAAGATTTTCTTATAGTGTGAATTAAAGAAAAAATAGAAACACACATCGACATTGCTGATTTCCACCTGTGATTATGGGGAAAGGGACTCTCATTTTCAAGGTATATTGCTTGACCATACTTGCATATGAAAGTAAATCACAGGTGTCTGCAGTCAATGAGTGAATTTGCTCCAAAATTATACAAATATAACTGAGTGCAGTGCTAAATCCACTGGCTCTGCTCAAACAGGGCTCCATCCTGTTGCTGAGATTGGCTTCTCTTGAGATAACTGGATTGTGCATGAGGTCGTAGCACAGGGTTTACACTGATGGTGAAGGTCAAAGTTGTTTTTTTCCTTTCTTTCTTTCTATAGGAATTGGAAGCATATGTTGATTATTCAGATACAGAGAATGATTACAAAAGGGAAGATTTTTACTGCTTTTCCCAGGAAGAAAGAGAGAGACAAGAGCGAGAGAGACAGGAATCTAAAAGGGTGTTACAAGAACTGAAATCTGTACTGGGATTTAAAGCTTCAGAAATAGAAAGACAGAAATGGAAACAGCTGCTATTCAGCGACCATGGTAAGTATTGCTTTTGAAAATTAATACCTTTATAAGAAAGGGTAGGTGTCTGTTTGCCATCAACTTCTGACTATGTTAGAATCAGGACAGTGCTTAGCTGTAATAGTGTGTTTGATAGAGCTGTGTGGCCTTGGTATGCTATTCCATCTCTTTGTATTACCTGTAGCAATTATTTTACTATATATTGAGAACTCAGAGAAATTAGAACATGACTCTAAAGGAAATATTGAGCTAAAATATTAAACACAAAATATGAAGACAGCACAAAGAGAGAGCTGTCAGACTGTAAATGCTGCAAACTGAACTGACTTTCTTTCATGGCTTTGCAGTAAATTTGAATTCTAATCAGGGTGCATAAATAAATTACTTTTTTGAATTTAAAGAACTATCAGAAATTATCCCAGACTGACAGAAATATATAGGTTAAAGTGAAGAGCTAGACTTCAAAATATTAAATGCTCATAAAAAAGCAAGACTAGCTCTTGTTTCCATGAGAGTGAGTATACAGAATATGATTTTAACAAAACAAAACAAAACCAAAGAACAAAAAGTACCCCCCAAAAGATAGTGATGAGTTCTTCCAAACCAGTCTTTACTACCTCTGAGGACTGCTAGGTAGCTCCATCCTCTTGCACCTGAAGGCAGGAATGTGAAAATTTCTCTTGTCTGAACAAGACAGCCTGTGTCTGTTCCAGCAATGAGACTGGATACAACTTGATTCCTTTCACTCCTTGAGTTGTTTGATTCTTTTATCTTTAAAATTGGCAGTAGTTTGTCTTTTCCTTTTTCCCTTCTTTTTCCTGTTTTCATTCCTTCATTTTAAAGACAGGTTAGCAAAAGCCTTCTCAAACACTTCATGTTCTGTGGTATGAAAAACAACCTCAAGTCTGGCAACATATCCCAGAATTCTGCCTCTGCCAGTGTCTACCAAAAAAAAAGACCATGGATTGTGTCTTTCAGTAATTTAGTGGGAAGACACAGTAACAGACCATACCTATTTATGAGACTGTTTTTTCTGACATTTAGCTACAACTACAGTAAAAAAAATCGCTTGGCCATTGGTATTGCCTTCTCTTCTAGTTAAGTTAAAAAAATTTAAGACATCAGATTGCATCAGAGTCTGCTCAAGAGTTGGATTTCTGTATTGTCCTTGTGGTGTTCAATGTGACACCACACAGCTCTTCACAGAAATATGTTCAAGTCTTCCTTTCCTGCCAACTGAAGGGAGGACAAAGAGTCCTACCTCCAGTTCAGGTTTTGACAGATCTAGTGGCTGCGGCAGAAAGAGATCTTGTCAGGAGAGCTTGGATAGGATATTTCCATATCTAGGTTAGCGGCTGATACCTGTCTACAGGGGTATATCCTCAGGCCATTTGTGGCCATAGCTGGAAAGAGTCAGACAGTTCCTGGATTCTTTGGTAACTGCTCACTTGGAAGCCCTTGTAGCTCATGTTGGTTGCTTTCCTTTCCATGTACAGATATTACATTGGTTTAGGATAAGAGATTGAATGGTGGGGAGGGAGGAAACTCTGATTTCCTCCAGTTGCTCAGGACGAATAATTGATTACTTCCATCCTGCACAAAACTAGAAAATGTGAGGGGCTGGTTGTTCATTGAAATAATTAATGTTGTCTCCTTTTGGCTCAGATACTGTGTGTGTCTAATCTGAAGGACTCTTATGGACAGCAGATGTGACATCTTCTATGGGTTTTTAAGGCATTTCTTCATTATTTCTTTATTATTTCTTCAAAAGCAACGCAAGTTGTTAAATATATGATGGACCCTGGCACATTACTGCTGCAGACTTTAATTTATCCTTCCACATGAGTCATTCCTTAAAGAAACATTTTTGTGAACTGTGCTTTCCACATTTGTGGCTTGCTTTACCTTGAAGATTTAAACCCAGAAAGGTTCATTTTCTTGTCTTCATTGGCCTAAGCCAATGGATAGCCATGATATCACACTTCCATAGCCGTCTTTAATCTTGGTTTCACAGGATGATCCTTAGAAATCCTGCTTTCTCCTAACTTGTGATTATTTTGAAAAAAGATCCCAAAACACTCAAAGGCTTTTTTCTTCTCTTGTGAGACCTCATCTGGAGTATTGTGCCCAGTTCTGGAATCTTCAACATAAGAAGGATGTGGAGCTGTTGGAACAGGTCCAGAGGAGGGCTACGAAGTCCTTCCGGTCCCTGAAGGGCCTACAAGAAAGCCGGGGAGGGACTGTTCACAAATGGTTGTAGTGACAGGGCTAGGAACAATATCTATAAACTGGAGAAGAGTAGATTTAGACTAGACATAAGGAAGAATTTCTTCACAATGAGAGTGGTGAGGCAATGGCACAGGTTGCCCAGGGAAGCTGTGGCTGCACCATCCCTGGAGGTGTTCAAGACAAGGTTGGATGGGGCTTTGGGCAGCCCGATCTAGTGGGAGGTATCCCTGCCCATGGCAGGAGGTTGGAACTGGGTGATCTTTAAGGTCCTTTCCAACCCAAACTATTCTATGATTCTATGCTCTGCCAATCAAGGCACCCAAGCAAGCCATTCTGATTTGTTAGGGTTTTTGATTCGTTGTTGGAGAGGCTGGTGAGGGTTTCCACATAAAAGAGGTCATCTCCAAACAAGATATGTCTAAAGAACATAGAATGAAATCAACTGGAGATGATAGGCTGGATTCCAGAAGTAAAGCATCATCTTAGCAGGGCACCGGTAGCACCAGGTCCAGCACCATGGCAATACTACTTACAGCCTGGGCAGTAAGTAATTTATTGGGAGTGTAGATTAGCTTATATTTTGAGCCTTTTGGCATCCTGTTGAGCCAGGAAAATAGAAGTGCTTTTGTAGAGGTCTGTGAATTTGTTAGTGGTTTCATTTCCATTCGTCAAACATTGTAAAACAACTTTCTTCTGGTGCAAATTCACTTCTAGCTTTTCCCCTAAGCTCTCGCCCTAAAAAAAGTTCATTGTTGGTGGTTACATAATTCCCAGCTGTTTCCCCTTGCTCCACTTTGTTCATACAACAGTTCTTTACACCTGTTTCTCGATTTGGAAAGCTACACTTTGAATATTGATGAATTACACATTCCTTAGTAACTAATCAACTCAGCAAATTGGCCAGCTACCAAACTGACGTATCTGTTTTTTCCAGAAATTTTGGCTTTGGAAGTGTACTTTGGAGGAAGCAGGCAACAAGTTTGCTCCCAAATGATAGGATTACTGTGCATATTCATGCCTCTTTAAGCAAATGGGCAGAAATAAGCAGCAACAGGGTTTTTTACAACATGGGAAAAGAAATATCCCATTAACAATTGAGATCAGTGTGGTACAGTGCTCCCTTGTTATATAAGGTTTTAAAACAAACAATAAAATACAATTCAAAGCCACAGTCTTTCATTGTGCTAATGACGATAATTATCCACGTGACAACCATAATGATGTGCCTGCTTTCAGCTAGCTAAAGTAAATGGTACTGAAATAGGATGCGATGGAAAAAGCCTCATACAATAAATTTTGTTTCCCGTGAAAAGTTTGTGTGTTTCCCAGAGTTATTTTCATCTCTGCTTACAGGGGTAAAGTCAGAATGGAATTAGAAAGGGAAATGCCACTTGGGAATCTGCTGTTGCCGCTCTCATTTATGTTCGTGCTGCTACTCTAATGGAGCTACTGCAGTTTAGGGAATCTGTTACTTGGAAATGGACATTATATCGTTTTCTTAAAAAGAAAGACGTCTGTTCTTCAAGAAGTGATTGTACCAAGTTATACTAACCCTTAACACTGGGAGGAGAGACTTCCTGGCAAGCATCCCGTTGCTGGCAATGGGGCTCGCTACTGCTACTAACTTCAAGAGAGGCTAAATTAAACCACACTTTATTTGTGAGGACACCTTACCTTCCTGTATGAATATGTGTTGCATTTATATGTTGTGTTCTATGAGACCAGATATTGCTTATAAGTACTTTTTCCTGTCACAGCTGTCTTTACCGGATTAGGTAAACTGTTGTTTAAAACAAAGATAGTACAAATCTGTATACAGTGCAGTAGTTTTACATATTTTATACGTTAACACTGAATGCATCATCTGTGTCTGATGCTGTTTTTAAAAGTCATTAATGTCATGCTGTCTTTTTACATCACAGATTTTAAGGAGTAATCACAACAAGTAGCTGTGATGTTGCACTTGAGTCTTTGTGAACACCAGTAAACACTGGTTTATTTTATGTCTTCTTTTATTTTGGGTTTTGTTTCTGTTGTTTTGTGGGGTTTTTAATCTATTTTGACCCTTACAATCTCGCATCTTTTCAAACACATATAGCAGCTTGCTTTTAGTTATCATTTAATTTTTTCCCCTTTTTAAGCTGCAGTGAAACCCTTGTCTCCTGTAGAACCACTGAAGCTACTAAATAATTTGGAATCACATATGAATTCAGATACAGAAAAGCAGGACTGCAGCCAAAGTTGTGATAAATCTGAAGAGAGAGACTCTAATCCAAAAGTAGATGCTGCTGATAAAAGCAGGACAAAATATTTGTACGAAGATCCTGAGATGGAGAGAAACAAAGACAGTACTACTGATGAAGGTATTTCTACAGGGGCTGAAGAAAGAATGTATTATCAGCACGGAGGAGAAGTGGAAGAACTCGAGCCGAGCAATACGGATGGAGTAGGGGTTTTGCAGTCTCCTTCTAATGATGCGTTACATTCAAAAATCAAGCAGAGGCTGGCCCAGCTCCGCATATCAACTGATTTGAACTTCACATCTGGTCTGGCTGCTCAGGTTGCTGCTAGGTCTTTCACTTTTACCACAATGCAAGAGGAGACTTTTGGAGATGATGATGAGGAGGAGGAGGAGGAGGAAGAGAACACACAGGAATGTAAAGACCTTGTGGAGGACTGTGAGAGTGAAGATAGAGGTTCTGAAAGTGAAGGAAAAGCTTAAAGCTGAGCTGAACTTTGTTAAACCAACAGCAGGCAATTTGATGGAAAAAAAAGAGGTAGATGAAAATACTGGATGGGGAAAGGTAAAAAAGACACCTAAATGTAATTGATCTTGTTCACTATGAACAAGACACACTGAATAGGACTTCTGACTAAATTGAAAATTTGCAGGTAAGAGATATTTAGTCTGCATCCAAGAAATAGTTGGGTGTTGCCTTTTTAAGATCCTAACAGTGGGGTTTGAAATATACCTTTGTGCTTTCTGTTTTATTTATTTGTATTATGAATGTATTGTGTTGGTTTTTTTTTTTTTTTAAAAATAAGGAAAAACAATGTACTGAATTACAACAGACTCTGGTTTTTGCTTTTTGATTCTGTTGTTGTGGTATCAATGTTTGTTCCATCAAAGAAAACCAGAATATTTCTTTTGGAAGAATTTGAACTGTTTCCTGTGATCTTCCCCCACTGTTTTCGTTTCACTTCTCGTGTCTGCAGTGTGTGGGTAAAGCCACTGCAGGCATTTGTGAGTTGTGGCTGGTGATGTGGCTCTCAGCTACAACGTAGAATTTTAAATAAAAACTTGAAAGAGCTAGAATTTGATGTGTCCTGGGGCTGAAATAGTATAAAGTTAGTTATGCTTCATATTAAGGTTTATTTAGCATTTTATGAAGGGTTAATAAATGATTTCTAGATGTTGTAATTCACGTTAGAGAAATGTGTAGCATATGTTGGGGGGGGTTGTAAGCGCATCAGTAGAAAATACTGTAGACAGATAGAACCTCTCTGTTGGACTGCAAATAGATGAGAAGTAAATACCTATTTATTAAAACAACTACTAATTATTTGTTAACCTTTTGTAAATTGAGCCTTAATAGAGTTGTTTGATTTGATCTAATGATTGATTGTACGTTTCTGTTAATGTCCTGAAGTAATTTTCCCAAAGCAAAATTATCTGAGTACTTAACAACAGACAGTATTTTCTTTAAACAGCATATTTGCTTTTCCCTCTTGTTCTTTCATTTTTCCTTAGATCACAACTGTGTGATTAAGAATCCACGAGAGAACAAGAATTGTGTGTTTTCTAACATGTATCTTGTAACTTAGTTGACACTCAATTTTGGATGCTTAATATGAGGTTAAGTGAGTTGGGTTTTGTTCTCTGGTGGTATTAGGAGGAGCAGCAAACTGATGCTCGCCTCAAAGAGGAGCTGTTTGAGGGTTTCACTGCCTTCTCTTCCTTTTGCATTCTAACACAAAATGAGGAAAAAGTGTTATGTCTATGATGGCAAGAGAGCTGCTCTTTGTATGGAATGCTGTACTTGGACCTGGATACACTTTCAGTTACAAAACGCCTCGCCAATTACTTAAGGTACTTATTGTCTCTTGCTAATTCTGTAGAAGAAAGGGTGCATTAGATACAAGTGGTTTGGAGCAGTATCTTCCTTACGATGCTGTCATGGGAACTGGGGAAACTAATAAAGTTCAGCAAGTTAGGGTGAAACTCTTGACCACGTGTCAGAACACAAGTGCTTTCTTTCAACCTCCCACTCTTCTATTAAGTGATTTTGTATGAACACTGCTGCGTATGTGGACTTTTTCACAGACCATAAAGAAGTAAATACCAATCAATAGAGAAGGGAATACGTGACTTCCACTATCCTTTCACAACATAATGCCTGTCTTGTGCCTCACACACAGATTTTGGCAAGAGAATGTTTTGCTATTCTTCATTAACGAGTAACACTGAGTTCTGTGCCCTTACTTTGTTTAAGTGACTGGAAGCTGAATGGGTAAAGTCTTGGGGAACTTTATAAAATTTTAAAAAAGATGATTCTCATAGTATATTGAGAAGCCAAGCCTCCTCTTAGTGGTATATTCTTCTATAGCCTGTAAAGGTTAGACTAAGATGGTGAAACACTTTTATTTTCTCTGTGGTAAGCAATTTTTTAAATCAAATCTAGAACAACTACTTTGGATGAATTGTGTTTGAAGCATTGTCTGTGCTTCAGAAAAAGAAGTCTTCCTCATTCTTGACCTGAGATCCTTGAGTTCACAAAGTGCCCAGATATTTTTTGTTCCTAGCTAATTGTTCTGACTGCCTAAATGTATGTTCCATTAATATTTTTCCATGAACTCATCCATTAGAATCACGTGATCTGTTACTGTGTATCCCAGAACAGCTAATCCTCAAATTTTCCCATGGGATCCAAATCTTAGTTTACAGTGTTTATAGCTATGATATCAACTTAGAAAAATGATCATATTTAGGATATGAATTATCACTCTCCTCACGGTTTTGGATAAAGTCAGTAGTAGCAAGAGTGCTTTGCATTGCTGTGAAAATAGGTTCCAGATCTAACATGAAAGTTGCCAGTTGGTTTATTCTTCCGCTGCAGTCCTTAGCATAAGACCTGGAGAATCTACTTCAGCAGCTCCCTTGGGACCTAGTCTTACAATACGCTGGTCTTGGCGATGAAATTCCACACATCTGTTAGTTGTGCATTTTTACCCATCAGCTGGGTTTTGTGGCCATGCTATAAACCAGCTCACCGAGTCCACTTGGATCAAAATTCCACCCTTTTTAAGGGTTATTTTTCTCTGTTCTTATTGCAGTGATGCAGTTTACAGCATTTGCCTCCAAATAGCTGTATCAGCAATTACTGCATTGCTGGTGTGATATTCAGGATTGCTGTCTTTTACGTTATTGGCAAAAGTGGTGTATTGTGAAATTACACCCTTGATGTTAGACATAGATATGATCAAAGCAGGACTTTTTGAATCAAGTTCTGATCCTACAAATAGATTTTCTACAAGTAATTTTAGTGTGGTCTTCCTTAAGGCAGTTTTAGAAGCTGTACATCTCAACACCTGGTCTCTTCTGCTTTCTCTGCCTCTCATCATATGTCTGTGTAACATCCATCAGGTCATTTATCCCTGCAGAAAAATAGGGCTAACAGTGTTCCATTGACATATAAGTAATCTGTTATAATCCAGATTTCATCATGAGTATGTCATTTGAAAGGACTGTGTGCACAAGCTGTAGATTCCTTCAAGAACCTGACAGATTTCTTGGCAATCATAATTTATTGTTGCATCTAAAATATATGAACACACTGAAGCATGCATTAGCACTGAAGAATTGTGTTAATATATTGAGCCTGTCAAGATTGGAGTGTTGTCCTGTGTTCTTTGGCTCATTATCCTAGATAGGGATTTTTATGAAAATAGAACATTTACTTCTTGCAGCTTTGTAACTTTTTGAAATACGTTTATCAGGAAATCCACACTAAATAATGGGTTATGCCAAAGGATGTCAACAGCCAAAATCCTTTGCAAAGTGCAGAGCTAACAATAAATGCATTTTCCCTATTCCGTTTCCAATTAGCAGCTCTGTGAGGCTGTAAAGAAACTAATACAGAGTTGAATAATTTCTTCTCCTCTTGTCCTACCCACAAGGCTCTCCAAAGATATGTGCTTAAGTTGGATTGCAATCTAGCAATACATGTTCTGCATCACTTAACTTTACAGCTAAAGATTTAGGTAAAGGCCTATATGGGGGCAAAGATCTGTGATAAAAAAATTACTTGTCCCTTTTTAAAATAAGTGTATTGTCTTCATGGCAGAAATGAAACTGTAATGGAAATAAATTTTGAGAGTTACAGATAATGCAGAATCTTTCAAATCGAGTCAAATGTGCCTGTGTCAACTGTAAGCAAGATTCGCAAATGTGAAAGCTTCTGCTATCATAGAATCATAGAATCACCAGGTTGGAAAAGACTCATCAGATCATCGAGTCCAACCGTTCCTATCAAATACTAAACCATGCCCCTCAGCACCTCATCCACCTGACCCTTAAACACCTCCAGGGAAGGTGACCCAACCACCTCCCTGGGCAGCCTGTGCCAGTGCCGAATGACCCTTTCCATAAAATTTTTTTTCCTAATGTTTAGCCTGAACTTCCCCTGATGGAGTTTGAAGCCATTCCCTCTTGTCCTGTCCCCTGTCACTTGGGAGAAGAGGCCAGCTCCCTCCTCTCCACAACTTCCTTATCAGTTGCTGTAATGAGATAGTTTTACACCTTCCAGAGGATTACTTGACATCACTGAATCTTGCACTGAGTTGTCAAAATACAAGATGAGATTTGGTAGAGGAGCCAGCTGAACTGAGATTTCTGACTGTCCTGAGCACACCTGTGTGACCTGTTTGTTTGTAGAACTGAAACTTTTATGTATCTTTGAAGTGCAGAATTTGCAACTGTCTTATTGTTTTCTTTGCTAGTTAAGAAAAAATTACATAGTGTATTGTGTAGAGTTGATGGTCCACACTGAGCTTGGTAATCTTGTAACCTGACCCTTTTTTGCATTGTTTTTCCTTTTTTTCCTAATCAGAAATGAAGGGTCAAGTGCACTATTATAAACTGCCTTTGTTCCTTAACATACGAAGGGCTCCTGTTGCTCTGTGGACAGCTTGTTCCTAGAGCTGATTACTCCTTAGAATTAACAAGCTTTCATACTGTCCCATCTGAAAAAGCAAGCAGTGTGTGGGAAAGGCACTTGGTCAGTATAAACTGTCAGGCTGCTCTGAGATCACCTCTGTGACAGGGACTAATAGCAGATGCAGAGGTAAGAGTGAGACAAAAGGGAGATCATGTAGTACTGGTTCCCCAAGCTACTCCCCGACAATTTGTGATTCAAGGACTTCTTGTGCCAATAGTGGTGGCTGTCAGCTTAACAGGTCCTGATGGAATTCTTGTCCATAAATTTGTTCACTCTTAAGTTTGGTAATTTATTACTGATCCCAATGCCGGTATGCACTCATCTTTATTACAGGCTTTTGCACACTAGATTTGTCAATAACGATGTTATATTTTTCCCTTTTTAAGCTGAGCCCTCTTCAGTCCTACAAAGGTTGTGTTTTCCACCTTTTGGTTGCTTTCCTTAGAAGTCTGTCCAGTTTTTGAAGTGTGGTGTGGTACTCCAGACGTAACCTCAGCAATGCTGAGTATGCAGTAATAATCATCTCCCATAAAACACTGAACCCTTCAAATTTATTTGAGGAAATAGGTCCATATAGGAAAAAAAAATCTTTTCAGATCTTCTACCCTTAGCTATTAGGATGACAAATGAAAATATTTGCTCTAACAGAGGAAAAATATTTATTCACTGTCAGCAGGATCTGGCTGGATAATGTTTTCCTTTGCTAACAAAACAGAAAGCTGTTAAATCAAAACGATCTTCCAACAGCTGCCACCTGGTCTAACACAAACTAAAGATGCCAAACAACACTTGTTTGAATTTCATCTTGACTTTTCAGAGCTATTCTGATCTCTGATGAATAAGCACATACTACAAAATATTATCCCACAAGAATATGGATATAGGGGTATCGGAGATCAAACTGAACACTTCTGTTATTTAAAATGCTCAGAGGAGTGCTTTATCCATATTCTCATGACATTTAATTCCCTCATGTATATGTTTTTATTTTACCACCTTGAATTTTAAATGCCAAAAAATACACTTCAATTTATTTGCCTTGGAAACTTGTGCACATAAGCAGTAATGGTACTGTAACTGTGATAATAAGACATGGTCATAGACAGGAGTAAAATCTACCTACCATGAACTTTGCTTTGTAGGCAGAATCAGCAATATAGGTTGAGATACAGGTTAGTATGTAACCATTCTCCATATTCTTTCACTACTGACGCCTCTTAAATTATCAGCAGATTTGTCAAAATAAAACTTGACCTGACAGCTTGAATGCTCTGTTAGTCCACATTACATTTCCTGAATCGAATGCAGGATTCTGAAGAAGTGACTGTAATTTGGTAGACGAGGAAAAGGAGTTTGTTTCTCCGTTTAAAAAAGTGGCTTATTTTAAAAGGGTTGAATAAGACCAAAACTTGAATACTTTTGCATGATCTGCATATATTGACCTTAATATCTTCTCAGCTTTAAATCTTAAAGGCCTCATGGAGAGTCTGTAGCAGCTTAAACCAATCCAGGTGCAGGCTGCCATGCAGTCTCAGGCTCTCCTTTAGGTTTTTGTAACCACTCAGTGAAGTAGGATATGGATCTGGCTGGAAATGGACCATTGCTTTAGCTTTCAGCTGGCACCTTCAACTAATTCATCGTGTGATTGAAAGGGCACCAGTAGCATCTCAGGGGAGCAGGAGAGAATACATGCCTGAGGGAGGAGGAGGAATGTCATAGCTCATATTTAAATTAGTTTGAATTAATGTTTACATGCTGTGAGTTACATCATTAGTGTCTGTACTGAAGTGGGATAAACTCAACTCCATATGTCGTTTCCTTCATCTCCATATTTTTTGTTGATTGAGGATGATGTCATTCATTTTCTTCACTCATTTTGACTCCATTTTTTTATTGTTCTTCAGGCCTAGGCTGCCCAAGGCCTGTTGTATATAATTCCACGGGGTCTCCAAGAACTGTTTGTTATACTGCCAGAAAAAAAAATACAATTATCATGTGCGTTTGTTTCTTCTTACTTTTTTTTACCCTTCCAGTCCCTCTGGTATCCATGGTCCTCTTCTTGTGTGTGTTTGTAATACAGCTTGGTTCTTCTGTGTCTTCAGCACTAGACTAGAAACGTGTACTGACTTTCCCACTGGAGAACTGAAACAGAATGTGGACATCATAAAGGAATGGACTACAGTCCAAACAGAGATTATAATTTAGAGCAGCTCAAAGTGATACCACACTTTTGACGTATATTGGCTTTTATAAGCAATTCTGTCTTATTGAAAACCACCAGTTGTGTTTTAGAAATAACTGCAAGGTCCTAAAATAGGTGTCATTAGTTGCTGATTCATGCTCAGGTCTTAATATTTAAAGACTGCTTCCTGACCTTCTCCAGCTGCATGGGCAAGAACTGGAAATCATCTCAAATTTCCAAATAGAGAGTAACTGGTGCTTTCCGTTACTTTGTGCTATTAAAAGAGGTCCATTCCTAAATAAACAAAAAGAGAAAAGTCAGTGCCTAACAGAAAATCATGTATTTGATCTCAAAAGAACCACCACAAAAGAAGGTTTGTTTATAATATTTGATATCTGTGTTTCTAAAATAATCATGTTATTAATAAAAATACTTAAAGGCTTTAAATCTATTATGGGAGAAAAGCCAGAAATCCATGATTTGACCTCCAGATCTTTCATCCAAAGCCACAGTTGATGGAACTTAAACACCTTCATGCTGTCTGTTCCTGCACTGTTCAGTATGACATGGTACTCAAAGTTTTTTATCTCGTAACACAAGTATTTGTGCAAGCTGCATGTTCCTGTGTGCTTAAGGTCTCAAAGCTTGCAGAGATCATGGAATAGTACTGAGTGAAACCTATACAGGAGCAGGACGCCTCACAAGCATTTTGGGTTTATTGTCTCTGTCCTGCTTTACTGTAGCATCCATGCCATCTACAGTCCCACTCATAAACTTTTTCATTCTTGGCTTACCTCTTCGCAGGTCACACAGACCAGCTGTGGAGGGGTTCTGTTTGTTTTTTTATCCCCTAAGTTACTATCCTATAGCGCCAGGTAATATATCTCAAATAGAGGCTTAAATGTTAGCAGCCACGTTGCAGAAGATGAGACCTAGGCACACAGGGGCTGGAGAAGCTCTTCTTGATCTGACCACTTCTGGGAAGAGTTCTACTGAGGTGGTTGATTATGGGGGTGCTGAGCTAGGCTTGATGATTCTGCAGGTATGTTTCAAAGCTCCAGGTTTTGCTAGGTCTCTTATTTCCTCTGGTGGCCTCTCTCTTTCCTCTTAGCAGTCTTCAGCTCTTCTCCAGCATTCTGCTGCCATCTCTTTAGGAACCTGGCTGCTTGCCCCCTTCATTTATGAACATGTTGTCTAAATTTTATGAAATGGAAGGTTAGAGGGAATGCCAATGCTCTGCTGTCCATTCCTAGTCATAAACTCATAAACGGAAGGATTTTTAGGGCTGGTACCTTGTCTGTCCTGACTTTACTTCCAGGGAGATTTGACCTGCATTTCAGCCTGGTCCTCCTATTCCTTCCTGAACTTCAGAATACTCACTTGCAGAAATCTCTCTCTTTAATGACCATAGGATGGTAATGTTTCCTCAGCAAGGCTGATCCTTGAATACATGCTCCTCGTGGCACGGGCTTTACTTGTTCCTTCCAACAGGAAGGTAGCACAGCTTTGGCTGAGTCTGCACCCCCTAAACAAGCTTGCTTCTTCCTGCAGCAGGGGCTCAAAACATGCTCTCCAGCTGCTCTGCCAATGTGCTTCGGCTCCACAGCTGCCTAGCCTTGAGCTCTGGCATCTAGCAGTTGTACTTTTTTCCCCATTTTCAAAGAGCCTGTGTTTTCAGAACACAATTACAACTAAGTCTCTCCTGAATTGAATGATTATGAATTTTTATTGAGCAGCATTAATGGATTGTTTTGTAATTTGAAGGGTTTGTGTGAGTTTTTTATATATATATATATATATATACACACACCCCCCACTTCTCACATGTTTCATGTTGTACATGCATATTGCCAGATATCACATTGAAAGGCTTGTCTAGTAAAGCTTATTTTTCTCATATCAAACTTCCCAGTTACTTATTCAGAAGGTAAACAAAAACTTAATTCTTGCTATGTAATGGTAAAAGAACTGAATCCTTGTTCTGCCAGGCAGGCTGTAAGGAGGTGTTTAAAATGCACACTGATTTTACACCCTTAATTAGAAAAGCCATTTAACTTTTTTTTCACTTATCAAGGCTTTGCACCTGAGCTGCTGTGAGTGCCTGTAGCCCCGTCTCCCCTGGCTTAAACACATAAACCAATATCCTCAGCATTTCCTGCCTGCTAAGTCTTAGCTAGCATTTCCCAAAACAGGGCCTAAGGGCAGCACAGATTGCCAAGGAAACCACAGGGAAGGGAAAGGAAAGAATCTTGATAAGCTGCTGTTTAACTGGTTAATAAATGAGAGCTAATATCTAAGAGGAAATGTCTAAAAGAACAAACTACAGCAAGAGGCTTCTGGCAGGTCTACAGAGGGAAATCACATGTCACACACTCTGAAGTTTGCAGACACTGGGAAGGATCCACCATTTCTCTTCAGTGCGGAGACAGGAAACATTCACCAGACTGATAGTCTTCAGCAATTCTTAAAACCCCCTCTGTTTTATCTACATTTCATTTCCACAGAAAGACTCAGTCCGGCATGCTGGTGTATCAAGCTGGATGTGAGTCAATCTCCCTATCTCTTCCTTTAAGCTCTGGATGATGTCTGTTTCTTTCCTTCGACTGCACTGAAAGCCCGTGTGGTTTGGCTCCCCTGGGAGCCTCTTTGGCACCTACCCTGCCAGTTGCTGATGCTGCTTTAAGCACAGTTGATTTTGATTGGTTTAGAACAGCAGGTTTTAAAGCAGGTATGAAGCCTAGTAGCTGGCTGTGTTAAGGATTCAAAACCTGAAGTTATAGAGTTCGTTGTCTGCGATTTTTTTTCCCAAACCCTTTTATTTCTCTTCTTACTTTCCCACTTTACCCCCTTCCTTCTCTCATGGATAGGAATCAGGACCCAAAGTCTTTTTTCACATGTTTGATGAAGTGTGTCACCAGGATGATTTTTAAGCCATTTAAAAAAAATTTTGGTTGAGTTTCCTCAATTTTAAAAGTAGTTTTCTCTGTTGTAATGCTAATCACTTTCAAAGTCTCTTTGGTTGCTATTCTTTCCTCAGCATCTGTAGTAAAATTCTGTGCCTCACTGCTGCATGTATCACTTTTTCTCCTTATCCGTTATCCCTGACAGTGGCTTCGGTGGCGTGGATATGGCTTATCCATCCTTCAGTTAGCAGTGATTGAATGGAGTAGGGAATGCTTTTACAGCAGTGCATAAATGCTGTATCAGCACTTTGTCTGATCTTTAATGCAGAAGTTTATTTATAATTCCTCTTTCATCTTGAAGATGAAATTAATTTTAAGCAATCCTGGCAATAGTTAGTTTCTGCAGTAATTTTGCTGGCTTCTTAGTACAAGCACTTTACTAATGAACAGCGGTTACTCTTGTCTAAATAAGCGATGACTTAGGAAAGAGTGTTTTGCTGTGCATCATAGTCTTACAGTTGCCCCTTCCCATCATCCTTCAGAGACCTGTATCCTTTGCAAACATGCGACAACTATTACCAAAATCCCTTCTGGCATCACATAAAAATGGCTGGGTAGGTGGGACTCTAGGAAGAGAACAATCTGTCAGTGGAGCAGAGGGGTAGCAGGTAGATCTTTACACTAGGAACTGGGCTGATGTGCTCTGCAGGACATGTCTTCTACTTGTCTAGCTGTGTAACTCCTAAGAAACAGGATTTCTCTGTATGCTCCAAAATAGTGGCAACACTAGTGGCAACAACAGAACAGAACCAACTCCTTTTACCTGAGTCTTTGTGGCTCCCTCATAATGCTTAGACTTTATTATCAGAACCAAGGCTGCATTCTGCTGATGTTGTGAGCTCTGGCTGATGCACACCTCTTCCTGTAAGCTCTCCCTGTATTGCTTTTAAGGTTAACAGCTGCTGACTGCTCTTCTCACTTAGGTATGACTCACTCTCACCTAATTCATATCCCCAGGACAGAAAGCTTAAAAGGGAAGAAGGGAGATAATTTGATCTTGAAAGGCAAGGGGAAGCTTGGTGAGACAGGAGTACTTATTCTTATGTTTGAATCTTGCTGCCTAATCAGTGCATAATTTGTCATACAGCACAGAAGCTCTTGCTTATTCTTTGCTATTTTCAGGTTGGTTGGTTTGTTTTCATATAGTATAATGAACAGATCCAATTGCTGCTGTTAGAAGGAAAAGCCTGTCTACCAAGAAGGGTCTGTAATGTTTTCCTTAACTTGGAGTTTTTTTTGAATGCTAAGTCATCTGTATGTATTCTTCATAATGTACCACATGCAAATATTCTTCAGGAATTGATACTACCACTTCAGACAGTCAATATTTTCTATGTAAGAACTGTACGTTTCCTATACTGCCAAGAATGTACATATATCTATGAAGACTTAAGATTGTATCTTTTTGAGCAAGCCTCTTTCTTCATCTGAAACTTTCTTCCTGTTTCTCCAGTTCTCTGCTAATTTATTAGACACTTGTGTTATATTGTGTACTTTTTTGTATCTGCTGTATTTCTCCCTTCTCTCATTAAAATCTGTTCCTCTCATCTTTCTCCTGTGCTGCTTCATATTGGAAATACTCATACTGTGTGAGGTAACCTGGTCTAGTGTAGTGGGTCTGGCTGAGATGGAGTCAGACCAGTCCTAAAAAGCCAGTCATTCAGTCTTCTATTATATTATTCCACCAATCCCCAAAATATAATCAGTTTTACCATATTAAGCTTGCCTAGGATTATTTTGCAGTATAGTCCATGCTGTTATAAGACAGAGAAGAAGAAACCTAGAAATGGGGTACCCATACTATAAACAAATGGACAAGACACAAAAAACGTACTGAGAGATGAAGCCTGTAAGTCTCGAGGATGGATGTTAATGCCAATATTTGCTAGGTCCTCTTGAGTGAAACAAGTTTTGAGGAGAGATTTGGAAGAGGAATTTAAGGGTACTTGTTTCCTAGAATTGTGGCTTAAGTCAGTCAGTTCTGCATGCTGTCTCCAAGCTTAACTCATCTTCCAAGTAGATGAAAAGGGAAAAATGAATGCAAGGTAGGACCTGTTTCCATACTTTTATTAGAAAACCAGATGATTTACAAAGAAGAAAATGTCATCTCCCAAGAAGTCATGCCAGGAACGGAGAAATTATAGCACTTCTTTTATCCTCCCAGTGAAAAGCGAGGTTTTCAACGTTCCGCTAATGCAAATCCCTTTTTAGCAGTGCAGGATCTTCATAGAACATAGAATCATAGAGCAACCAGGTTGGAAGGGACCCATCGGATCTTCTAGTCCAACCATTCCTATCTAACACTAAACCAAGTCCCTCAAGACCTCATCTACTCGTGCCTTAAACACCTCCAGGGAAGGTGAATCAACCACCTCCCTGGGCAGCCTATTCCAATGCCCAATGTCCCTCTGTGTGAAGAACTTCCTCCTAATCTCCAGCCTAAATCTCCTCTGGCGGAGCTTGAGGCCATTCCCTCTTGTCCTGTCCCCTGTCACTTGGGAGAAGAGGCCAGCTCCCTCCTCTCTACAACCTCCCTTCAGGTAGTTGTAGAGAGTAATGAGGTCTCCTCTCAGCCTCCTCTTCTCCAGGCTTCTTCTTTGAGCTACAACTGCACTCCCAATAGTATCTGTCCTATGACAGGAGGAAAGTGTTCAAATGTACATTACAATACCCAAAGTATTGAAATTAAGAAAGTGAATAGAACAGGCACGTGCATCTGCGGGTTGAGTATTTGGCAGTTTTCAAGGTTGGGAAACCAGCTTGCAAGAGGGAAAATACCAGGAGCATCTGCTCTTGGAGAACTTACTGTTTCAACTGTAATTAGACACTTACTTAAGGACAAATTAATCACATCTTTAGCACCACCTATATAATTACAGTAGTGCATATGGAAACAGTGATGTCACCTAGTCTTGGTTTTCTCTCAGGCTATCATCACTCTTTCCTTCACTAAGACTGGTTCTGTGCCCCAAGCTGCACCTGCTTATGTGCTCACAGCCTGTGCAAGGAAGAGCCCTGTAGAATGTCCCAGCGGTAGCTTTTCAGGTTTTCTTGTCACGGTGCTGTGGTAGCAGGGAGCAGAAACACATGTGTAGAATTAACCATGCTGGCTCTGAACATGTATGACATCAGTTATACTTAGGTTAAGGTTAGGCAAGTGCCCATCTGTGAGACTGCATACATTTGCTTCTAATGTTGCATTTAGGGATGATTCCACAGTGGGAAATATTTAGGGACATTCTAGTGTAGAGAACAACCAGTACAGGGAATTCCACAGGCCAGTGCAGAGAAGCATTTGCAAAAACTCTCAACCTAAGCCTAATCTGTCCTGACTGCAATCAAGAAAGCTTTCCACTGACTTGGAGAGAAAGCACAGTATGCCAGCAATTAATGTGTTTAAAAATGCTACTGTTAATTACCTGTCATATTTAATCCCTGACTTCTCCACTACTCGAGTAATTTTTTTGTGTACGCATGAAGTGACAAGCTTTTCTTCAAAGAGGAATGGACTACAGCTATAACATGTGCTGGTTTCTGCTATTTTTCAATATAAGTTAAATATGTTGGTTTATTACCTAAAAAAAATTCAAGAAGGGAACAGACATACCATGACCTGTCCTAGCTAGCTAAGAGCAGCTCAGCAAAAGACTGCACGCTTCATTTTGGGCTATATCCTGCATTCTTCTTTGCTATCACTGATGTCAGCTGCTTCTCAGCTATTAACTGTAGTTTAATATGTCATCATCCCACCCTGTAAAGTGTATTGATTAAATCAGTAGTGGAGGGTAGTGGTCTTTGCCTTCATACCAGGCACTCTGCAGTTCTGGTTTGATTAATGGTTTGCAGCACCACTAAATTGCAAATAATGATATGGTTCCCACAAACTATGTAATAAATACATTGCAAATGTTGCAATTATGTCCCTCTTCTGCCTGTCTTTGTTTCTGCTTTGGAAACTTCTACAAGAGCTAACTGCTGCAGCACATTATCTAACTCCTGAGATGGCTTCCTCTATGTGCTGTACACTCAGCATGCAACTGTGAAGTCTTTGACCATCTGCCGCTCTTTCTCCAGGTTATGTATCTAAAGCTTTCCTGCAACTATTAATTAAATTACTTGCCAGAAGACACCTGACTAAAGTAATTGGTCCTTTAATTGTAATTCTTTTTTTATGGATAGTGCCAAATTTTAAATATAATAGCCCGTAAAGTAAGGAAGCCTTAGTCAGAAATGCACAAAAATGGGGCATGCGCCCAGGACCTTCACCTCAGTTTTCTTATTTCCTCATTGCCAATAACCAGCAGGATTGGGTCAAAAACTGCAGCTCAGCAGTTAGGTTAGACAGTGCTGACTGCTGAGTGGGACAGGAAGGAACAATCAAGATGGAGAACTTGTATGCAAGTGCTTTGATATTGAGACTGCGGTACTTGCTGCTCTGAGTCATGGTGCTTTATGCTTAAGAAACGGAACAAAGAAGCCAAAGGTCCCAGAACAAAGTGATTAAAAACTATGATGATGCAAAGTAAAATACCTGAACTTGAAATCACTTGGAAGATGGTAACCCATGAGATAATCACTCCTTGTCTTTGCTGTTTGGCCCTTAAGGTCTTTAGTTGATTTGCTGTACCCATTGAAAATATGGTTGGCAAAGAGTAGCTTTCCTTGAGCGTACGTCTTTCAAAGAGGAGAACAAAAAAATATGCAGAATTGGCAAGAGCAACCACATATTCTAAATTAAGATAAAAGATTGAAAAACAAAGAAGGTTGTTAGGTAGCCTGACTTAACAGTTTTGTTATGGCTTACAGCTTTTACTTTTCATGGTTTTGCTATATAAAATATTTCATTTAAGAAATTAAGAAATAAAACTCATTTTTCTAGTTCCTCCAAGGTTTCAAAATACAGCACAGTGGAGTGTAAAAAAAATGTTCTGCATGCTGTTTCACGGACTACCAAACCCCACCACCATCCATCCAGATATTTCATTTTAGGTAAGGCATAATGTGACGTGTTTGTAGATGAATGCATACAAATATGTTAGGTGCAGGAAAAAGCAGCTTTTCCTTTGTTTTTAATTCTGCATATATTAACTAAATATTTTCATAGTGCCATAGAATAGCTTAGGTTGGAAGGGACTTTAAATATCATCCAGTTCCAATCCCTCTGCCATGGGCAGGGACAACTCCCACTAGATCAGGCTGCCCAAGGCCCCATCCAACCTAGCCTTGAACACCTCCAGGGACTGGGCATCCACAGCTTCCCTGGACAACTTGTGCCAGTGCCTCACCACTCTCATGGCGAATAAATTCTTCCTTATATCTAGTCTAAATCTGCCCCTCTCCAATTCATAGCCATTGCCCCTAGTCCTATCTCTACTAGCCTTTGTAAGCAGTCCCTCTCCAGCTTTCTTGTAGACCCCCTTTGCCTTCATCTTTTTTTTTTGTTTTGATTTGGTTTTTATTAAGAAGGAGTAGAAGTAGGGTATCCTACTTATAAACTTTTGTAAGCAGCAATGAACTTGCCAGTGTAAATACTGTATCTCACTGGAAACAGTTTTCTAGAGAAGAATGGTTACCAAGGTCATTTGACAAGTGAATGTAAGCATACAGGAAGTATCTAGGCCTGATGTTCAAACCCAGGAAGGTTCAAAATGTGGGCAAAATACAAAACTTCAGCAATTTTTTCTCCCTGGAAAAATAAACCAAGAGACCGAAGCTAATTCAGAGCTGTTCAGAAAGATACAGAAATTCTTCCCTTCTTTGTTTCCACAGATTCAGCCTTGCTTTTGAAGCATATTTCATGATGTCTTAATCATTTGCACATTTCCCAAAGCTGGCGTTTGTAGGTAAATATGTTATCGTGGCATCTTCAACAAAACAGATGACTTAAAAACACTGATTTGTGCTAGAACTTAAATAGCATTCTTAAATAAGTAAGATTAATGATGCATGTTGTCATAAGATCTTGATGATCCGGTGTGTCTCTTCCAACCTGGTTGTTTTATGATTCTATGATCTCAACAACTGAATGGAGGGAGCCTTCTGGAATATTAGAGTATTTCTGTTGTGTTTGGATCCTTTTGGTTTTAATGTCCTCAAAACTACCAGAGCAAGTTCAAAAAAAAAAAAGTAAGTACTTTTTCAAGATGTTGCAAAGACTATTCCACACAGAATAACATATGGATGATCTCAGAATTAGGGCTTGAAGAAAAGCCTGATGAAATATTAGGTATAAAATGTACAAAGGTGAGAGTATCAGCCTTTTCTTGGTCAGTAAAGAAACAGAGATGTATTTGGGCCAAATTCTCTCCGACATGAAGACCTGTGTCATTGTTCTGGCAGTGTAAAGGAGCCTTTGTTTAAGTGAAAATTGGCTTAATTGAATTTAAAGCTATAAGAATCATTTAAGCTGATGTACTATCCAGAGCTGCTTGTACTGTGGGATGTTCCCAGTGTTACACAATTGGAAACATCTGGCTTATTTCACAGAAGCTCTCAGCATGCAGGACTCCAAGCGCAAGACTCTCTGAATACTTCAGGGTAATGCATATTCAAGTAACAATGGATATATTCACTAGCAGGAAATCCAGAGGAACACTGAATTGCCTTCATCAGATGTTCACACGAATATGTATTCATCTGCAATATAACCAGTAATGAACATGACATAGAACACTGCTTTTACTTCTGGGTAATTGAGAGGGAAAAGAAACACTTTATATCACATGTTTGTCAATTTTATGGTCGGAAGTTATTATGATAGCACTGTTTTACTCAACTCTGAAACATTTTTCTTTCCATCAAACAGCTCATCTCATTATGATGAAGAGCTTTGTTTACTGGAGTGTGAGATTGTGCAGATTTGGAAGTGATGAACAGTTTAATATGTGGTGCAGTATGACACAGGCCCTCATTTCTCTTTTCCCTTACTGAAATCCAATGTTGTAAGCAGTGTGAGCATGATAACAATGAAAATCCTGTAAACCCTCCCTAGGGCATTTTTGAGTGTTATGTCAGCAGGTGGAAATGACAGTGACATTTGGCCTCAGCTACTCACTCTCTAGCTATACGTACCCTTTTGTGTCTGTGAGTTTCCCTCTTGGGGCAAACTCTCTTAATGGTTTTAAGCTTAAAGAGGGAAGATTTAGTTTAGATATTGGGAAGACATTTTTTACTGTGAGGGTGATGAGGCACTGGAACAGGTTGCCCAGAGAAGTCATGGATCTCTCATCACTGGAGGTGTTCAAGGCCTGATTGGATGAGACTTTGATGTCATCTACTCTAGTAGGAGGTGTCCCTACCCATGGCAGGTGAGTTGGAACTGGATGGTCCTTAAGGTCCCTTCCAACCCAGACCATTGTATGATTCTGTAATTTGTTCCGATTTTCCTGTCTCTCTCTTGGTTTTCCTATTCTCTTTTCAGTTTCTTCCTCATACTTTATTTGTATGTTTGTTTCTTTCTCTGCTTCTTACTTTTTTCATAACCAATGCCTCACCTTGCTTCCCATAACCAGTCTTGCCTCCCCTTACTTATCATATTCCTCATTACACAGATCCTTCTGATCTGATCTCACACTTCTCTGTATCTCTATTTTCATTCTCCCTCAGTTCTGTATCTTCTTTCCTTGCCTGTGATGGGAGCAATAAGAGAAGAAAACTTCAGCCACCCACAGGCCTGTTTACTGCCTCTGCTCCATATGCCAGGAATTTGTGCTGTGGTTTGGTCACCACTCCCTGGTCTGTTCTAGCCTTTGGGTTCTCTGTACAGATATTCTTAATTAGCTCCCTCTAGCTCCCGCAAGCCCTTACTTGTTGTGTTGTCCAATTTAAGTGCCTTTCGCTACCACACAGATGAGGAAGCAACACAAAATGCTCTTCTCATGTTGTCTTCGCTTAACCACTGGCATTTGTCCAACTGCCAAAACATGGTTGGGTGCCTATCAGTTTCATTATTTTGTTTAGATCTCTGACTCCTTTTCATTGTGGCTGAGGGTGAGAACCAGAACAAGCAGATGGGGAAGGAAACTTTTGCAGCTGCAAGATTGCCTGCAGCGCGCTTTGAAAATAATGCTGCTCTTCTCTGATAAATATGTGTTCTGTAATTTTACAAAATGAAGTGACTTATAGAAGGGGTAGATAAACCTATCCCAGAGATGATCTGATGCATTAATACACAAAGCATTGAAACTTTTCTAAGTGAATATATAATAAACGAGAAGGCTGCCTCTGGCAATCACCATTGCTGTCAGAGGAATGTAGCCCTTTCCATTACAATTCACCTGGTTGATTCTGTAATGTTATGACATGGAGGAATTTCATTATTCCTTCCACCACAAGCAATCAATTTGTGCCTTCAAGCGTAAAATCCAAGTATGTTTGAAGATTTGCTTTGTTTTCATAATACATAAATTTTACCAGTCAAAGTTTTCCAGTGTTTTTCAAATTCCCGTCACTCTCAGTTTGGCCTCCGTTAGCTTGTAACATTACTGGGCTGGCATTTTATGGCATGAATAAGAACCTTTCTGGCTTGGATCACTCTTAAACCACCAAGAATTTATAGAAGAACAAGGTTCGATAGCAAACAGCTCTTAAGGTCAACTTTTCTCAGCAGGTGTCAACTGGCATAGCAAAGCTCTTTCACCCCCACTTGGGTTAAACTTAATCCAGAGTGGTTTAAAACCCAAGTCTTTACTGAAAGCCAAGAGATAAATCTGGATGGTGGCATTTTGGGGTGGGGGGAGGTTCTTTCTCCTCTCAGAGCTAAACATAGTTCTGGCAAATGGCCTCAGACTGAAATTCTTGAGGGAGTCATAATAAGCAAGCCAGGGCAAAGAGGAATGTTTTTTCTCCCTGACTAATTCTTCCACATAAAAAGGTGAAAGGTTAAAGATGAACTTTAATACTAATAAAACTCTGAACTTCAGAGTAGCGATATGTCAGAACATTAAAAAAAAAGTCATAATAAAAAATGTTTTATTGTTTGCAACAGTGGGTTGGTTTTATAAGCATATATATCTCTGTCCTGATTCCTTTTAACCTTTGGGAGAAAGGGAACTTTTAGAGATTAAACACAGACTTTAAGCAATGCACAGTAGGGGCTTGGGGAGTTCAGCCCATGCTTTTCCCCTTAGGTGCCCTTTTGCATCTTCCCAGCTGACTGAAGGAGTAAAATGGGGCTGTCTTCAAGTTATCACAAGTTCCCTTTGCCCTGCTCTTTTTGACTGAGACATTGATTCTTGAGGTTAATTTCCTTCTTCCTTCTGCCTAGGAATATTTCATGCAGACTAGCCAACTTCACATGCTCATATGCACATTATCAAACCAATTCTGTTGATACAAACTGCCCCTTAGAGAAACAGCTTGACAAATTCATGTGTTTATTTGCACAAGCAATGCAAGGAGTTCAAGCAAAACAAGATTTGATTATACTAAAGTTCATTTAAATTTAATCACTAGAGTTTGAATACATTTAAAGAAAGCTTTGTTATCTGTCTGGGGTTTGTAGTACCACCCTTCTTGGGGTGGTAATTTATAAACAAGACAGCTGAGTTGTCCTTTTCACGTTAGAGATTGTGTGTGCTGCTGATGACAAACAACTTTTAATTGCTGTGGGGTGTGCAAATAGGAGTCTAACATGTGAAATACAAAGCGTAACTTGTAAACTCAGCAGTGTCAGAATGGTCAAATATGTATCAACCAGCAAGAATCTGGTAAAGCAACGGGAATGACCAGACCTCCAGAGCAAATGATTTCTAAAGAAAAGTTGCACAACCTGTGCTTGGTTGACATGAAGACTGAGTGTGGGAGTATAGTTATGGGAGACAGAAGGGACATAAAATATGACCTGCTCCAGAGAAGAAGAGAACTGTCTGTATTCCATGTCTATGATAAACAGAGCAAGAAATACTGGGCCTTAACTACAACAAGCAAAAATTAAATAGGAAAAGCTATCAAGCAATAAGAGTATAAAGCATTCAGATATATTTTTGCAAGGATATTGTGGCTTGTCTATCATTTAGTCTTTATGAACAGGTTAAGCAGCAAGAGTGGAATTCACCTCACCTACGCCTGGATCTCAGAGGAGAGAAACAGGCATTTCCAGCAAGTGATTCATCTGACCCACTTTCGTTATACACTGGAAGGAGATTAACTGCACTGTTGAAATGCCTGTTTCTCTTTGGGGGCTGTGAAAGACTTCAGAAAACTGATTCAAGTCTAAAAATCTGTTTTGTAGATGACTACAGCTCTGTCAGGACTGTACCATCTCTCATCTCCGTAAGTGCACTGACATAGTTCATTTTGTACTGGTGAAAATGGCAAGGCTAGATGACCTCTTGAGGTTGTTCCTAGACTATGAAGGAAATGAAGAACTGTCACTGCAGAAGATCTGCCTGACAAAAGGCCAGACTGAAAACAAAAGTTGCCTGTTCAGTAGGATGACAGTAACAAAAGTTTGTTATTGTTTGATGGCTGCTTGGCCGAATGATTTGTAATGAGATAATGAATAACGTAATTGTTAATAAGCAAACAAGTACCTTATCACCACACAATGAGCAAACCAGAATTCTTAGCTAGTCAAGGAAATTTAGAGTAGAAGAAGCATAGAGACTAATTATCCTGTAAATTCCTGACTATGGCTTTTCCAGAATAGCTTTTGCAAAACAGAAAAACTGTACAAAATTGCTGCGTGAATTGTTAAGTTGTGTGTATAAACAGAGGATTCCACATCCTAGGCTTCTTCCATAAACATTATTTTTACTAGAGAAAAACAACTAAAAATAATCCTCTTCTTGGTTATCTGCAGTAGAAAATAGCAGAAACAATTTTGAATTATACTCTCAGAAGAATCTCATTCAACTCCTGAATCCAGAGAAGTTCAGACTCACAGAATGGCCTGAATGGCACAAATTCCTTCCATGCTGTCGATAAAAGTTGCGGAATCAGCACAAAGCATTCAGCCTGTATGGTAATAAGTGGACTAAGAAGCCGGCAAGACAACTGCTACGACAGAACCTAGCCTTCTTTTAAAAAGTTTTTGGTCTTGAGACCAGCTGGAATGAAATGGATCAGTGTGATTTTCCCTCACCTTTTTCAGAGTAGTACCCTATTTTTTTCAAGGGACGGGAATCATGAAAACCTCATCTGTGAAGTTTCTCATATGGTTAGTTCAGCTTGACTTATACAATCAGTTACAAGTGTATACTGTCCCTTATCACTACACCATCTCAATATTTCAATCTGTAATTATATAGGAGTAGCAAATTTAATATAATCTTTGTTACTTTTCCCATCTCAAACATGTAGACCTGAACACTGGGGAAGTTTGGGATAGGTTAATATCAGATTGTGGTTTCACCTGACCTTTCCTATGAGTCTTGTACATATTCACATCTTGGGGGGGAAAAAACATAGGTTCTCCTGCTTTTCATCCTAAGCCTTGCATCTATACTTGGAAGGCTCATTTCTCCACAGATACCTGTTTATAGGTGTGTATGAATTTCAGCATTAATCGCAAAGGCAGCCGTCAACTAATGGATTGAAACCTAAAGCTGCTGCCTTCTATCTGTGACTACATGGCCACACTGCTAGCGAAAGCCGAGTGAAAGTACGCGGCTTTCACAGCTCATGTTGCATTCTTTGTGTGCAGCAACACATTTCCAGACCCAGGGATCTGGTCTTGACCTCAAGTTGCCTTCTCCTCTCTGTTATATCACAGTGTTAGCCTGCCACATTCCAGAAACTGGAAAACGCAGCCTTTTATGAATTGTGCTGCTAGGGCTCAGGTAGTCACATCCAGAGATAATTATGAATCTAGAAATGTAATCAGCGGGTGCCAGCTACCCTCAGCTAGCTCTTACCCTATTTAACCATCATTCCATGAACTACAGCACTAATGGAAGAAAGAAAATATATTGTCTGAAGTTCATTCTTAAACTGGAACAGCCGTGTGTGTTTGTGTGTGTGTCTGTATACACTATGCTTTGTTATTGTTAGGTTCATATGCTTGTTATCCGAGTAATTTCTTAATGTATTATTACAGATTAGTAAACTACACAGCAAAAGGCAACGACCTTGTTAAAAAAGAGGAATGAAAAACTATGGGAAAGGAAACAGCAGGTATGCTTGGTGCTTGGTGTAGTGTTTTTTTTTTTTTAACTTCGCACAAACACTTCTTGCAAAAAAACCCCAAACCCCAAAACTTTGGTTCCTTTCTTCCTCCTGCTCCTCAAACACACATTTCCCTAACATTCTGATGGCACAGGAATTAAATCCTGGCTGAAGATCTTTAGATGGGGGGGAAAGGAGAGAAGGAGGGATTGTCCACATGTCAGGAAGTACACGCCACGATCAGAGAGAAGCAGCTGCCCCTGGGAGCAACTGCGTTATTGTAATGCTGCTGTAAGCCCATTTCCTTGAGGCACATAAAAGACTATATAGAAAGCTGTCTAAAAGCAAATGTTTGATATCGTGCAACATTTCCTTCTTGCCCAATACATTCATTAAAACTTAAACTTAATTCTTTGAAGCCATGAATTCCCTCTGTGAAACTCACTTGTATTTATTTAGCTGAACAATAGCTATTTTAGTAGAAAATTGAGGATGGACTCTGTCCTTCTAAGTGTACCAAGGGTATTCTTTTGATTCATTAGCCACAGAGGACAATTGTGTTTCATTTTGAAGGGGTTTTTTCCTCATCATCTGAGGAAATTCCCAAGGACCAGAGGAAATCAGTTATCTGCCTCAAGAAGAACACGTGTAAAATTAAGTAATTTTTTTTTATCCTACTCTTACACAGCTTGAGAGACACCTTCCCTTCCTGGGAACATCAATTTGGCTTTATCGAAGCTTTAAGAATTAAAATATATATATATATCATTTACATATGTAGCCAAAGATGATTTCAGAGGCAAAGAAACTTCTCATGACCTCTGTGCATTTTCTTCCCCAATTATTTTATTATAGTTTTACCCAAATTAAAGCAACAACCTTGCGCTTACTGGTGTAAAAGCAGCTGACAGGATTACACCAAAGGCTCATCTAACCCGTCCAGCATCCTCTCCCCATGAGTGGCTGAAGGAGGAGTGGGAAAGTATTTATAAGAAAATCCTATTCTCTGTGATCCAAAGCAGCCATAAGCAGTTAACAATTCAGGGATTTCCTCAACCAAAACCTTTGTGTGGGCTACAACGTCTGATAGCTGCCAATGGAGGGAACTCTCAGAAATGTATCGAATTCCATTTTGTACACACTTGCGCTTTTGGCCTCCACAACATCCTGTGGCAAAGAGTTCCACAATTTAATGATGTGCTGTGAGAAAAAGGACTTCCTTTTGGTTTAAATCTGCTGCTTATCTCTTCATTGGTGCCTGATCATTCCCATGTTTTAAGAAACAATGAGTAATTATTTCTTATTCCTTTGCCACACTATTTTTGCTTTATAAAGCTTTCTCATATCTCATCTTAGTCTCTTTTGTAAGCTGCTCTATTTAGTCATTCCTTATATGAACAGCCATTCCCCATTAAATCCTTTTTGAGATGTGGTGAAGACAGTCACGTGCTGTGTAGCAGAATCTCAAGAATGTTTTATTTACCCTTTAACTAACATTCTACTTGCATTATGACCCTTGCAGAGCTCTGACCAGAAGCTTTTTTTCAGGGATATGTCAATGAATATATCTTAGATATCTTACTTCAGCGTTAAGAGTTCTTGTGTCCATCTTTGCATCTGATAAACAGGATTCTTTTCTCCCATGTACGTTACTCTACACTAACTGTCAGTGAAGTTAATGTACCAACTTATTATCAATTAGTGAGCTGTGTGTATTACTTTCTGGAGCTCTCTGTGATCAGTTTTGAACGTTCCAGACAATCACGTGTGACCTGGAATTTTGTCATGTCTGCCACATGACTGATTTTTCAGAACTACAAAAAAATGAGAGTCGCATTCTATGCTAAATGTAGTGACTTCATTCTGAATGATTATTACTTCCAAGCTGTAATCAGGCCAGCCCTAGTCCTTCAACAGAAGTCATGCTGCCCAAGAGAAAAGAACCACAGCATATTTTAGGTTCCAGAACTTCTGATTATTATTTATTGCTTTGCTTTAAGCCACTCTGGAAATTACTATATAACGTGCTGTGGGAGATTAAACTGCTCTGGATGAGGATGGTAACAGCTGGATAAGTCTCACTGGGAACTGCTTGAGCATGGGTTAGATACCACTCTGGGAACAGAGAAGAAGCCTCTGCCTCTATAGGATGTTCCCAGTATCACCTGAAAGGCTGTAGGGTGAAATGGGCTCATGTTTGTTCACTTAGACTGATTATTTGTTAGCTGAGGGACATAAGGACTTTTGACAGAAAGGACTATTAACACTTGCCTTCTAAAAACAAACTGTGTTTTTACTTAAAACAATGGTTAGTTCCTTGTTCAAGGAAAAGAACTGGCCAACTTGCTTTTACCATTAAGCTTTTAAAAACAATAATTAAGACCATGCTGACAAGTTAATTAGATTTCAGGGTTTGCACCTTATGCATCTTCTGCATCTATCTGTCTGTATTTAGGTACAGACTGAAACTGAGCGTGTACCGGTAGGTGATCTTTGGAGCAGTGAATTACAGGTAAAGAAAAATGAAAACCAAAAAAAGAAAACCAAACCAAACCAAACCAGAATGCTGCACATGTATCACAGAATGTCTTCAAAAGATGTTTAAACCAAAAGCAGTTTATGAGTTGTTCTGAGGATTAATCAGTTCATTGACCACAAAAAAACCTGCTTGTTATTCTGTTCTTTCTTTCAAAAATAATAAAGAATTTCCATATAAGAATGCAAAAAGGTAACATGGAACAGAATCAAACTGTGGCTCTTGTTAGCTACCTGAGTTTCTCAGAGCTGTTAGCAATCTTTTTCCTAAACTGAGAGTTATTCATACTAAAGCACGTCATCTTCATCTTTTTCTGCGATGTGCCCTCAGTTCATTATCTATTTTACAGAGTATTTTCCCCACTTTGTTTCCTTCAGCTCTGTAAAACTACATGTAGTAGGTTTGGAAGAAGTTTTGGGGGGTTTTCTGCATTTTTTTTCCCTTTTTATTCATATCACATCGCCACCAGAAGGGAATGAAAATGTTGTTAATATTACCAGGGAAAAAGAAGCTCCGTGGTTAAGGATTTAATCTCCTTCAAATATGTGTTCTGTGGTACTGCACACAGCTAAGCAACATCAGATAGGTTGCTGGTGTCACCCAGTGGACAGAGCAGTTGATCACAGATGGATGTCATGCAACGATTTCTTCTTGCAAGAATAGCTAGTTCCTAATAGGCAGAAATAGCTTTAATTTTACAGTATTTAAGAAGAGACAATATTTGAAAGGTGCTCTGTTCCAACACCGTGGCCACTGCTAAAAATGTACAAAGCAAGCACAGGAACCAGAATTTGTTCCTCACCCTTATTAGGAAGTAGACAAAGAATAACCAAAGGATAATTAGTGTGTGCTCTCTCCTGCTGGGAGAAAGCAACTAAAATAGCCAAGCAGAACAGTTTTTTTGTAGGTGTGTATGAAAAAATTTATTCAAGTCCTATTATAATGGTATTCTGTGTCATACAAAACAAGATTGTGGGTTTTTTGCCTACTAAAAGCTTGCAACAGAGGTGAACAAGACCTGGAGAATCCTTTTCATGGTGATACAACAATAATGTATTTCAAATCATGCAATGTCTGCTTTGCATGGAAAGCTATGATAGACTAAATCACCTATGGATTCATCTCTTAGAAGAAATTCTGTTTCCCGACCACATATGACAATTATACAAGTGCTTAAAATTAACTTCAGTGCACGTTTCATCTTAGACTTTTTTGTGATTACAGAGTACTTCTCAGAAAAAACAAAGATATTTTCTCGGAAAATGAAAGATATTTTATTTTTTTAAAGACTGAAACACGCTTTTGTGTGATATGCTTCAACCTTTTTTTTTGCCCCAGATGAAGGTGAAATGATGTTAAGTGTAGGTAGATCTAACCTACAAAATCCCAGAGAAGAAATTGTGTTCTTTTTCCACTACGTGGCAAGTAGCATGTGTTTCTTGCTGCTTGCAGGTGTAATGAGAATGACTTGAGGCACTGTAAATCCTGAACTGCTGATAAAGAGGAGTTGGGGCTGCTGGGACAACAGTCAGTAGTCCTGAAGAAGAAAGATGAGTATTCGGCTCTCCCAATGGCCCAAATACTCAGGACGTGGCAATCCCAAAGTCACTCATTTGTAACCAGATCCCATTAATAGCATTAAAAGTTAAATAACTGACTGCAATAGTTTTAACATACCAAGAACATGCCAGGAGCTACTTTATGCCTCTTTTCCAATAAGGAACCTTTATGATCTGTAAATGCATCTACAGAAGTGATGTAATAACTGAAGAGGCGAAGGAACCCGCACAACGCTGAAGCAACAAAGGGTGTGCAATAATATAATTAAGTAGGTGGTAAATTTTGCCTGACCGATTAAGCCAGTAACATTCTTTCTAAACAAGCCCTTATGAACTCAATTGAATTATCTTTCTCTTCCAGACCAGGTAGTAATGGTTCTTTACATTGTAAGTTTGATGGCAGAAGCTTCTATACTTCTTAATTTCTCTTTGTGGGTGTATTTTTTTAAAAGAAACAGCTCCTCTGATTGATAAAATTAAGACATCATAGTTGCAAGAACAGTCACTATGCAACCTCCTTATAGAATACTGGCTTCCAAAAGTCCTGTGCTCCTGCCATCAGTGGACACAGTTCAACTAGAGGACCACACTGTGAGACAAGAAGGCAACATATGAGCCTTTTTTCCACTGGTTCCCCAAGAAGGTTTTTGGGTTGGGCTTTCAGGAAAGGAACAATATGTAAATTTAGGTCTGAAAACATCCTTACTTTCTTCCTCCTCTGTTTATATAAAATGTAAATATTTAATTCATATTTAGCCTCCGTTTCCCGGAGTAAAAATCCTGCTGGTGCTGAAGTATATGGGAGTTTTCCTAAAGAATTTACAAAGGCCAGAATCTGACCACTTCTGTGTTAATTTTTTCAAATGCAAATTAGAAATTATACTTGCTGTGTGACCAGTTTCTCAAGGAATGGAGAAATAAGACATAGTGAAAGAAGACATTTTAATTACTTAATTGGTACTGAAACTACACCTATGCAGACTTAAATCCTCTTAACATTTTAATTTCAGCACAACTCCTCTAATGTCTAGTGACAAGCGGAAGATTTTGAATGTAACATTCACTGATGTCCACTGATGTGCTCTTGAGCGTCAAGGTGATAAAAATGCCTGTTGAGTCTCTACTACTATTTTCACTGTTAGTTTTAATGAGAATTTCTCAGGTAATTATAATAATATACGATGTCCAGGGTACATTGAAATTAAAAACATTCCTTGATTTAAAGTGTCCATTGTATTTCTCTATCAATCTTCTGCGGTTTTTATCCTTCCAAACTCCAACTTACTCATGTTTCTAGTCCTTCTAAATACAGCCTTACAGAAAGATAGTTTGTGCTATGTATTTCCTTAGTACTTGCCTACATGAATGTGAGTAGAATTTTATATTAAATCACTGCTCAGTAAGTTTATACTGTAAGGAAAATGCGCTAAAAAGAGAAATGATTTTTTTTCTAGCAGCATGTGTCTGTGGGGAATTTTTCTAATTCATTTTTATCAGAAAGTGCTGATTCTTGAGAGCCAAAATATTTCAACAAAACAAGGTATTCTGTCACACTGCTGCCAAATCCCAAATTTCTGCTCCGCTGATGCAATAGATTGTTGTGATTACTAATCCCTGGGGCCTGCAATGATGCAGTAGCCACACATGCACCCTGCAGGGTTTCTTGTTACTATGCCACAGAGCCAGAAAGCCCCCCAGGACTTTTAATCAAGGTTTGAGGTCCCTGCTCTATATCAGGGTTATTACCTCAGCAGTTCCAGAAAAAATAATGATGTGTTAAATTCCTCTAAATTGGGAATTAGGATTTATTCTGTCTTCAAAGATATGGTAAGTCATATTTAGTTTTCAGGAAAAAAAAGTATTTTGAAATGCCCTTTTTTGTAGGAAACTTTAGCATTTGTGGACTTCTTTTACTTTTTAAGTTTTTTATTAATATTAAATTTCCTATAAAACACATATTGGGAGTTGGTGCCAGTTTTCTGGTGAGACAAGTTTGACATATTTTAGCAACCAGGTAAACAGAAAATTGTAAGACCCTTTAAAGTTTTCAGTGATGTGTTGCAAAAAAACCTATCTACTGTCTGATAAAACCCACCTGAACACATGACATACTTCTGTTCTTGTTCTTTCTTTCGTACAGCTGCTCTGTCTTGTCTTCACTAGGATCCTTGTTTGTGAAGATGAGACACAGGCCACTGTAGTCTGGTCCTTAAAGGACATCTGATTTCTAATGAGGCGATCATACTCCAGGTCTGATACATAGTGAATCTGATGATTACTACATTTGCACGTCTTCCCTTCTTCCCCATCATAATTCTTTGAAGCAGAGCGGGACAGGGTGTGATCCACGGTTTGTCCCTGTCATGAGGAAGAGAAAATACAGGGGAAAGTGCTAGCAAGTTAGATTGGCAAATAAATCGAGTACAGATTGAATAATCATTTAAAACCTTCCCTACAAATGACGAGCCAAGGCCCAGTTGTCCCCTTTTTTCCGAGGCATGCAATCATTTAAATGTTTCATGTATTTCTTAAGGTCTGATGCAACCACGAGTGCTGTGGAGCTCCTGGTTTCTGGCAAAACACAGCCTCTGAAACCAAGGTGTCAGGAGAACAAGGGCTGTACTTTAACTAGATGAGCCAGCCAGGCAGGCTTTGGTACCAGCCAAAAGCAGACTTCAAAGGCTCCTCCCTAACTATTTGAAGGTCTCATAGGCACCTCCTATCCCTGACAGGTGATTGTAGTATAATTCTTTCACATTCATGTGCATGTGCTACCCGTGTTGTAATTATCTGTCTTTCACCAGTGTGGTGAAGGCTAATTTGTTTGAGGAATCCTTTGACATTTTTGGGGTTTGATTCTGTAGGCTGTTGGTCCCTTAAAATAGGCAGCAGGAGTGCCAGATTCCAGAGACTTACCTTCACACTTCTAGTGAAGACTTCATGTCATCAATGAGGTGAGAACCTCATGAGGTTCAACAAGGCCAAGTGCAAGGTCCTACACCTGGGTTGAGTAATCGTGTGTTTCAGTACTGGATGAGGGATGATGTGATTGAGAGCTGCCCTACAGAGGAGGAGTTGGGGGTGCTGGTCTATTAGAAGCTCAGCATGAGTCAGAAATACACGCTTGCAGCCTAGAAGTCAAACCGTATCCTGGGTTGCATCAAAAGAAGCACAACCAGCAAGTTGAGGGAGACAGTTCTGCCCTTCTAGTCCTCTCTTGTGAGATCTCATCTGGAGTACTGTGTCCAGTTCTGGAATCCTCAAAATAAGAAGGATATGGAGCTGTCTGAACAGGTCCAGAGGAGGCTACAAGGATGATCAGAAGGTTGGATCACCTCCCAGGTGCTGAGAGAGGACAGGCTGAGAGAGTTGGGGTTGTTCAGCCTGGAGAAGAGAAGGCTCCAAGGAGACCTTATAGTGACCTTCCAGTACCTGAAGGGTCTACAAGAAAGCTGGGGAGGGACTGTTTACAAGGACATGTAGTGATATGACAAGGGGCAATGGGTATAAACTGGAGAGGGGCAGATTTAGACTAGACATAAGGAAGAATTTCTTCACTGTGAGGGTGGTGAGGCACTGGCACAGGTTTCCCTGGGAAGCTGTGGCTGCCCCATCCCTGGAGGTGTTCAAGGTCAGGTTGGATGGGGATTTGGGCAGCCTGGGCTGGTGGGAGGTGTCCCTGCCCATCACAGAAGGGTGGAACAAGATGATCTTTAAGGTCCCTTCCAACCCAAACTATTCTATGATTCTGTGATCAATAAGAACCTGCCATACCCCTCTACATGATGGGATCTTTGGAATGCAACTTCCTCACAGTGAGAGAAAATCCTATGAAAGGTTTGGACCAGAAAAAAATAAAATAAAAAGAGAGACTCTAAAGCTCATGTGCCTCTCCTGTGGCCTTCTGAAGCTAACGGAAAGATTGTTGCTGTGTATCAAGATGTTGGATCAGTCCCTAAATGGCTGTGCCAAGAGAAAAGCACTAAAACAGAGAACTATGAGAAGCACTGGCCTGAATTAGATGTTTGCAGGGCGTATATTGCACTGGAGGTTGCAGAAGGAAAAAGGAAATACATCTAAAATAAACGGATCAGGGAAAAGAGGCCATAAGCGATCTCACAGACAGCAGAAGAATGTGCATAATTTTGGTTTTCACATGTGTGTAAAATAATATCAAAATTTCAGCATAATAGGAGCAATAATAAAATACTTTACATTTATGGCATTTTTTAGTTGAGCTACAGACTAGTCGTATGACATTAAAAGTTCCATTAATTTTGCTCATTTTGAGACACTATTGGGTTTGTAAGAAAAGCACTGTTGCTATTCACCCGCAGAAAGTTTATCAATAAAGGCAAACTTGCCTCAAAAACACAAAGAAACATTATGCCACCAAAAATGCAGTGAGAAATCATGCCATCCGGGTTTTGTACTTAGGTTTAAAAAGTTACTACTGTTTTTGATCTCCACACAATGCATCCTATACAGTGGTGTAATGGCTTGAAGGCACAGGTGAACTACTTAATCATATCCAGAAATGAGCTGCTAGTAAACTACTATCACCAGTGTTTACACTGGAGGCAACATTGCCCAATCTTGGTTTAGATTTCCTTACTGTAAATTAATGACATTCAGTACATTCTTTTTTTATTTAAATTGAACAGAATCATATGCAGCTTCTCTGATTTGATGCAGCTATTTAGCAAAACAGAAGGCCTGTACGAGAAAATAACAGCAAGTAAGCGAAAGTTTAATGGCAAAACAAACGAGACAAGTGTCTTGCGTAAGCAAGATGTGCCACAGATGGGCGAAGTTAGATATCACATAATTGTTAAGGCTACTGCAAACCTCTTTGCTTTAATAGATTTAATAAAAAGGTATTTGTCTGAGACTAGCAGATAATTTGAAATCAAATATGGATTGCCTTGTATTTGAAAAGGAAAGTACTTGGGAAAGATGCTGAAAAAAATATTGCCTCTGTTTCTCTGACTTCCCTTATGTATTTTTAAGAAAAGAAACCAAGTATCATGACTATGACTGTAAAAAATTTCTTAGAAACCAAGTCTGAAGCTCACATCTTCTACATGTTATAACTGGCAGATGGTGGCACTTGGAAGAGCAGAGCATCAGTCAAGTGTGTGGCACATGGGGTCGTAAAAGCTGGTAGAGGGAGGCATCGTTCCCAGAGTTTTTTGGATACTACTATCACAAATGTGACTGATAAGAATAAAAAAAGTTAAACTTATTTGTTGAAGTAGTATTTAAAGATCTAATATGAGCATTTTTCCCAACTTTCTCAACTGCTGCTCCATTGTTGCTGCTTTTACATTATCACACGGGGATATATGAAGGCTCTGAGGTACTGATAGTAACACAGAATCACAGAATTGCCAAGTTGGAAAAGACCTCTTGGATTATGGAGTCCAACCGTTCCTATCTCATGGAAAAAGGATGTAAATCCTTCCTGTGTGGCATAACTAAGTGATCGTAGAAGAATCATTCAGTGACTTGTGGACTGTGTGAAAAGTAGTTCAGGAGTTTCTGACTCAGGAGCTTGATTATTCTTCTTCCCTTGTGATCTGTGCAAACCCCAGGAAACTGAGAGAGCACCTGCAGACTGAATTATGCCCTTCCATAAGGGTCGCAGAGGAAATTCCAACATTTTTTGAAGGTGTATCAGAACAGTTCCTGAAATACACCACGACTGCTGAGGTCAGTGACAAAGCAGGTTCCGATTTTGTAAGTGAAGGTGGATTTGTGCTTATAAATGTAACTTATCTGCTGCATGATCATAGAGTTACAGAATCACAGAGTGTTTGAGGTTGGAAGGAACCTCTGGAGATATCTGGTCCAACTCACTTACTAAAGCAGGGTCATCTAGAGCTGGTTGCCCAGGACCTTTTCCAGGTGTCTTTGGAATATTTCCAATGTAGGAGAATCCACAATCTCTCTGGGCAACCTGTGCCAGTCCTCATCACCCTCACAGTAAAAAAGTGTTTCTTGATGTGCAGAGGGAACCTCCTGTGTTTCAGTTTGTGCTCATTACCTCTCATTCTGTCACTGTGCACCACTGAGAAGAGGCTGGCTCCACTCTCTATGTACTCTTCCTTCAGGTATTTTCATACACTAAGATCTCCTCAAGCCTTCTCTTCTCCAGGTTGAATACTCCCATCTGTCTCAGCCTTTCCTCATACAAGAGATGCCACAGTCCCTTAATCATCTTAGTGGCCCTTCAATGGACTGTCTCCAGTATATCTATGGCTCAGTTGTAATGGGGACCTCAGAAGTGGACAGCATTCCAAGCATGGTCTCACTAGAGCTAAGCACAGGGAGAAGGATCATCTCGTTGGACATGCTAAAGCCAAAGCCTTAACTCAGGTGGTGGCTCCTAAATCTGATCCTCACCCTTTTATACCTCCCTCTTCCTGACTAGAACCAGTTACCTACTACTGAATTGAATTGGGTATAACTAATTGGCAGGTTTTCCTGGTGGTTAGATTACAGTCCAGAAGAAAAAAAATATCAGTGTCAATAATGATGGCAGAAGAGGGAAAACAAATCCTGCCAAAGGATCGTGGTGATGTTCAAGCTATCTTCCCATAGAAGGACTCCAATTTAATCAGCAAAGATACGGAGTTCAAGCAGTATCAATTTTACTGCACTATGTTCAGTAAACCACAGCATGTTCTTACAGCTTCTGTTTGTATTATTAATGAGGCTTTTACATATCCAGCACTTGCAGAATGATTCCCATGGCATCAAGTGCCCCAGCATGAACTCTCTAAATCAATTTCATTCTGTTCAAGGCTGAAATCAAGTTTGTATTAGTCTTCTAGCCCAAGTCTGGCTTTCAGGCTGTCAGGAGGTATATGAAATCACAGTGGATTACATTATCAGATTGTTCATTTAAATGTTATAGCAAATTCATACAGAGTAACAGTCTTCAAAAAGATTAGTGGTTCCTATATATCTTTTTTCCCCCTCTTTTCCAAATCTTTCTTTCATCACATCCATGGTCTCATTCTAAGAAAATCTGCACTACCAGGAAAGCAGGTAATGAGAGACATCATTACCTGTCCTGTTGTCCCCAGTAGTTTCCTCAGTACAGGACTGGAATTCACTGTCTGTTTAGCCCAAATATATCTCAAGGACCTGAACAGGGCATGCCAGACACTATTAAATGCCACAGAGATACAAACACCGTCTGAGTTCAGGTTATTGATAGAATGAGGCGCTATTAAAAAAAAAAACTTTTTTAGCCAATTCAGCCATCACTGGAGAATAGTTGCAATAGTGAATCCTTCTCCCTTCTAGACTGGACAAGTGAGACTGAAAACACTGAAAAGCAGAGCACGTGATGCAGTATGTGTCTGCTTACTTTCGTTAAAACTCCAGCAGCCAAAGAATACAGAACTTTGTGTGATGCAAAAAAACCCCATGAAGCAGATATTACTGACTCTACAACCATTTAAATCTTTGCATTCGAAATAAATGTTCTACCTTTAATTTACTCTGAACATACAGAGTAATGGTGTGATGCAGGTAATAGCATTTTACAAACAGTAAGTAATACATCAGTGCATGCCTTCAACAGACCTTGACAAATACGGAAAATTAACATCGAAAACTAAGGCACTAAGGTTCCTCTGAAAAAATACAAATGCAACTTCACATTAGTATAAAATTAGCCCCACGAAGAATCTTTCCTTCATACCTTAAATACAATATAATTAAATGAAACATTTTTAATATTATGCCCCTTGAGATTTTTTTTCTTTTCTAGACAGAAGGATAAGATATGATAGGATGTGATGGGACTACCGTGGTCTTGTTTCCCTACTTCTTTAAACTGGAGCCAATACCAGGTATCTCACTCTTCTCCAAAGCTGCAGGATTCTCTCCAGTTAAGACCGAAATGTATTTTTCATTCTATGCAGATTTCAGTCTTGTTAATTTCTTGCATAAATCAAAATCAGCATAATACCTGCTTCTTCCAATTTGACAGTTTATTCACTAAAGGTTAATGAAGCTAGATTTTATTTCTTTTTAACAAAATCTTAGTCTGCACGCCACCATTCTGAATTCTCTAAAAATGTTACAGATTCTACACAGTGTGACTACTAATTTAAATCTACCACTCTGTTTCAGATTTGACTCTGCAAATTAGATCCTACCTAGACCTTTCCAAGAAAAGGTAATACAAAGTCTCTGTGGCTAAAAATAGAGAGGAAAGAATCAAAAGAATTTCCTCAAAACCAACTCTAATCTCCTCTCAGTTTCCAATAGTTTGTCCAGATTATCCCAGCTTTGAAGACATTTCTGCTGGTGGAAAATACAGATGCAAGGGAACTACTAAATGAGGGTAGCGGCAATATATCTGGTTTTAATGAACTCTGATTTTGCTATGCTTGCTTATGGCAGAAAGAGCTGAAAGGATTTTTCTGGTTTCTAAAGGTGCAGCCAGCACCAGATATGTTGTTTGCTGTCCAGTTCCTTGTAATTATAACCATACCTACTGCAGGAGAGCTTTTGGGGTGACGAACCTTCATTGAGCATAGAGCGACATGAAAGTGGACACTAACAGGATTCTAAAAAGAATGGTATTAATCACGAATCTACCACTTGAATAAAGACAAATACCCACTACGCTTAATCGGCTTTAAAGAGAGCATTCATCCCTTCTGCTGCAATGATTCACAGTTTTCATTGAGTGGCATTTAAATGTTTGTTGGTTTATGAGGTTTCACTACACAGTGTCTTTAACTATTTGGATTGCTGACAACTGAAAAAGATTAGAGCGGTTTAGATTGCAATAAAATGGGAGTGTTTGATTTTTGAAACAGAAAAAGATTCATTTGAAGGGAGGGAGATTCTTGCTGACTGTTAGTGAACAGCACTGCTTAAGTGTCAGAGGAAAGATTGTTTTCATGAAGAAACAAGGGCAAAGTATAAAGGCAAATGATGATTCACCTCAAAATTTAGACTACATTTTGTGTTGTCAGTTAATCTATAATGAAATAATTTGTACAAGTATTTAAAATGCCACTAACTACAGCTGATATTCTGATGTAAGTAAATGCCACCATAACAGAGAAATGCCAAACTGTTTAAAAAACTAAAGTCTGCCTTATGAAACGTAGGTTGAATTTTTATTTCCAAACAAACAAATATAGAATAGTTTGAATATGTTAAATTACTACTTTTATCTTCCCTCATTTAGAATGTTTCCTTGCTCCCATAAGCAGAAAGGTGTGTGACTGAGAAGCTGGGTGGTTTTTTTGCTAATGATGATATTAGTTGTGGTAGTTTCATGGATCACATTCTAACATCTAAGCCTGTAAATACCATATTGTGAAACTCTCTTACAAAATGTCATTTAATAACTCCAACATACTTAATTTTTCAGAAGTTCAGGAGTTAATCTAAATTTCTCTTAAAACCAATGAGATGTATACAAGCCTCTTATAGACCTGCCATGTATGCTTTGGTATTTTCTATTTTCATATATAACAGGAAGAAGGAAATAAACTGAACAAACAGAATTTTATTTTTTGTTTATCTTGGATCATATATTTCTTCTACTTTTCCAACAACCGTTATGTAATTATCTTTTTCTGACTCCCAAATCACATCAAAAATTTGTTTTACAAACAATATATTTCAACGCAACTATAAGACAGCATCTGCCTTTATCATGTAGGATTTGACTGATGATTAACCTAGCTGGACAGCCAGCTCACTGCATGGAAGTGAAGACCAGAAAGAGTTGGATCATGATTTCATTATTTTCTTGGGGCTTCATTTAATCTCCTTCACCTACAGCACAACATATTTTACCCACCTCAGAACAGACTGTCAATGCACCCAGTATTCCACCTGGTAGACTAGAGAATTCTACACAAATTACAGGTAATATTTAGCTGCCCTTTCTGAACAAAAATGGAGATTTATCTGTTTTAGCTACATCTATAGAGTAAATACTGGATGTAGGGTGGTAAGGACTTAACCACTAAAAATCGTGAGCAGGTAATACGTTAAATAATTAAGGAAATCAGCCAGAAAAAAAAGGCAGAAATAGGAACCTAAGTACATAGAAATAACTGTCCCTTTGTGCTGCATCTGTACTAGATGGACATTGGCATCTGTCCACTGGAGTTTATATTTAATCTCTAGAAGCTCTTACTTGATCACTCTGTGGCACTGCACTTAACACATTTGAAAGAAAATAAGCTTGCAAAGTGTATTTTATGGGAAAGCTCATCAAGTCCAGAGTTTGTGGACCAAATAATATTTTTAAAGGACCTTCATAAGACTCAGTCACGACACACCGATTCTCCTAACTGTGGCAGAGTTGCACCCTGTAGCAGTGACAAAGACAAGCACATGCTTTCATGTTGCCACTTGTAGACGAAGCTAATAGCAAAGCACCCTGCAATCCTCACTGTGATTTATTCATTAACCTGAAAGACCAGAAAAGGAGATTTGCTAACTCAACCGAGTTTTTATATTTATGTTTTGATGAAAGAGGCAGACTGGAGACTCAGAGGGTTATCCTCTGGGGTGTTGGACAGTCACGAGTGAGGGAATGGTCAGTTCTCTAGGCTTATGTCTACAAACAAGCTTTAGTACTGTCAATCATTTGAATCGTGTGAAGTTAGCTTGCAGCATAAGATCTGTGGACAGAGACAGCTCCCAGCCTTTTGTTCTGGATGATTGCTGCCCAAAGCAAATGTACTGAGGCTCTGCATATTTTAGAAGATGATGCTGTATAGGAGGAAGACCTAAGAAATTCGCCTACCTCTCAAACTGGTCAGGAAAACACCTGTGTTTGTGAGTCTGTAGGGGCTGTAGAGTCAGACATGGACAGACTCTATAGTCCCTGCTTGCCCTTTAACTCTCCCTGTTGTTGGTGAGAGTGGGAATGACTCGGACAATGTTTAGTCCCCAGTAAAGAATTAGAATTTTTGACACATATAAAGTAGTTTCTTAAAATCATGATCACTAAAGCCTACCATTGTCTGTGCACACAGATCATGAAGAATTCACTGGTGACACCAAACAGGGGACTTGGAACCATTTCCATATAATCCGAAAGCCAATTCGCATCAGCCTTTTCCAGCCTCTGACACTCCTACCTATTCAATGTAAATATTATGTTGCAAAAACTAAGAGTTCTACTAAGCTCATTTCCATTTTCATATGGCTTTTGAAGAATGTCTGATTAATGTGATAAAGCACATAATTCGCATTCTATAATGTGTAACAGTCTATAATCTCTACTTGATAACACAAACTACTTCAATAATTATCTGCTTTAATTTTTACAGACTTTGTAAAAACTCAAACTGAAGATACTTTGGAAGTCTCAAAGTCCAGCGGATTTTAGAGTAAACAAAAGCCCAACTCCAAACAACAATACCTGCCTATATGATATAGTGGTAACAGCTGTAAAAATGTTATTGCCAGTTGCGTGAAGTTATTTTTTCATGTCAGCTGCCAGCCTGGTAGTATCAGCCAAGTAAAGACGTGGTGTGTCTATCTGTCCTTCTGTCAGAGCCTTCTATCTGCCTTGTTTGCCTCTATATTAGGTAGTGAGGAACAAAAAAAATCACCTGATCCAAGTCCTGTAAATAACTGGTGTGTTTACAAACTCCCTGCCTGAAGACACACTTGGTCACAAGCATCTTACCTTTGTTTCCAGTATTTTTGCAATTCAGTGAAAATTGGATCAGGTCTGAAGTAAGGAAAACAACCCCCTGCTACTGAACACACTCAAAGGAAACATCAGGAATGACTTGTTCACATTCCTGAATTCAGAAAAGAATCTTCCAAGATGCTTCCAGCAGGGAAGATGCGCCTCTGTTTCTCGAAATCCTGAGTTACAACAGTTCCAGGCTATTTGCTTTTCCTTATTGCTAAGATACCACATGAATAAAATAGAGGTAATGATACCCACTCATGTAGATGTCCTTGGACAAAATGTATTGAAGAAATGTAAGCATCATGTTCCTCACAACTAAGACACCTCAGAGAAAGCAGATGATGTGAAATTAAAAGAAAGAAAGAAACAAAAATAGAGGTAAGAATAATTCTAAGAAAAGTAAAGCAACAAATACTGCCTGTGCTAAAACTGGCCAGACAACCTTGCCATTCCATGGCCATTTCCACTCTCTAACCACTTCTCCATCTTTATTAGTCACCAAAACTCCTTCCTGATTAAACACCTCTCTTACTGTGTTGCTTTAAACAAGCAGATATATGGAACTTGTTTTTCCTGGTGTAGCTCAGTAAAAACTGAGCAATCCAAGAAGCTCTCTTTGATCTCTGAGTCTGTAATTAAAAAGCCACCTTGCATATCCACTCCTCCATCAAGGTTTTCTCATGCTATAGGCTTGTGAGGCAAGTATAAATTATTATCTCTGTGAAAGAGGCAAAATATTTGGGTTAAATTCTTGCTTTAAAAATTAAAAATAAATTGGTATCAAATGGTGTGTGATTTTAATATCATTTCCACTTACTAGTTCATTCCTAGGAGTTACAAACAAATTCTCTTGAAACACATAGAAAAGGTCCTTAGGTCCTAGTTTTCTTAAGAGAATTCTGTGTGTTGATTGTCTTCTCTGGACACAGCAGACTGGAGAATCTGGGGGTTTATTGTTTAGAGTACCAGAGACAGTCCTGGTTTTTGCTGTTTTATCTCACAACTTCACTGAGTACAGTAAGTGAACTTTTAATAAGACATATGTTTTTCTTGAGTTTCCAGTGGGGTTTGAATAATAAAGTTTCTGGTATAGGCCTCAAATGTATTAATTTGTTCTAGCCTCCCCAGTGTCCACTCATGAGGCAGCTTCTAGTGAATATCTTAAGAATTTGAGTCAGAAAGTTAGTAAACCCAATCTAGAGAAACAGAATGAGAGACGGGAATCAGATGTATAAGTAAAGGCTGATGTCAATCTCAGTTCTGTTCTATGGCATCAGTCAATAGAAAATAAGGTTCATTCCTAAGAATACAAAGCGCTGAAGCTTTGGGAATTGTCTTCTTAAACACATTGAGCAGATTCACTACCTTGAAGAATACAACAGCTGAAAGAGGCAATGTGCATTGTACATGCCTTCAGATGAAAACCAGAAAAATTATGTCTATGAAGAGGAAAATGGATTATTTGGATAAATTCCAGGTTAGACCTTCGTATGAACGACCTTAACTTCCCACCTCAGTCACAGTCAGTTTGATTGGCCTACAGCCCAGCAGAGCTGCTGAAAAAGAATGCGGGTAATGTAAACACCTTAATTACTCATAGCAGCAATCTGAAGAAGTAGTTGGAAAATTAAGTCACGCATCACTTCAAGCAGCAGGGCACAGAATTCTTCTAGCATGCACTTCTGTAAGACACCTATGGTTGCAGCTGCACTCTAGCAGGTGTATGTTACTTGGTTCACATTTTCATCCACATTTGTGGAGGATTTCAAAAGGCCTGTGGGAGTGTGGAGGAAGAAGTTCCTTAATTTCTCAGTTACGCTCACTTGATTTTTCTTACAGGATGAGAACACCAAAGATGAATGGTGGGGGTGTGGCCTCTATTCAGCCTGAACACCTTCTGTTACAACGCTTATTATCAGGAAATCAGATTAGAATCATAGAATCATCGAATCATAGAATAACCAGGTTGGAAGAGACCCACCAGATCATTGAGTCCAACCATTCCTATCAAACACTAAACCATGCCCCTCAGCACCTCATCCACCCGTGCCTTAAACACCTCCAGGGAAGGTGACTCAACCACCTCCCTGGGCAACCTGTTCCAGTGCCTAATGACCCTTTCTGTGAAATATTTTATGTAATTACTTTATGCAAAAGTCAAATGAGATGACAAAGAATGGCTAGAGACACAGACTACTAGAGAATGGGCCAAACAATTTTTAGAACTAATGCAGGGAAGCTCAGTTTCCCTAGGTTTACTATTTCACTATGCACGAATGGGAAAGCAAGGCTCTTGTCAGAAACAAGAACTCAAGCTGGCTAGAATTGCAGTCATAGAAATGCATTACCTGCTGCACAGCATTCCCTTCACCAAATAAAAATCAAACCTACGATGACAGAAATGGGAGCTCCCATGAGATAAGAAAGGGTAGGGACAGTTCAGTGGAAGCTGATTGTCTTGATCCCTTAGGCATTAAACTGTGATCAAGAAAACCCCAACAGCTGCCTGAGCACACAGTGCATGGGCAGATCCACTGGTGGAGCACTGAAAGGAAGCGTGCATGATCTTGAGATCACCAAGTCAGAAGAATAAATAGGCTGCTGGTGACATCAAGAGCTAAAGGTGAAGCCAATACTCTTGCAAACTTAATAGCTCAGAGATAACAAGAGCATGCAACTTAACAGCAAAGCATTTCACAGGTGCCATTTCTTTGTTACAACCAGAGAAACTGGATGCCACATTTTCAGAGGACAACAGAAGAGGGTGTAATTCTTTTCACTGCCTAAATATTTGCTTATGGAGCCCTTCCTCCAGGACTCATGCTGGGTGTCTCTGCAGCACTTTTAACCTTCACCAGCCAAGGAATGTCAGTTCTGCAGTCCTGGCGGCACCTGACCGACTCCATGGCCAGCATTAGGAAGAAAATGCATAAATGCACTTTTTTTGTTTCACATGGTAACGTTCTTAAAGAAATCCAACAAGAGCTGCAGAGTAAGCAGTCCTTCACTTCAGATCATCAAGTTTGTCCATGCTTTAAGCAGAACTGATATAATGCCTTGTGAAGAACTTTTTGGATAGTGCATTAGTGCTCCCATTCAGAGCAAAAGTTATTAAGTCAGATATATATGGTCAGGTGGTTTCCGGTAGGGAAAGACTTAAAATAATATTTTGAAGCAGTAATTCATCCTGCATTGTGCTAGCAAACAGTAGTAGGACCTCCAGTGACTATACAGAAACCCTTGCTGGCAAATGATAAGTGATAATCAGAGAAGGACTGAGTATTTAAAACCAGATTGCATCCAAAAAGCAAGGGGGATTATTCTTGACAGTCACTCTCTTCTCATGCTAATCCATACGTTAGTTAATTCAGGCATTCAGAACAGCTGTCCAGTTACTGCATCATTCTATCCACCTCTGCTCAGCCCCAGCCATCCAGCTGAGCTCTTACCTCTTTCCTCACAAATGCTGGATGACAGCAAGAAGCTGATTGTGGCAGGTGACTGGCCAGTATCATTTTACACAACAAGAGATAGACAGGGAGAAAGCAGAGTGCAATGCTTATGATCCTCTGTGCAAGGGTGAGTCAGCTTTCAAAAACATAAACCCAAAGGTATATACCCATCCTCTTTTTAAAGAAGAGGACTGCCATAGCACCTGGAGAGACAGAATGGGTTTGACCTCGACTGACGGTTCCGCACTGAGGATTACTGACACTTGCTGAATGAAATGCTCTGGATGCAAATGATTTTTCCTGGTGCAACATGTTATGACTCTATTGCTCACCTTGAAAGAGGAGACTAAAATACTTTGATAAATGGTTTGAAACATTGCCCAGTTTCACTGGCTTTGTTCTTCTAAGTGTTTGCACCTCTTACTTCAGTTGCAAAGCTATTTCATCATGTCCTAAAACAATGCTTTGCAAAGAACTGCAATATAACAAGTTATGAAGAGGAGCATTACCCATAGTTTTAACAGAAAGTGCTTTTTTGCCTTTTTGTGGCCAAACATTACAATATAGACAACCTTACCTTTACTTCCTACAGGCATGTTTGACATTGCCTCAGGTTTTCTTTTTTTCCTTTGTAGTACAGGCTGGTAAAGCAAAGCTTTTCTTGTATTGTTCTTTCCTGATGACAGTGACTTCACACTCTGTACATTTGGACCCTGGAGCACCACTCATAACCTCCTCTAGGGCTTCGCTTGTCCTGGAACTCACACTTTTGCACCCTTGTGACTTTTGGTGCCATTTACAGTAATTAAACCCCTCAGCAAGTTCTCTGCAGATACAGGTCAGCACATTCACAGGTCCCTGAGGAAAACCAGTCTCATGCCTAGCAAGGAGTTGCAACTTCTTTCCGAGTTCCTGTAGTGTGTTGGCAGCCACAGACTTACTCAACATGTTCAGTAATGAGCCTTCATCCACCTGCGAGATAAAAGATGTTTGGGAAATTTCTGGGTTTCAGTCTTCTCTGGTGGTTTTACTCAGGGAATGACACAACACATTGCATAAATGGATACTTTTCTTTTCTTGGTGTGCGGTAACAGCTAAAAAGCGCAGAAAAGAGACCTGTTATCTTTGCTGCCTGAATCATATGTATGTAGGCTGGCAGTTCTGCCTTTCACAGTTGAGACGGAGCCACATTTCCTCCCAGGGATGACACTCTGAGGTCACACTCAGTACCTGTGCAGAGAAGCATGAGGAGATTTAGTGCAGCTATTGCCAGACCAAGGAGTATTTGCATTAACAATGCCTGCTTTGGACTATGCCTGCTGAAGTGAAATGTCATGTCACATGCTCACTGATTTCTTCTCTCCTATGTAAAATTATTTTCTCTTGCCTGAGTAAAATGGTAATCAAATAAATCCAAACCTATGCTTTCCTGGATGTGATGTGCAAAGGATTTTTAGATGTAACAAAACTTTATGTGTATAAAGAAGTCTTCTCCAGTAGCTGCTGATTCTATATACCCGGTTTTGTGTTGGACGCTTTTTTTTCCCAGTCTGGGAACAGTGCTTTTCCATGATTATGAGACGACCATCCTTATTTCAAACTATAACAGTTTAATTGGAAGACTGACAATATGGAAAACTTATTACCAAATTTTTAAATGTAAAATGCAAAGAAAATTTACCAAAAAATATGTCTTAGACCTCAAGCCTCTAAACACACAGATTTACCTGTAATCTCATGGCTACCCCATCCAGTGTTGATGGTAGCTTCTTGCACCCTTTAAGTTGATTGCAAATATGTTTATAGTCTGAAACAACCTGGAGTAAATTTATGAAATTTAAAAGCAAATTAAGGAAAAGAAAGATTGTGCTTAGAATAAAAATATCAGTTTAAAGAAAATGTGATGAAACCTGAATTTATTCCCTGAATTTACTCCCCAGAGGAATGCTGGGAACACCAGCTCCCAGAACATTAGTCGACAGATATTAAATTCATGAAGTCCACAGAGCTATGCAGTGTGCTGTTGTTTAGTCCATGCAAAAAGCATAGAATGAGGCTATTATGTGACATTCTTCTACAAAATGCTTAAGGTTTGTATGTTAAAGACACTAAACTCATGAAACGCTGACAGCAGAAATGAACGTGCATTATTACACCTCAAGGAGATAGGTATAGGACACCGTCACCTTCCCACTTACCTCCCTCTGCTCACGCTGCCTGGCCAGATGCCAGTTCTGGTCATGCGCCTCCTTCATCTCCCCCTTCCTGCCTCAGCTACATCGACTTTGGGACTCTTTTTTGTATCTTCCCTGAACAAAACAGTTGACAGAAACTTCTCCTCTCCCAGCAATACTGGTGTCACACTGTTACCTGGCAGTAAAGGCAGGGAGAAAATCTGTGGTGAAATACGAGGGCAGTTCTCCTGGCGTCTTCTTGCCCCTCTCTTGCATTCTAGCTTTCATCTACAAGAAAATTAATATTTCCAATTTAAGACCAGAGGAGGTGTGAAGGGGAAGAAGGAAGTAGAAGAATGTCCTGGATTTAAAAGAACATACCCAGTCAAAGAAATAGGCAGGTCATACCTCCAGCACTCCTGCTGTAACCACTGCTTCAGTACTCCTGAGAATGAAGAAGAGGTGGAGCACCCAGAGGAAAACCGTTATGTCAGCAGACTCTGAGGAGGAAACCGGTTTTTAACATTTACAGTGAAGTTGGGCAGTTATTTTCTGTGTGAGTACTTGAAAATCTGCCTCACATAATACAGGAACCACATCTGTGTGAACGGGAATACATTAATGCATCAATGGACTCAATTATTTGAAGTTCATTACAAAACCAAAGACCAAAATATCCATTTTTGGTAAGTTAGGTTCATATTGCTGTAAATTAGTGTTTACATGAAATATGACAGACAATTGTATCTGGTGATAGGTAATGTCTCATTTCGTTATCTGAAAAGGAAGACTATTTGCATCTGCAGTTATGACTCAGAACATCAATAAATATGCTCTCACAGCACTCTGCTTAGGAAACTAGCTGACACTGGCCTGGACAGGCAAACGCTCTCCTGGGTAGAAAACTGGTTGGACGGCCGGGCCCAGAGAGTGGTGCTAAATGGCACTAAATCCAGCTGGAGGTCAGTTACAAATGGGGTTCCCCAGGGCTCAGTGCTGGGTCCAGCCCTCTTCAGTGTCTTCATCAATGACATGGATGAAGGCATTGAGTGCACCCTTAGCAAGTTTGTGGATGACACTAAGCTGGGTGGAAGTGTCAATCTGCTGGAGGTTAAGGAGGCTCCAAAAGAATCTGAACAGGCTCGACCGCTGGGCTGAGACCAATAGCATGAGGTTTAACAAGGCCAAAAGCCTGGTCTTGCACACAGGGCACAACAACCCCGTGCAGAGCTACAGACTAGGAGAAGTCTGGCTGGAAAGCTGCCAGGAGGAGAGGGACCTGGGGCTGTTGGTTGACAGCGACTGAATATGAGCCAGTAGTGTGCCCAGGTAGCCAAGAAAGCCAATGGCATCTTGGCTTGTATCAGAAATGGTGTTACCAGCAGGTCCAGGGAGGTTATTCTGCCCCTGTACTCAGCACTGGTGAGACCACTCCCTGAATCCTGTGTTCAGTTCTGGGCCTCTCACCACAAGAAGGATGTTGAGGCTCTGGAGAGAGTCCAGAGAAGAGCGATGAAGCTGGTGAAAGGGCTGAAAAACAGGCATTATGAGGAGCAGCTGAGAAAGCTGGAGTTGTTTAGCCTGGAGAAGAGGAGGCTGAGGGGAGACCTCATTACTCTCTACAACTAGCTGAAAGGAGGTCTTCCCTTCTCCCAAGTGACAGGGAACAGGACAAGAAGAAATGGCTTCAAACTCACTCAGGGGAGGTTCAGGCTGTACATCAGAAAATAATTTTCACAGAAAGGGTCATTGTGCATTGGCAGAGGCTACCAAGGAGGTGGTTGAGTCACCTTCCCTGGAGGTGTTAAAGGGATGGGTGGATGAGGTTCTAAGGGTCATGGTATAGTGTTTGATAGGAATAGTTGGCCTTGACCATCCTCGAGGTCTTTTCCAACCTAGTGATTCTGTGATTCCATGGTTTTAAAAGGGAGGTCTTTCTCCAACTAAAAATGGTACTCACACAGCTTTTCTGGCTTATGGTCTGTCCAATACTGTCTTCTTCCATGCTGCCTAGTATAACATGAGATTGGAAAACACAGCATTCATTACTATAATGTGTTTTAAATGCTAGAAACAGCCTACTGGCAATAAAACAAGAAGGGGGGTAAAATCTGACCTGTTAAGGACATGCTGCTTCAAGATGTGCCTCACCCTTTCTACTTGTGAATGACCAGATTCTCATAAAAGCAGCCAGGTGGGGAATGTGTAGTCCAGCTGTCAGAATGTTAATGTTAATACAGTCAGTCCAGCTTCTTACTCCCATTTTGCAGGTTTTTCATTCAGCATTCCTATCTTTCCATGCTGGTTATCAAGCTATTATTCTGTTGGCTATCAGAGCTCTCTTATATAGATTACAGCATTAATTCTGGGGCTGGCAGCAGTGTAGGAAGGTGCTTAAGTTTGCTCCATTGTACATGCCCTCTTCTCTGCAAGCCTTATGAACACATATTGCTCCTGGATCCAGTAACAGCACTTAGCGCATAGCATCAACTGAAACTGTAGAGACGCGCTGTTAAATCCCACCTTCTCTAGCTCACTGCTGATTTTATTTCACTCTGCTATGGTTTTCTTTCATATTCTTGGTTAAGTAAAATGTTATTCCCCTCTATGATTTATTTTTAACCTACTTTTTTAAGGAAAGGAGCTTTACACATATATCCAGTTTCAGCTCGATTTGACAGAATAATGCACCCAAAGATAATGATGCCTGGACACAGCCTGTGAAAATGAGCAGCTGGGTAGAGGACAGAGGACCAAGAAATTGTCCCCACCAAAAGAAAGGCAGGCCAAACCCTGTTGAACTGTGTGGCATCAGTCATCTGGCTGAGTGCACATGTAGTACTAAAGCACAAGTGCCACAGTGATCATGAATGGTGCTGGAGTCTTTTTAGGGAGGAAAGAAACAACCCTCTGAGAAAAATGGCTTCATTAATTCAGCTGACCACAGAAATATTTGTTCTGCTTGTTGTTCCTTTACTTCCGATGCCCCTACTTCTGCATCTCACGCCTGCATCTCCTGTATTCTTATCTACCTTATTTTCCCTATATTTGTGTCTGGTCAGTACCTCTCTTTCTGTAGTCCCTGGGCTCCTGCAGATTTTATTGCCTCCTTTATCTGTGACTTCAGTTCCAGAGTCATCAAAATCGTCTGCCATCTTGTCTGTTTTGGCACATACCAGCACAAATGGACCAGGAGCACAACCTAGTTGCTCTCTTTTTCACGCTGTCAAAGGCACCAGAGGGGATATAATGAGGAGTAAGAACAGTCTGGTACGTGAGAGCCTAATGGGTTCAAATCAAACACAAAAGCAGAAACGCTACTATAGGACCTCTCAAGACTATTACAGTGCTCAGCTACAATACATATACAATAGGAAGTTCTAAGATAACTCAAATTGGAGAATTCAGTGGATTTGACCCCTGATGCTTACCCTTCCCCTCCTGCCAAACACAAAAAGCCCAGTTCCATAAATTCCTCTTCTACTCAATTATAAAACTAGAATTAAAAGCAATAAATAAAACGTGTTTGAGGCGACACAGTGCACATGCTCATGTGTCATCCACCATCAGTAGGAGAAAATCTCTTCCTCCGTGGCTCTCTTCATCAGCCTTGGCCAAAGTTCATTCTGATTGTGCAAGGTTTATTCTGATTTAAACACAGTAGTAGGGTCCTCCTGGAAGTGGTCCAGTTATATTAATTGATGAGGACTTAAACAAACATGGTTTAAATGGGGAAAAAGTGGTAATGCAGTAGTTTTCAACTGGTGAGGCATATGTTGCTGCTCTGAATATGTCTTAAGTTTAGGGAAACCAGCTACCCTGCACCCGTTCTAGTTCCATGAAAGGCTCAACAGGATGTTTCCATATTCAAGTTCGAGGGCTGTTACAAGCAAAAGCACTGGAGAACACGCCACTGTGACACTTGAATAGAGTAGAATGGAATTATTTTATCAGTGCATGAGAGCATTAGCTTAGACTTTTGAAGTCTTCTGCTTGCTGGGAATTGTAGCAGGCCAGGAATATGAGAGTACCTTGGGGTCTAAGCCACAGGGCATCCATGAGGCAGAATTTGTGCCTCAGTGAGGTACAGGGCATTAACAGTTTTCCCAAGCAAGCACCTGGCTGCAAAAGCATTTTAAACCACAGCTACACAGGATTAAGCCCCATTTACAATCTTTATATGCTATAAATTATCATGACACTATACTATACTGTATGTTAAAAACACATCTCAGGAAAGATTTGTTACAATATACCAGTAAGGAAGATAAAAAGGAAAAAAAGGCATGTTCAGCCAGCATGGTTATACTAATATTAAACCTGTGAAAGTGTAAACTCAGTACAGGAGTTTTAAGAATTGGGCTGATTTAATGATAAGAGATGCTGTTAATACTTATCCTTAATTCACCAGGTATAGTTGGAAATGGGACAAGACAGTGACCTTTACCATGTATTATAATCCTCCTTTTTCTGCTCATGGGACTTGGAACTAATTATTTCTTCTTACATTATTTTTCTTCTGTACAGGTGATCTCTCAGATGACCTGGTTAATTAGTTCAGTGTTCTCAACTTGCAAAACCTTAACAATCTCTTAAAAATCTGCGCTTGCAGCCCAGAAAGCCAAATGTATTCTGGGCTTCATCAAAAGAAAAGTGAGCAGCATGTCGAGGGAGGTGGTTCTGCCCCTCTACTCTGCTCTCGTGAGACCACAGCTGGAATACTGAGTCCAGCTCTAGAGCCCTGAGCACAGGAAGGATGTGGATGTGTTGAAGAGAGTCCAGAGGAGGACCACAGATAGTCAGAGAGAAGGAGCATCTCCAGTAGGACAGGCTGAGCGGGTTGGGGTTGTTCAGCTTGGAGAGGGCTCCCAGGAGACCTTATAGTGACCTTCCAGTATCTGAAGTGGGCCTGCAAGAAAGCTGGGGTGGGACTTGTTATCAGGGAGTGCAGGGATAAGACAAGGTGTAATGGTTTTAAGCTGAAAGAGGTGAGTTTTAGATTAGGAAGACATTTTTCTCTGTGAGAAAGGCGGGGCACTGGTACAGGTTGTCCAGAGAAAACATGGAGGCCACATTCCTGGAGGTGTTCAAGGCCAGGTTGGATGAAGTTTCCAACCCAAACTATTCTATGATTCTAAGTCACACTGCTTGGGTGAGAACAAACTGCTCCCACATAGCTGGGCCAGTGGGATAAGGTGACAATCATAGAATCATAGGATAGTCCAGGCTGGAAGGCACCTTAAAGACCATCCAGTTCCAACCCCCAAGTTATGGGTACCTCCCAGCAGACCAGGCTGCCCAAGGCCCCATCCAACCTGGCCTTGAACACCTCCAGGGATGGGGCAGCCACAGCTTCCTTGAGCAGCATGTGCCAGTGTCTCACCACTCTCACGGTGAAGAAATTCTTCATACATACAATCTGATAAACATCGCAGAAGAAGCACTGAAAAATCTGAGGCTTGAGGGCCAACAGTGGAGACTTTCTCTGCTTTTGTCAGCATGTGTCTTCCTGGAGAAATAAAACAGAAAATCTCACCAGAACAAAATGGTCTCTTTCCTGCAGAGAAAGCTGCTGTGGAATGTGTCATAGCATTTAATCAGATGATCACAGCATGGTTTGGGTTGGAAGTGACCTTAAAAAACATGTAGTTCCACACCCCTGCAACAGGCAGGGACACGTCCCATCAAGTCAGGTTGGTTAAACGAGACCAAAAGAGAGCCTTTCAAACTGAAGGGCACGGGGCTAGAAAACACTTTCACACCTACAATGTCACCTGCCCACTGCTCCGCATGCCAGCGCGTACCACAGATCAGACACCCAATGTGACTGAGCCACAGGGACAGGCAGCGCGGGGACAGCTGTGTGGGCGCCTGTCGGGGCCTTCAGACAGACACACGGACGGGCGAAGACAGACCCCTACGTCCACATCTCCCAAACCGCCACATGCCGCGCGTGCGCACCGCTTCCCCTCCTTTGCCCTTCCCCCCCCAGTCCTCCAGCCTTCCCGGCGTGCCCCGCGCTCGCCCGCCTCTCGCTTCCTCTTTCGCTCCTTCTCTCTCTCTGGTTCCGGCAAGGAATAAGCCGCCTCCTTTCTCTTGCCGGAGTCCTCCAGCCTTCCCGGCGTGCTCCGCGCTCGCCATAGAGCGCAGGGCCGGCCCTCGGTCTCGCTGGTTCGCCCCGTGCGTGGGAGCGGGCGCGCGCGGCGACATGGCGGCCGTGGGGCGGGCGGGTGGCGGCGCCGCCGAGGAGGAGAAACAGCACCTGAACGGGGAGCTGCTGCCGGACAACGAGGACAAGGACGGCGAGGCGGGTGACACGACCGGGCCCGGCGCCGAGGATGGAGCCAAGAAGAAGCGCAAGAAGAAGAAGAAGGGCAAAGCGGGGCCCCCGGGTAGGAGCCGTGACGGGGCCTGCGCTGACGGTCCCGGGAGACTGGGGATGGGGGCGGCCGGAACGGGTCCACGCCCGACCCGCCGGGCATCGTAGGCGGCTGTGGGCGCGGGGTCCTGTCGTGCCGGCGAGGGTGGGGTGATGGGCAGCTGTCCCGGGCCGTGCGGGCTGAGGGGGAGCGTCCCTGGGGGAGGAGGAGGAGGGGACCGGTGGGGACCCTTCCTAGGTGAATAGGAAGAGGAGGGGGCCGAGAGGGAGCCCCCCTTGTGTGAGGAGGAGGAGGGGGATCCTCCCCTGGGTGAGGAGGAGGGGGCTTGAGGGAACCCCCCTTGGATAAAGAGGAAGATGGAGAGCCCCCCATCCCCCCAGGTGAGGACTAGGGGGCCGGGGAGAGCCCCCTAGGTGAGGAGGGGGATCCTCCTCCGGGTGAGAAGGAAGAGGGGGCCGAGAGGGAAGCCCCCTTGGGTGAGGAGGAGGACAGGGAGGCCCCCCCACATCGAGTGAGGGGGAGTGGATTTGGCTGTGCGGTCTGGGAGGCTGATGTTTGGTGCCGGGAGGACGGATTCTGCAGCCTTTCAGCACCAGGCGAACTGGGGCGGGGGAAGTATTCCCCCTGCTCCGGTGTACGCTGGAGCAGCTACCCCTATCCTCCACCCCTCCTGTGCCCTGAGGAGGGGAAACGCGTGAGGTGCTGCTGTTATAGTCATTCCGAATGATGGAGGTTCTTGTACCCCTCCCAAGTGCTGTGAGAGAGCCGGAGCAAGTCTGGGCAAATAGTGTAAAGGATCTGCGGTTTGGGTTTGTTTTAGCAGGCTGGCAGTTAGTGAGGATAGTGCCGTGCGTTTGTAATTATCTACTTCACGCCCATGTTATCTCAGAAGAGCAGGCTGCTGTTATGGCAAAAAAAATTAGTTACCCTGGCAGGGAGAAAAAAAAGAAAAGTAATCAGAAGTGCCTGAATAGTGCAACCTTTACATGCAAGTTTCAGTAACAGTATCTGTCACTGTAGTACACTACAATCTTATCCCTTTGGTCTGCTTTAAAAAAAAAACTCAGAGTGTAGGATGAGTACAGTGTAATATTATAAACTTTTGGGAGTTGTTGTTTACTAATGTGGAGCTATCCTTTTACATTAAGTTCTACTTTAATTTTACAAACAGGACAAGAAACGGATAAAGAAATGGAAGCTACCCTTGGTGATGTAGCAAAACAATTGGATAAGCAAGCACTGGAGGAGAAAGAAAAAGACGATGATGATGAAGGCAAGTGTAACTTATCTTTTCTCTTGATGTTTCCAGTTTCACTTTCTTCCAAGACTCAGATTTTAACAAGCCTTTTACAAACGCCTTTTGAGTTTGTGAGGTGTTTTTTGCTTAGGAGAAGTGAGATGCAACTAAATGTACTTCTCACTTTTTTTTACAACAATTGAGCTGTTATGTGTTTGTTTATATAAAAAAACAGGGATAAAAGCTTTGTTAAAGCTTCTTGTTTTCAAGGATCTTATTACTGAAGGGAAATCTTTAGCTTAAGACAAGCTAAGCAGTAAATCATTCTCAGTTCCATTACTGTGGTCAATATAAATTGTTATTTCAAATTATGTCTCTTATTCCTGGTTTAGAACAAAAAATGCAGACAAAATTTTTAAAAAGCACTTTCAGTAATAGAAGGTCTTAAAGTCTTTACCAGTGACTTGAAGCCTGTTCATCTCTAATCCTATTTTTTTGTTAAAAATGAGCTGGAGCGAGATTAATAAGCAAGCAAGACATACGTACACCTTGTGTGTTTCTTGTGCTGTGCAGCTGATGTTCTAAGCAAGTGCCTTGGAATTGTCTGGCATCAAAATCCAGGCTAGATGCATCTTTTTGTAGGAATGTCAGATAAAGATGCTGTATTTCCATTGTTTTGATTGGTCATTCTCAATAGACACAAACATTTAAAAAAAAATTCTTAAGTTATTACTTTTGTCCTTCTTGGGAATTGGCATTTAAAGTTACCTCAGCACCCTAAAATGTTTCTTATTGCTGTAGTTAGATATCTTCTTAGTTGAATATTGCTGGAATTTGTTATTCCCGTAGTTAATAAAGTAGATACAGAAGTTGAAGAAATGAAACATCTGGATATATAAAATTACAAAAAACTTATCTTTGGACATTGCTAAACTATAAGTAGCATCCAGTTCTATGTAATTACTGTCTGTAGAAGCATATTCTGATGGTTTGTTCTATGGTGTATTTCAGGTTATGGAGTGGAAAGATAATTATACAATACGTGCTTTGCCATCATTGCAACTAAAGTAAGAAGTATTGAGGAAAACTTTATACAACTAAAAGAATTATTTGAACATTATGAGAGTAGTCATAGTTCTGTCTTAGGAGGAGTAACATTGTTACAGATCAAATCTGATTAGTTGCAAATCAAGTGCTGTGTTTTATGGTTTTTACAGTATTGGCAATTAGCATTTCAGTATTAGAAAGTATTAAAAAACTATGAAGTGGTGCTATTGCTGAAATAATTATCTTCCTTTTTCCATGTATTAGGACTCAAATGTTTTTTTAGAAAAACAACAATATTTTGCAGAAAAATAAACTGATGTAAGTTTTTTGAAGGCAGCTGTGTATCATACCTGTTATGGTTCTCCCCACTTGCCATCTTTATTATGTGCTTTCAGAGGTGTTCTTAACATATGGTGCTGCATTAGATAAAAATTGATAAAATACCCTCTCCCTTTTTTTAATTTCTCCTTGTTAAATCCATACAAGAGGCACCTCAGAAGTGAAGACTGTGTACCTTTTGAAAACTGGGAGAGGTTAGGAAGTGCCCTTCCGATTTCCATTGCAGTGTTAAAACATGCTGATAGAAAACATTTTTACGTGACTTTAGGCGGAGTTATTAACCAGATTTACCAAAATGATCTTCAGTTTTGCATAGGTCTTAAATTGCTTTTCCGGTGAAGATTTTTTTCCATTACCAGCTAGATAACTTGAAGACAAACAGGTTATTGGTCAGATGCAGTAGTTATGTTTCTGGCAGCACGTTTAGTCTGCAGCAGTCTTGAAGGACATGAAAGCACAAGCCAGGTTAGTTTGGCTTGCAGTTGGCAGATTAACGTGCAGCGATGTATGAAAAAGCCACAATAAGCAGATAGCTGCAGTGACAACATTTAAGAAATGCTGTACTTGTTTTTGCAGTTTAGGCCTGACATTTAAAAAATAATCACTTAGTGAATGAGCTGGAGTCATGTCTAATCAATTTCTTTATGAATAGTTTGAGCACAGCTCAAGGTCAAGGGAAATGTGACAATACTACCACGTTTTAAAGGAATTGATATGTGCTGTTAGGGATTTTTGGCTGCCTATGAAATATGGATTGATGGAGAATCTGGTAGGCTGGGTTATGTAGTTGGAACCAAATATTTGTACTTGCAACCTTTCTACAAAAATTTTAAATGGATACTTAATGCCAGAAACTGGGGAGGAGCAGGCTGTGACACATTACTGAGACTCGCTCCAGCTGCAGGATTAGAACAGTCACTATAGCATGAAAATGTGGATGTCATGAGAGGCTTGAAATGTAGATACTGGAACAACTGGTCAGTGGTTTTGTTTGGCTTTAAATAAATGAGTAAATACAAGTTTCTGTATAAATGCATTCAAAATGTCAGCGCTTTGACTTCATTCTAAAAGTTGTTCAGTTTTACTTCTTGCTTTAGATAAAAATTAGTGTTATATGTTAATGATGAGTACTTACCCATTTTGAATGAACTTGTGGCTAGGTCCGGAAGGCTTACTTAGGTGGTGTCACATTAGATAAATATTCCTTTGTATGTGAAGTAACTAAGCATTAGAAGTAGCCAAACATGGAGTCAATGCACAGGATTACAGTTAATTCCGTAGTGTGAATGTAACATGGTGTGGCTGATTCTTGGTACTTATATGCTGTGCGATTTGAAAACCTCCCACTGGTATGTCCCACACGGGCTGGTTTTGCTCAGTGCTAGTTGTGACTTTTCCCATTATTTCCAGTTTAAACTTATCCTGACCGATGTGCTGTCATCTTTACTTGTTAGAGCTTTATCTTTCTGATACACCAGGTTTCTTCAGCTGAAGCATCAGAAGATGGATTTCGAGCAGTAGTTTCAAACTTTTTGTTGGTCTTTGTGTCTAATACAGTTTTATCTCATGCGCTGCCCCAGCCCCAGGCATATTTTTGGGTGAATAGGGAATAGAGGAATTTGAAGTAGGACTTTTATGGCTTTTTCCCTGAGCTGCATTCTTATTCTATCTGGTGATATGTTTAAGTCATAGACTTTAGAAAGCATCACTTGGTGTATGGACTGATAGTTTGGGGACAGCTCCATTAAATTCTATTAAGAAGTTTCCAGATGGCTTTGTCTCAGTGAAAATTCTTTGGTTCTTTAAGGTTATTTAATATTCACCTGATGCCCGCTTTCTTTCTTGTAGATGGAGAGGGTGAAGGAGATGGAGCAACAGGGAAAAAGAAGAAGAAGAAGAAAAAGAAGAAAGGATGTAGGTATCTAACACAAAAATAAAGATAGACTGCATGGATATTTGGTTAAGCACATGCAAGTGCTGTTCTTGGCAGTTGAAATAATATTTGGGTTTGTAGGCTAAGTCCGGCTGAGTTTTCTTCTTTCTGGTATCCCTGAATGCCACTTTGAGCTCTGGCCAAATAAAGTCATGTGAGGGCATTGTGATAGGATACTTTCTTGGTAGAAGCCCAAATTTTAGTAAAAGAATCTCAAATAACTTGTGCTGTTTAACTTTTATGGCTAAAATAAAACAGTATTTCCAGTGTGTCATATGTAAAGCTTTCTAAAATTATACTCAACAGCTAAGGTGCAGACAGATCCTCCTTCTATTCCCATATGTGATCTATTTCCCAACAACGTATTCCCGAAGGGAGAAGAATGTGAATACCCACCAACACAAGATGGGTGAGTATTTTAAGCTTAAAATGTAAATGCTGTCTTCTGGGTGTGTTGAACTGCAAATCTGTTAATGTGCAGCTAAATGGACAAATGGGTTGTAATGTGCTTTTTTCTTTTTTGCTTTTAATTGAATCACATAAGAACTTAATGAGTAGAAGTCTTCAGGCCAGAAATGTTCCTTCTTTGCCTACCTTTTTAATTAAGATATAGCCTGTATGAGCAGATTTGTCCAGTGGCAGGGGACTTCGAGACCCAGGGATCAACAGGATTTCAACAGGCAACTTGTAAGAAAAAATAGTCTGAATTAGAACTGAGTGAAAGTTTAAAATTCAGACAGATGAGCAGTTGGGGAGGCATGTAGGTGTTGACTTCTTGTTTTTGTTTGGGGTTTTTTTTTTTTTTTTTTTTTTTGATTGTCATGTTGATCTCAGAGTACGAGACAGCGGGAGGATTTGCACTTTGCTTCTTTTTGATAATATGAATAAGTAATTGCTATAACCTAAACTGCTCTTTATAGTTCACGGTGAGGTGGGAATAATGTGCAATTTTACAAAACAAGTGGTTCTAGTGGTTTACTGGAACAAGAGATCTGCATCTTTATTTTCCTTATGCTTTCTTAGGAACTGGGATATACTAGCTTGACTGAGTTCCCTGATTTTTCTTGCATAAAGTGCAGTGGAAGGTCATGTTTCGCTCATATGAGGCTGGGGTGGAAATGGCTTGAGCTGCATGAAAATTTGAATGAAAAGACTGTATTACTGAAAAGTTTGCAGAAAACTTTGAATAGAAACTGAAAAAATAAGTGAATCAAAAGGGGGTGATGAGTAGATAAATATTGGTATATCTGAAGGCACTGTTTATTTTTCAATGACTTTTTTTGTCAGAATCATATTCCTTTGAAATATTTATTGCTTAGTCAATGCCTGTTTCTCATAGAGTGTGAGCAAAAGAGTTGAAGTCCAACATATACTATTAATTGTGTTCAGATATTCACAGATAATATGGTTTCATTTTTATGAGATTAGAATCTAGTTTTGAGGAAGACTTCTTTTTAATGATGGATTTGATCACGGGCTGTGCTCGTATTTATTTGCAAATGACTGCCTTGTTTGTATACTCCACATTAGCATGCTAGAGAAGGACTTTCACACTGGTCTTAATGGGCTGATCCAGGAGCCAGCCTTTCATGCTGTAGAGTGAAGTGCTTATCTGTATATGCATGTGCCACATCCAGAAGTGATTTAAGCAGCCCAGGAAATTAGATTATAAAGATCATAAACATGTTTATAATTAACTACAAAGGACGCAGTATTTTACTGCTACACATCCAGCTATTGAAGATTAAATATTTAACTCTGGAGTTGCTGCTCTTCGTTTAAAAGGGTAAAAAAAACAATACAAAACAACAAAAACCACCTTTTCTAGCAGGATTTAATTTGGGCCGTCTTTTCTGTACCAAGAGTGTTCTGTGATGGAAGAATAATATGTTGTTCTTAGTAAACTGAAATATTTTTTAATATAATTTGCTTTAGCAAATACATGCTTAGTTTTGTGCCTAATATGTAGCTCTTATGCTACTGTAGCATTTCCTGACATAGGTAGCTTCTTGGATTAGTAGCTGACATGAACTGCAGTGTATTTTTTATTCAGTATAGTAGTTTAGTTTTATATATTGGTGAAGAATTTTCATGATGCTACTTATTCATGCTGAAGTCAGTGGAGTTTTTAGAGTTGCACTTCTGATCGTAACTCATGATGTCACGTGCTTTGTAAAGTTACCTTTCATCAAGCTATGATCGTGTATTTCCTGTGGGAAGTTGAGTGAGAAGTGGTTATGATTCAATTTAGCAGAGGATCAATTCTTACATAATTATACTTTTATATCTTGGGTATTTAGTTCCGTTTGAAGGCTTGCATATTTTGTTGAAGACACCTGAATATGGTACAACAGGAAGGTTGGAAAAGCTATAAGAAATATATCAGGATACACTGATTTTGTTAAAGTAGGGTTAAGGAGTTGCTGTTCTTGCTTTCTTGGTTTTAGCTGTGTGCTGTTATCTGGGTTAAAATAATCTGGGGGAATATCTTCTGGAATTCTTGTCTTTGATCACTACAATCTGTACAGCACAAGCCTTTAAATATTTATACTAGTGAAAGTTGGGCGTTGTGAACTGGAGTGAAAAGATGGAAACAAATGGCTTGGAGAAAGAGGTTAGCTTCTGAAGCTGACTTATGGGGTAGCCAACACATTCGGAAACTGTCCTCAAAAAGTTTGCTGGCTCATGTACTTGTCCGAGGACTTTGTTACTTTGTTTGGTGTGAGACCTTTATCTGATCAAATGATTTTTTTTTTCACATGTCCTGAAGTGCTTAGGCCCAGGCAGAATTTCTTGTCACCTCTTTTCCTGAGCACCCATGTGGCAGTGGTGCAGCTATGGCAGCAAAATCTTTTAGATCTGAGACAGTATTTTTAACTGTAGAGGCTATTTTGCTCCCAGTTGTCTTGCACGGAGTGACTGTATGCTGAAATACAGTAGGTTAGAGTGAGGGTGGCTTCCTGCCAGGTTGCTGGAGTTTGCACTTAAGTCTTTGACTAATGGCAGAGCAGCTGCCCAGACTCTGTCAGCAGCTCTTGCTACCATGGGGTGTTCCCTGCTGGAATCCAGAGCAGGCTGAAAGGATCCTCCGTCCCTTTCCTCACTGTTTGTCTGCAGTGCACCTTTTCCATTTTCTTGTACTGTGACTACTGTGCTGGGAATAGTCCAATTTCCAAATGCAGTCATGAGATTTGTGTTGCTTTTTGGGAGGAAGGCAGGGTTTGGATTAGTTTTGGTGGAATTTACCAGTGCTAAAGCAAATTCTAAGAGCAGTATGTGTGATGTTTTCTGTTGGAGCAAGAAAACTGCTAAGAAAGGTAATAATGGGTTTTCTCCTTTGCTCTGTTATTGTTTTATCTGAAAAGAAGGAGGAAGTTAAATGGTAACAGGCAAGGGAGTTTCAATATTTGGATCCTCTGGTTATTCTGAGAAAGATTTTCTAGAATAGCCTGTTATCTTTTCAACTCTGCTTTAGGATTGCAGGCATAACACTGTAATAAATAGCTCAAAATGCAGTGAAGTTGAAGGGCATATTCTCTTGACTCACTCCTACCTGATTTTTGCCTATGAAGGATACTCTTAAAGTGCAGCCAACAGGTAAGTAGCTACACCTTTGGATTTCAAAAAGTAATCCTGTTCAGTTGTTTGTTTTAAATCAGCTCACATATGTAAAGGTAGAAGGCTAACTTCTGAATTTGGAAACTTTGGTGTAATTCAGCATCTGTGATCCATCTTGTCTATCATCCATGTTCTTTTATGACCCACCAACAAGGATGTCCAGCTACATATTTGGTTTAGGAGTATTTGTCCTGCAGAACACGTATGGAATTCTTTGAGTTATCATTAGGGTTTTCTGCATCATTACAGGGCTCCAGCTTCACCGTTTGAAGATGTCTCTACTTAGTAGTCAGAAGAGTAGTCTTTAAGTTAAATTCTGACACTGGCTGGTTTGCTTAAATAGTTTGTTTGGAACCTTAGTTATATGTTTTCTTGCTTAATAAATAAATACATTCAAAACTTACCTTATATTTAGTCTTGTATTGAAAATCATGTTTGTATTTGTTCTATGAACCTACCGAAGAGCCAAATGAGTAGAACAAATATTAATTCATCCAGCAAATTTAGGAAGTAACTTCCTGGCACGTATCACAGTAGCTATGCACTGTGCTAGGTGTTATTACCTAAATATTATGGGGATGAGCAAAAGTAATTCTGGAACTGCAAGCTGTTAACTCTTAAAGGAGCTGATTGCATTGGTAAGAGTTTCCAGGCCAGGTAGCTACAGTATGGTGCTGAAATTCTCCCTGCTAGAAGAGCGCTCTCGCACTCCCCAAATGAGTGAGATTGTGCAAAAAAAAAAAAAAAAAACCCAAACCTTTTTGTATGAGCAGAGCATGTTGCAGTGATTTGCCCTGCTAAACTCAAGAGTTGCAGGCACTGATACAAGTTGTATACACCTGTTTTATCTTTTCAGTATTATGCATCCTTCAAGCACACTGCTCGCGAGGAAGCGATACGGTTCATGGTCTGTCTAACTGAGTTTAATTTCTGTGTATACGATACCTGTATGTGGTTTTTCTACAATGTTACTGCCTTTCATTGGTGCCAGTCTGCAGTGCTGGTAGATTTTTATAGGCTGCCTTTATTCTGAAAATTTTATAAGTCGGGGTCTTTTCTCTTGCACAGGGAGATGTAGACCTGACTGGTTAATAAACACTTCACAGGCTTTAGACAGAGGTTGTATTGACTACTGTGATTATAATAACTTTTCACGACATGTTTTATTTACTTTGAAGGCGAACTGCTGCTTGGAGAACAACTAGTGAAGAAAAGAAGGCGCTGGACCAAGCCAGTGAGGAAATCTGGAATGATTTTCGGGAGGCTGCAGAGGCACATAGACAAGTGAGGAAATACGTTATGAGCTGGATAAAACCTGGAATGACAATGATAGAAATCTGGTGAGGATACAGACCTTCTCAAAGACTTCTGCTGTAGTTTTTTTTTTCTTCTTTCTTCAGAGCGGGAGTGATTTATTCTCAATTTTGTGTGCTGAATTCACTGTCGTGAGTGTTAGAGATTTCTGTTTGAAGTATGCAACCGGTATTACAGTTTGTTCCTTTAAGTTTCCTCTTCAAACATATTCTTAGCTCATGCAGCTTTTCAGGGCTTGGGTTCATATACTGAATTTCAAACAAAGCTTTCAGTTATGCTCACTTATTTTGAGCATATGCTTGGTTTGAATGTCCAGTGCCCTGGCTACCCTTGCAGATAAGTTCTGCATCAGTGTTGAGAGAAGCAGCAAAAGCAGCAGTAAATATTGTGGCTTTTGCTGGAATTGTCAGTGAAATGCTGCATGGATGAGTGATGCAGGTGCAGTCTGTGGCAGGGAGTAGGTGAAGAGGCGTAAAAATGCCATGACTGTGTGCTCAGTCCAAGGCTGGAAGATTATTGTCAATATTTAGTCTTCATTGGCTGATGTTTGTAGAGAAACATGATGTTTCTTTGTGTTATTCACTGTTGATAAGAAAAAACTGAGCACATGGATTAAAGTTTAAAGAATAATTAGCTGGACTGATTGTCTTGATTCTCCAACTACTCTTTTTTCTGTCCTTCAGTTTATCTACACTGAATTGCTGCTGTCCACGTATTGCGCTGCTCTAGGACAGTTTAGCTTCCAAAACTGGGTGCTTTCAGCTTGGTATTACTAAGAACTATGCAGACAAGAGTAGGCTAACAAGAAAGCTAATCGGAGCTGATCCCCGAGGTAACTGTGTAAGGATGATGGAAAAATGTAATATACCATCAGGGAAAGTGGAAGAAGGACAGCTGCCTCAACAGTCACTAGCCTGGCTGAAACAAATCTCTCATATTGAATTACACAGTTTGACTGTCATGGTTATAAGCAAGAATTTTCCTAAAACATTACTTTTTCTTCCTAAAGTACCTTAGACTGTGGAGACTTGTCTATTAAAATAAGTTTTCTGCTTTTTCAGGTTGCTTTGAATGAATAGCTTTCTTAAATAAAATCAGACTATGGCGCATTGACGTGAGCTGCAGTTCACAGCATTCACTGCCACTGTAGGAGTGCACACTGGTGGTGGATGTGTGTCCATAGCTTTCTGGTACCTAACATCTTGAGAGTAGACAGAAACCAAGAACAGACAATAGTCTCATAAAGTTTTATTTTATTACAATTATCACTTACGTTAAAAAAATATTATTGTCTTTCTATAATTAGATTTAAAAAAAAGAGGACTATGCTGTTGCCTTTTTTCTTTCAAATGTCAGTAACTAAGAATGCTTTTAATTTGCCTAAACTTTAATTGTCTAACCTCTGCTGCTCATGAAGACTGGGTTAAATGTAACTTGTAAAGGATGGATGTTTTAAATATGTAAATTTTGCTCAAGAAGGGGTAGGTTTAAGATTTCACATTAAAGCATCTGCTTGCATATTGTTCTGAGGTTTTGTTCTTGGGTTGATTTTATTTGAAGTAATCATAAGACGTGTTAATAACAATTGCTGTGTTCTTTTCCTCTCTGTCTTATAGTGAAAAACTAGAAGACTGTTCACGTAAGCTGATAAAGGAGAATGGTTTAAATGCAGGCCTTGCATTTCCTACTGGGTGCTCTCTGAATAATTGTGCTGCCCACTACACTCCCAATGCTGGCGATCCAACAGTCCTGCAGTACGATGATATTTGCAAAATAGATTTCGGGACACATATTAGTGGTTAGTTTTCATTCTTGGATTAAATCTTTGAAAACATTCTTCAGTGCAAAGACTTTGAAGCTAATTAACTTTTGCTGATTTCAGGTCGTATTATTGACTGTGCTTTTACGGTCACATTCAATCCAAAATATGACAGACTATTAGAAGCTGTAAAGGATGCCACAAATACTGGAATAAAGGTATGATTGTTACATATGTCACCAAGTCTTTTACTGTAAACTTTGCCTTCTTTTCCATTTAAATTTGCGCTTTATTTTCAGTGTGCTGGAATAGATGTACGCCTCTGTGATGTGGGGGAGGCCATACAAGAAGTTATGGAGTCCTATGAGGTTGAAATTGATGGTAAAACATACCAAGGCAAGTTCTTTTCTTTACATAAGGATAGTTGTTCTTAGAGTGTGTGTGTGTGTGTACATATATATATATATATATATATATATGGACTTGTATAAGCATTTATTTATCATACTGAAAAGTACAGTAGACTAGAAGTACAGTATGATTCATGCATAAATATGTATTTCTGGCTGGCTTGCCTTTCCTGTGGAGGAATGTTCTTGGCTTATCCTTGCAAGTACTGTATTTTTAACAGATAAGATGAAGACTAAACAACTGTTTCAAAATGTACAAAGGATTTAATATGCGTTGTTTCGCTTTATTAATAAACTTCTGTTACTGTTGGAGTTGCTAGTCTTCGATAATGATGTTTTGATATAGCATGTGAAACTAACTCATGTCTTGGCTTGAATTTGTCCAAGATCTGTGCATAGTTTTGTATTCAGTTCCTCTGCTATACAATGAGTTGCTGTTGTATGTTCAATATGGGCTAACAAACCAAATTGCCTTAAAGGGTTTAGCATTTGCTAGGAAAATGCCTATAATATTAATGTTTTCTTCAAAAGTGAAACCAATTCGCAATTTGAATGGACACTCGATCGGGCCATATAGGATACATGCTGGAAAAACAGTGCCCATTGTGAAAGGAGGAGAAGCCACAAGAATGGAGGTAAGTGGAGTTCTTAAATCTTTCTATTACGTTTCCCCAGCCATCACTGCAAGAGTACTGTTTGTGATCCTGATGGATAATAGCAACAAAGGAAAATCTTTGCTACTCTTTGTAGTGTTCTTGTAAAACAGTGTTTCACCTCAGTAGTTTGGAACCCTACTATTTTGAGAAACAAACCACCAAACACCAAAAAACCCTCTTGAAATCTGAGTTCCTTTAGTGATGCTTACAGAAGCTCTTGCATATGTGTTTCTCACTGTGTATATGTTATTTAAATGCAGTGTTGGAATTCTGCACTTGGGAGCAGGGAAAAGGACAGAAATTTGGATTTTGGGGTGAACCTGAGAGATCAGAGTTTTCCTGAAAGTTGTTTGGGCTTTTGCCAGTCATTCAGACTTCCCTTGTTTGTTCAATCTGTAATTAAAAAGACAGAATAACAATCTTCTCTTGCTCAGGTAATTCTTGAGAAATATTTTTGTAGTGTTGTAGCCTCAGTTGGTTTTTTGCAAATAGAGTGCAATTTTCCTTTGCAAATAGAAAATGATTAAGTGTGCTTGTAGTTAAAGTGAGAGGCTAGATGAAAGATATTTAAATAGTGTTTTAGAACAGGGAAAGAGAAATTGCTGTACATGATATGGAAAGGCGGTATTAAAATACATAACCTCAGATTTAGCCTCTGTTTTGATGTAAGCTTGTGTGCTAACAAGATATGAAAGCTTATTTAGAAGATTAGTAATGAGATAAAAAGCTTTTTAATTTATTGTAAGCCAGATCACCGATCAGCAGAGTACATAAGACTCTTCAGAGCTGAATAGGGACAGTTGTGGTTTGGACAGGATTATTTTTTTGAGATAGATTCACTCTTATCACCCAAAACTTCTGCCCTAATTGTTGATCACCTTGTTAACGATGTGAGCAAAAAGAGAAAGTTTTAGCTGTTATCTTGTCTATGGAAGTGCAGAAAGGGGTTAAAGAGTATTGAAAGAGGAAAGCAGAAAAAGCTTCTGTGTTTTTAGCTTAGTGAGTGGTTAGGTCCGTTAATCATCTATCATCTATCATCAGTGTCTTATTAGTATAAAACTTAAGTTCTTTAAGAAAAATCTTACTTAAAAAAATTCAGAGTTTTGAGATTGTTTTGATTGAATATCCAGACACTGGGGAGAAGTCATTGTTTAACTTCTTCACCTTCTGTAGGTTACTTAGGACACAATCCTACATCGTTAAAGAAAGTGAGTTTTGCCTGTGAAGAATGTGGAGCATAGCCAAGCTCTTACTGTACTGTGCTAATTATAGTATGAAACTGCAATCCAATGAGTTTTTTGTGACAGAGAGAAATGCCTCTGACCTTCCTTATTCTGAAGAACTGGGTGCAAAGTGTTGGGGTTTTTTTTGATGTTGTTGCATTGTGTCTCAGTTTTTGTGGTTTTGTATTTTGCAGTTTATTTTAAATTAAATCAGTAGAATATTCAGCGGCATCTTTCAGCGTTTGACTTGAAAATGAAGCCAGTGTCACTATTTTTCATATGACTTCTTATTTTGGGGTTTTGACTTTTAAAGTAGCTTAATCAATTTGAAAACAGAGCTCCTGCTGTCTGTTAACACTTGATGCCCTATCTTGTTAAGTCCCTTTCAGAGTCCTCCTGTTAAGGATATTGGCAGAAACAAGTTTATGTAATGGCTTTTCAGTATGTTCTTGGCTAGAATTTTGATGATGCCCTTGCAGATATGTCACCTTCATTTCTTAAGGAAATCAGTCTCATGGAGTGGAATGAGCAGGTTAAGGGTTTATACTAGCAACTCTTATCAGAAAATTCTTGCAGAAGTCTGGCAGAAAGTTCTTAAGTGCAGTAAATATCTGTAACCAGCATCTCTTTGCAATGTCTATACATTTCCTTGCACTTGTATCTGAAGAACAAAGGAGGGATACTTGCCTCTAGCAAATGTTTTGCAGCAGAATATAGTTTCTTAGCTTTGCTATAGATGTATGCTTTTATGATGTTTTAACCACAGTGGAGAAATTATGATGAGAAATCTGCAGATGTTTTGGGCTTGAAATGAAATGGTACTAACATAAATATGTTATGATTTGGAGATGCCTGTAGCTTTACTGTGTGAAATCTCCCTGTCGAATATTTCTCTGCTGGGAGTTGGCGATTGAAATGATTCACATTTAATTACTTGTATTCAGAATTTGTTATACGGAGGTTGTTACATCAGAATGGCCCAATGTCACTTATTTTCATATTGTGACACGTTCTCTTTCTCTCCTTAGGAAGGTGAAGTATACGCTATAGAAACCTTTGGCAGCACAGGAAAAGGTGTTGTTCATGATGATATGGAGTGTTCTCATTACATGAAGAACTTTGATGTTGGGCATGTGCCAATAAGGTTGGATTTTTTTTTAGTTTTGTTGGGTTTTTTGTGCTACAGCTGCCACCCTTTCAGGATTCAAATTTGATACAATGCAGATTCTTCATTAATTAATATGGCTGTCAGGGGACTCAAAGGGCAGCGTTAGCAATGTTCTTGTTACGGAATGTGATGTCTGATTGTAAATCTGGAATATGAAATTATACCAAAGAATCTGGAAATGGAGAAAATACATGATTATGTACCTTATTAATTTGTAATAACAATACTGTGTTAATCTATTTATCAAATGTATAGGTTTTTTTTAAAATCAGTTGTGTGCCACATTGTCTTAGCACTCTTCCTAGAATATATCAAGCTATTAATATAATCTATTTTGAGTTTAAAATTCTTGTTTCAGCATATTGATATGAATTGAAATAGCTTACTAATTTTCAGTTTTCACTTAGATTGTATTTTGGCACTTCTAGGAGTGGAGTGTATTTTCTGAAGTGGAGACTGTTATGCTTGGAAACATTTATGCTTTTACAGATATTTTTGTTTTGTTTCCCTAGAACAATCAAATAATATGAAGAAGGCAGGGTGAGGATGAATTAGTCTAAAGTTTGGAAAGGAACTGCTTATGCTTGGAAATAAGTTTGTTTCTTAGCAGATCTATAAATCTCTATATTTTGTGCTTACATGTTGTAAAATGTATGAATAAAAACTTAACTTCAGAAGTAAAACTTTACTCTTTAACCACCAAGCTTATGCCTAAATTAGTTCAGATTATTAACCGCTTTGGATCGGGAAGAATTCTGTTTTTCATTATAAAATGAATCATCCTTTATTATTTAAGAGAATGATTCCTGTCACTGTTTTGCTTGGATGCAGTTAGGTGCAGCTATCTTGACAATCTTAACTTTCCCTGTTTGAAATGGATAGCCAGCATGTTTGGCAGCATTCAGATTTCTTTGGAAAGATATCTTTTTGAGGAGGAAAATGCACTTTGTTTTGCAAACAGAACACGCAGCTGATATATAAAAATATCCCAAGAGCGGGCAGTCTTAAAATACCTTGAATTCTAACCCTTTCCTTAATTAGTGTATTTTATTTCTGTAGCAAATACTCGCTGGTGATAACTCTCCTCAAACACGTTCTTCTTTTATTTTCATCAGGCTTCCAAGAGCAAAACACTTGCTAAACGTTATCAACGAAAACTTTGGTACTCTTGCCTTCTGCCGCAGATGGCTGGATCGCCTGGGAGAGAGTAAATACCTAATGGCATTGAAGAACCTGTGCGACTTGGGGATAGTGGATCCATATCCTCCTTTGTGCGACATTAAAGGCTCATACACGGCACAGTTCGAGCACACTATACTGCTGCGCCCCACGTGCAAGGAAGTTGTCAGCAGAGGAGACGACTACTAAACTCAGAACCACCTCAGCACCTTGATACTTTAGGCTTTGTCAGAACCTACTCTACCAGAATTAATTTGCAACATATTGTCTGTTTTAACAGTGGACGATATAATAACTTTCCGTATTTGGAAAGGAAGGAATTCAATGAAAGGCAAGTCTTCTAATGTTAACTAACCAAGGGAAAAGCTTCCAGGCCTTTAGAAATATTTCAAAAGTTACTTATTTTTTCCGTTCAGGGACATATGTGCTATAAAGTTCAATTTTTAGTTTGGAATGAGTTATACATTCTGTTTTGAACATTTATGATAAAAGATGCTTTTCAGATATTTATATTACCATATTCCTACTTGAATGCTTTGAATGACAACACCTGATTTCTGCGCCCAAGTCCTCTGATGTTGCCTTTTAAAATTCCTGGAATCCATTTTGTAAAAAAAAAAAGAAAAAAAAATAAAGACAGATTTTCAGATCTAAAAATCTATATACTTTTTAGAAGTCTGGTTATGATTCTGGTCAGGAGTCTGCTGGGAAGCTGCTCTGTTAAATATTTTACAAACATGATTTTTGCCATTGTCTTGAAACTGGGCCTGCCTTACGCCTAATATAAAACTCTGCCTTTTAGTGCTTATTTGAGTAGTCCTGTCAGTGCTGGAATACAGGACAAGAAGCATCAAGTCTTTGGAGGAGTGGGACAATGTGACTTCCGCAGAGATGCATGGTGTGATTTGGTTTTTGAGAGTGCCAGTCTTTGGCTTAGATAGACTTCAGCTCTGTTTGGAACCTGTCAGATACCTTTGTATCTTTGATACTGTTATCAGCATCATACGACTTCAGAAGTTAACCATGAATATTATTACATATCCCTACATATTTTTTGCCATTGCCATGTCCTTTCGCATGGAGTAAAATTTTCCTTTGTTTGCTGCCCAGACTCTTTTAAGTACATTTACAAGTTGTGGGGACAAGAAAAATATTACTTTATTTTGGAGTATTGCAGGGTTTTCCACACAGGCAAACAAGTCTGGAGTGTTTGAAGTTTCCTTGACATGCAAGGTCAGGATCTGTCTTCACCCTGCCACAAATCTGACTGACGAGTCTCATTTGTAAATGTGAATTAAATCTTGTTGCTCTTCAGGCCTTGATGCCATATGTCTTCCACGGCTGAGTATTTACCTTATGGCTCAGGTAATGAAATTGTACATAGTTACTAGTAACAAATTACAGGTTCTTTACTAGGTCAATAACAGTGCCTTCAACTGCTTAGGAAACAGACACTTCACCTGCTCCTTTACAGTGACAGCATGTGTTTATTTATAGAGGAGTTCACATTAATTTAGAAATACTAGCTCTTTTCCCCTTCTTTGTTCAGGTAAAAGCTGTATTTTGCCCTTCAAAGCTCTGGTTTGTGAGCTGCAGTTTAGAAGGGAGCAGTGTTGCTTCCTGCCTGCAGTTTAAAAACAGACATAGCCGGGCTTTTCCCTGTTTGTGAATATTACTTCAATTTAGTGCTGCTTGTAGAAATGGATGAAATAGGATACTGAAATGTGTATTCCTGTTGTTGCTGTTCGAGAGTCTCGGCATCCCAGCAATGAATTTTAAGTCATTTATGCAGCTGTGTGGGTGTGTGTCTCAGCTTCCAAAAAAACTGTTGCTGGTGTATGCGCTCGTACATTGCAAAGTAAAACCTGGCTGAAAGGATTTGCAATGAACAAGGTAGAACTAATTGCTTCCAGCTCACTTACTCTGTTTTTCTAATAAGCCTGGTTATTACAAATGCTGCTAGAAGCAACTCTGACAAATCCACGTTGTTTTTCAGCCTCTTTTGCACCAATTCCAGACTCTTCTGTCTAGGAAGGCAGCCTGCTAGTAGCTCAGTGACATTTGATACTGTTTTTGATAACACTTAGTATTACACCTCAGTCACTTGTCTTCCTTACTTTTCTTCTGCCTGAACATAATGGGAAGATCCAGACTAGCAGAGCTACTTTGGACTCTGACCTGTTCCTTTAACTTTTTAACCTACTGCCTGTTTGCTAATTTGCATATGGAAGTCGATAATCATGCATAACAGATTGTAGAGGAAATGGCTCAGAAAAATACTTGCAGAACATAATGATTATTTGTCATACTCTTTAGGCTGCCTTTTCCTGTTTGCTGGAACTGTGGTTATGAAAGTCCTGGCCCTTCTCTCTGGTAACTGGACTTTCTTCTCACTTATACAAAACCAAAAGTTTATTGAAGACTTTGAGATGCAATCTCAAGTCTGTCTTCCTCCAATAATTTCAGGCTGGAAGAACACGCTCCTCTTGGATGTGGGATTTGGGGTGTCTTGTGTTGTGTCCCACCCTCTACCCCATTTTTTGATCACTTGCTAGAATAAGTCTTCAATCTAAGCAAGTATTCTGTTCATTTCATGGAGCCTCATACTGTTTTTCTGATTGAAATAGCCAAGTCACTTGGCTGGCAGCTCCCTGGTGCATTGCAAGCACTGCCAGTTTGTGGGAGTTTTTCCCAGGCTGTTGAAACATTTATAGCCTTTTCCCCTTTTATGAAAGGAGCAGGGATGAGGCAGAACCTTCTGGCTTCAGTTTTCAAAAGTAGAGCGAACCTAACCTGCCTTTGTCAGGCTTAGAAGTATCTGAGATGAAGAGCTCGATTGCGTTAGAGTTGAGAAGAAAGCCTAAGAAAGCGACTGCTTGCAGCAAATATCGAGCACTGGAGCTGCCGTGGCTCTTTCCCTTGGGCAGTACATGCCTTGCTGGGGCTGGAGGGGACAGAGGCAACACGGGAGACTCCTGTCTGAGCACCTTTTGAAGCACAAAACTGGAAAAAACAATGGATACAAACCCTGCCAGCAGTGGAGTGGAGGTCCTGCATGGAAGGGTGGGTCTGGTTGTCTTTGTTTCTCAGAGTTTCTGCAGTGTGGGTCCTTTGTAAAGCCTATGTTTTGTTAAGTGTCATGGATTGTTCATCTACAGACCAGATTCCACCACCTTTACCTGAATCAAAGGGGTTCAGTCACTGGTCTCCTTTAAATCTACTTCTGCTTCTGTGTTGATTGTAGATTACTATCCTGATCGCCTTCTATGGTAAAACCAGTTGACTGCTGGATGAGGGAAAGGCTGTGGATGTGACCTTCCTGGACTTCAGCAAAGCCTTTGACAGTTTCTCACAGCATTCTGCTGCAGAAACTGTCAGCCTCTGGCCTGGACAGGCGCACACTCTCCTGGGTGGAAAACTGGCTGGATGACCGGGCCCAGAGAGTGGTGGGAAATGGTGTTAAATCCAGCTGGAGGCCAGTGACAAGTGGTGTCCCCAGGGCTCAGTGCTGGGTCCAGCCCTGTTCAATGTCTTCATCAATGACCTGAATGAAGGCATTGAGTGCACCCTTAGCAAATTTGTGGATGACACTAAGCTGGGTGGAAGTGTCGATCTGCTGGAGGGTAGGGAGGCTCTGCAAAGGGATCTGAAACAGGCAGGACTGCTGGGCTGACACCAATGGCATGAGGTTTAACAAGGCCAAACGCCTAGTCTTGCACACAGGGCACAACAACCCCATGCAGAGCTACAGACTAGAAGTCTGGCTGGAAAGCTGCCAGGAGGAGAGGGACCTGGGGGTGTTGGTTGACAGCGACTGAACATGAGCCAGCAGTGTGGCCAGGTGGCCAAGAAAGCCAAACAGCATCTTTGCTTGTATCGGAAATGGTGTGACCTGCAGGTCCAGGGAGGTTATTCTGCCCCTGTACTCCGCACTGGTGAGACCTCACCCTGAATCCTGTGTTCAGTTCTGGGCCTCTCACCACAAGAAGGATGTTGAGGCTCTAGAGCGAGTCAGAGAAGAGCGACAAAGCTGGTGAAGAGGCTGGAAAACAGGCCTTATGAGGATTTTGTGCTTGCAGGCTGTTGGTAGCCTGCATTCCATGGTACATCCATTGCCTGTCTGTAAACAAAGGGAGGCAGTAAATACTCTTAAGCCATTCACAAAATAAGGCTTCTGCCAAACCGTCTTAGGAAGGTGTGTTTAGAAATAAAGATGATGTAACTTGAGAAACATACAGAATGGTATTTTATGTTCACTTTTTTTCTTAGAGAGCAGGTTTTTCTACAAGAAATCAATAGGCACTCTGGTTTTATAATTTGAAATGTTTGAGTAGTTGTAAAGTATAAGAAAAAATAGACAACAGTGGTGTGACTTTCAAGGTTTTTCTGGCAAAAACTGATCCGTGTTTTTGCCACGAGAGCCACCCAACTTCTATAATGAAGGTTAAAATTCATACAGCTTCTTTGTTTTGCTTTTCTACTCTCCTTTCTTTGGTAAAGCTACAGTACTTCAAAAAAGACTCAAGAAGCCTGCATAGACTAGTCAGCAGTTAATAAAGCAAGCCTTTTGCCTCCTTGTTTTTGGGTTCCATCTCCTTCTGCAGTTTTTGAAATCACCATTTTTTCTCAGGTCAATTGGAGAGCACTATACAGAAGCCGTATTTGCTGCTCGATGAAATTGAAGATGCGTAATCCCAGTGCTACCTGGGTGCACTTATCCCTCACCACCTGGGACTGGAAAATGGGTTTGGTTTTCAGTATGAGAAGGGGTTAATTTAACCTGTGCGATGTTTCAGTGTAAACTGCTCATCTGCGATACTAAGCATGGAGAAGTCGCTGGTAGACCAGGTGGGGGCAGTGCCACCCCGGGGAGCTGGACAGGCTGGGGACAAGAGGAAAGAAGATGGAGCCAGGCTCTTCTCAGCAGTGCCCAGCGACGGGACAAGAGGAAACAGGCACAAACTGCAACACAGGAGGTTCCATTGAGACAGAAGAACAAACTGGTTTTACTGTGAGGAGGGTCTGGCACCCACGCCGGCTGCCTGGAGAGGCTGTGGTGTCTGTTGAAAACTCAACTGCACACAGCCCTGAAAAACATGCTCTCGTTGACCTTGTTTCCAGCAGTTAGACTTTTCCTTCCGTTATTGACAATTTTGTGTGCTCTTCTCAAATGTACTTGGTAGGTGAGTGGCTAAGGAACAGTACCGCTTCCCTCAAGCATCTGGGGGAAAAATCCCAGCCTCTCTTCCGAAGAATCGAAGAAGTCAGCAAGTGATGTCAAAAATGCATCTAAAACTGTAATGACTGGAAACGTTTCTCTCTTCAGTGATAGCTGGTGTGTGTGTTCACCGTGTGGTTGGCTGCCAAATTAACATTACCACCTGTGTGAGGGGATCCCGAACCTTTTAACGGTTGCTTTACCGAGTTCCTACAAGCAGTGATTGCTTGTGCAGCAAGAGGGGATTGAGCAAGGGCAGAGCATGGAGCTCTAAGTAGTCAGATAGCAGGTACCTGGGCCGGAGACAGCTCTTAACAAGGTAGCAATGGAGCTTAACCTTCAGCCTGAGCCTGTTTGGCGATAGATTAAAGTGAAGGTGGAGAGGATCAGAGCTCCTTGAAATGCTTTCACTTGATTAGTCTTTCAAGCAAGGAACTTTGCTACCAGACCAACTCCTTGCTGATAAAGGAGGAAGCTCTGAAGCCATCAGGTGGGTTTGCCTGGGCCTCACCTCTTTTAACAGACCACTCCACCCAGCCATACTCCTGTTGCTGATACAGCTGTCAGACCCTCAGCTCTACAGCTCTGCACAACTGTGAGAGTTGTGGAACCCTGACCCCAGAACCATATTCTGGTATACAGAAAGTATTAAGAACCAAAGCAGAAGCTGTTGGGAAGAGCCCCACACTTAGCTCATCCTTACGCTGAACAGCAGTAAACATTGTTCTTAATTCTGGTTATATTTGCACTAGAACTGTTTGAATGAGTCCTTTCTCCTTCTCTTCTGTTGTTCCACCCAAGAGTGCACCAGTGGGAAGAAAGCAGAATTTGCTTTTGTGAAGCTGATGTCTTTGAGAGACCTGGAGACTTTTTCAGGTGAGAGAAAATAAATACAAGGCAAGAGCTGTGAGCACCGCCTTGGCAATCCTTCTAGAAAAGATGGCAAGATAAATTTCTTCCTAAGGAACTTGAGTATGTGCTTAATACTGATGATTGAGGCTAATGAACTCACACACCTCATTGCTCTCTCACGACCCTATATATTTGCTTGAGATGCTCTTGGGAGAAGAAAAAGGCACTGGAATTCTGAAAGGCAATTAGTACTACTCTTTCCCCTGCCCTTCTACTCTCCTTAACTATCTAGAGGTAGATAGAAGTGTCTAAACTACATTCATTTCCTCACCAGAAAGGACAGCAGAGAAGGTGTTTGCAAGACTGCACAGCCATAACAAATAGATGTGTCAGATTTTCGCACTTCAGCAGGTGGGTCTTGGCTTAAAAAAAAAAAAAAGACCAAACTGGTTTTGCACGTGTCATTAGGATGAGCACAAGGCAAAGAAAGTTCAAGATCTGAGGCCATTACATGCTTGCTGTAATACGGCATCCTTCAGAAACACAGCAGCATGACCAGCAGGTCTATAGAGAGGCAGCTCTACTCTGCTCTGAAAAGACGCCACCTTGAGTGCCATGTTCAGTTCCGGGGTCCTCAGCACAGGAAGGAGATGGAGCTGTTGGAGCACAGAGGGGGCCACAAAGATGATCAGAGGGCTGGTGCAAGCTGAGAGAATTTGCCTATATTAATAATTCTCTTTCTATTTAAGAGTTGTCTCCAGTCCATATTACCTGTACTGAAGAATTTTAGGCACCATGACCTCTGGGTATCCATTCAGTAATTCCAAGATTAAGTACCAGCCATAGCGTATTACCAGAGGTTGAGATCCCTTGCATACTATCACAGAATCACAGAATCACAAAACAACCAGGTTGGAAGGGACCCATCGGATCTTCTAGTCCAACCATTTCTATTCTATGGTCAACAGATCACAAAAATAATGGCTTCCTGAACTTTTTTCAGCTTGCTCAGTTCTTGCTTTAACTCATGTCAAAGTTCAACGATAACTTAAAAAAGAAATTGTAACAATAATGTAGGAACCAATTCCAATACACACATGGTTTTCTGTCCACATCAAGGCATTTTATTGAGGTATAAACTTTGCAGAAGATGAGGTAACAATTTGCATAGGACTTATGCAAAATAACTTCATTTACTTAGCATTAACTCCTGTATGTGGAGAACAACTAATAATTCCTGCTTGTTAGATTCTCCTCAATGCACAGTTCTGTTAATGCCAGTGGTAGGACTGTGGAGAAGGTACAGCAGTTGTAGTTAATGAAACCAGTAAGACTGAAACTGCTTTCATGCAAGTTTTACAGCTTCATTATAGTTATCTGTGTTGGAGGTTACCAAGACAGACGGTTGCTACAATTTAATGTCCAAGGCAAGAAAGGGGGTGCTAATGTTCTCACAGCAATGTCAGTGTTTTGTTGTGATTTTAAGAAAGCTTTTTTTATTTTACTGGAATAATAAGTCTCTGGTTTCAAAGTCTGTACTTTGAATTTGGCACTTGAGGTTTAAGTTGTCAGACTTGTTAAGGCTTGGCAAAGATACATTCTGTGTTACTGAATGTTCTGTTACATGCATACATGAAAATATGGTACATGCTCTGTTTCCTCCTTTTCAGATTTTAAGAGATTCTATCAACATATCTTTAGTGTGGCTCCCCTGACGCTTGCAAAATTATCATTTCAGTCATGAAGAATACAGAGAAAGTTACCCACAGAAAGTTCAGTTACTATTTTGATGTGAAATTCATTCATTCCTGGTGAATCTTAATATTCTAAGACCTAGTGGCAGTTCCTGCAGACAGTAAGAATCATGATATCATTAGAACTATCCTACAAGATGTATAGAAAGTTAACCAGAGAAACATCAGTTGCCCATTGAAATTGATTTTTCTAAGGCAATTCAAAAGATTATCAAAATACAAAACCAGCTTAAAAAAAAGCCACCTGAGGTAAGAGTTTAAATGCAAATAGAAATCTTTTTTCTTAAAAAAATAGCTGTATTGAAATTCTAAGTACTTACTGTCAATAAAAACCTTTACTAACAATTGTAAAGAGCACTTTAACTAATACAAAAGTATATAAACATTGTACACAGATTCAAAGTAAAAAAATTACAATACCGTACTTCAATTTCATTTAAAAATATACAGCTACAACATTTCAAACTTTTACCATACACACAGTTAACCGGCTTTGGATCAGCTGCTACTGTTGTCCAAGGAACAGTCAGCTAATTCTGTGCGCTGCTGACTTGCAGCTGTGCTGGGACATGGTATTTTACCGCGTCCATTTGCCTGAGTAAGTCGCTGGCTGTAAAACAAAATGTAAGCCTGAGCCTTGCATACTTCTTCCATAGTGCACATGTTGAGTTTTGAATCATTGCAATGTACCCAAAATCCTGCAGTGAAGAAATACATTAAAAAAAAAAAATCATCAGGACATTGATCTGAGGTAACTGCATTGGATTTCATAATTAATTGGTGAGTCTCTTTTAACAAGTTGCGTAGAAACAGTTATCTGTTTCAGTTCAGCTAGTATGTTTGCCTCTACATTTTAAAATCCCAGCTTAGCTTCCTCAGATTTGAGAGTTTATAGCCAGAACACATTTAACAAGCCAATATAAGAACTGAGCAGTTTTGGTGTACAGAACTGCAATTATCACTCTACAGCAGTGCAGAGAGTGCAGCTCTCTGGCCTCTGAGAAAAGCCAGGAACCTTACACCAGTTTAGTACTAGGAACCCCCTGCTCTCCCACACTCCCTGTTTCACAGCCAGTTCATACCTCCTTCCGAGTTGTAGCAGTAGGCAGTGTAGTGCCCTGAGCCAAATCCTTTCCCGTGATGCATCACCACAGCAGACAAGTCGTAGATAAAGTACTCGGGTAAGAGAGACTTGAGGGATTCTCTGCAGCAGTAAGGCTCCATGTTCAGCATTTGATCAAAATTAACATGTACACCAATCTTCTCACGATGATTGCGTCCTGACCAGCTGGAAAGTCAAGTCAAATGAAAAGTTGCACTTTTTTCAAAGAAAGAATACGGCACTCTGAATTATGGTTTAACATACCACTCGTGCACAGATTAAAAGCTAATTTGCACACCTTTTCTCCTAGCCTTCCTCCTCCACTTCTCCTGCATTTCAAGACTTTTCAAAATGTGTCTGCAGTACCTACTATTCTCATCTTCTGAAATATCCAACTTAAGATCTGTATAATGGTAAGTGGCAAGTACTTCCCACGTATTATCTCTTACAGGTATTTCTCATTTTTTCTATCTCGTTTTCAGTTTCCTTTGTATTAGGGACAGACTGTACTAATGCATGGATCAAGAGTTCACAGAGATGCAGTCTCCACTCCCTTACTCTCAGGCCAATGCATTAATGTATTTGCTAAGACAAAGGCTATGTGAGACTTCCAGTGAATGCAATCTTGGTTTGTACGTTAGTGAATATGCGCAGCACATTTACTTTATCTGGAGATAACACGAGATTAAATTTACCAACAGAGTTCACAGCAAGGTTAGTAGGTTGACTGAAAAGGATTAAATATTTTGGTATTAAAGTAGCAAGAAGTTGGAATTCAAAAGGTCAATTCTCTACTTAGAGTACATCTTATTGATGTTTACATTAAACAAGAAAAAAGTTTCTAATAACTATTTCTCTTGTACTGAAATTAAACTGATGCTGAAAACCACTGATCCCAAACAATGAAAAAGCAGGACTGAATTTTTCAGTTTGCAACAGTTTGTTTTGGTACTACTTACCTAAACCGTTTAAGGTGTAATCTGAGAACCTGAGGTAGTCGACACACCATAAGCTGCTTCTGAGCTTCTGTGAGTATAACTGGTTTAGAAGAAAACTTCCTTCGTTTTGCTGAAGCCAAACACACAGTTACACAATACAAATCTCGATAACAGCCTTGTATTTCAGTCTAAGATTTAGCCACCAAACTTGTGTGGACCTACATAGCTACTGTCTGTGCCTCCTTATAAAGGATACACTCCGAGAGCCATTTTGCAAGAATCATTTTATGATGCAAGTGCAAAATACTTGCAGTCACCTAGGTTAATTACCTTAATTTAAAAAGATGATGTGTTCTTCCGCTGGGAGTATCAAAATCCCCATTAGTGTGTGATAAGACTTTATCTACAAGAAGCATCACACTAAAACATCCTTTGAACAATTCCATCATGTAGATGGTGAGTAATAGCTGTCAAGTGACCACACCAGGACTTTATTTGCAACATGCCTTTAAGACTTTTAGCATTTTCCTTCTACACTTTCACAAGTCAGTTTACTTTACATGTTACACAGAGAATGTATGCATGAGTACATACTGCCTTTACTCACTGTTGCACTGATCACATGCATATATCTTTCCTTCCAAAGCTTCTGTTTCTGTAAACTTGGCCAGCATTTCTGTTAGCAGACATGGATACTGAGGCGACACCTCCTTGCCGTTGCAGTGGTACCTCTCAGGAAACTCCAGGGACAGGTCCCAGAAAGGTTCTATGGTATTTGATTTATTGTCACAGGCAAGACATGTAACCTGTAAAACAATTTTTCACCAGTTGCTTACACTCAAAACTTTAGCTCTAAAAAAACACAGCTCAAAAAAAAAAAAAGACAGATGCAGAGATAACTGATGTAGCCAAAGGCAAAACATAGTTAACTAACAAAAGAAAACTATACATCCTATTACTTTTCTCTGAAGCAGGGTTTGTCCAATACTGTTACCACAAATAAGTAAGCATTCCTATGTTTTACTGAGAAACAAAAGCAGTGTCAGGATGGTCTGTTATGGGACTGTCCAAGAGAAAGCAGCTGGTGGAATCTCGGGAGGTTTTTCTCCAAAAAGAAACACTCCAAAAAGGAAAATGTATGCGAAAGAGAGAAATCATAGTTTAAGGTAATGTAAAAAAACAAACAAAGAAAAAAAAACAACCAAAACCAAACTCCTGGGGATTTTAAAGTCATATCCTTCTTACTTTTTAAGTCTTCCAGGGAAGCCTGGATTAGGAAGCACACTTCTTCAAAGAAAAATTAACAGGTAAAATTAATTTATTTCTTCTTTCAGTAAGTGGATCCATCGTCACACTAGGGAAAGGACAAGCAGTAAAGACAATGTAAATAAAATGCTGAGAAGCGAGTCAACCTGGAAAATGCAGATAATACAGCTGAGGACAATTAATTTATGATAACATTCAGTATTCAGGAGAGTAAGTCAAAAGCAGTAGCTCTTCTGCACTGGAATGGCAACACATTAGGTGTTGATTTGCATCGTCTTCTATAAGCTTGCCCGAGTAGAAGAGACCTCATGTGGATGATTTAAATCTATTAACAGTTGAGCCTACACAGGAGTGAAACTCCATTCAGACTGTAACAAGTATATTTTACAAAGGCTAAAAAGAAATACTAGTAAGTATCAAGTGTGCGTGTGAGAGACTGAAGATATGTTCACCTTGGTATGTTCAATACAACAAAGTACAATACAATCTTGAAGAGTAACTACTGTTAGTGAATTTATTACCTTAGAAGTTGCAACTGACCACTAACTCAAGCAGGTCTAACCCTCACTGCTCTAGAAAAGACACTATCTGAAAATGAGTTGAATTTTAATGGGCTCAGATAGCTTTGACAGAACTCCCGTAAGTATCCAACACACTCCCACTCCCTTCCTCAAGAATTACATTTTCCCACAAAAAGATAAAAGTAACTCAAAGTTTTCATAAAGGACTGTCAAGATAGTGTAATTAATCAGCTCAGAGTAACAGTGAGGTGATGATGCGACACCACTATTCACATTTTACAGTAAATGGAATATGAAATACCTCCTTAAGTTTGCACCACAAGGGTAAAAAATTGCCAAATTCAATCTCTTTTTGATTATGCTTCCCATTTAGAAAAATAGCACAAGTTGTTTGGAACAACTAATATAAAGACGTAGGAATAAAAGAATGAAAATCCATGAGGGATCCAAGTACTGTTATTTCACAGGCACGCCTTTGTGTTGCTGTTCTACAGAAATTCAGTGCAGATTGCTTCAGAGAGGTTGGTAAGCCTACACAAGTGTAAAGATGTATTTGTTTTATTCAAGCACTCCTTTCTTTTCCTCTGAAAGTGCGCCGCTAGATAATTATTCACCTGCTTTGTCTGGTATTTCATGATCATTTATATAAGGACAGATCTATTACCTTATGGTACCTTCCTCCTAGGTATCTGTGAGTAATTATTTAATACACTCATTACCTACAACAGCTCACACACAATCCATGTGTTAGCTACCTCATGCCCATGTCTATTTGTGTTTCAGCATACATGTTACAGCAGTGGAGTGTGGAAAGCTGCTTGAAGTTCCAAGGAGAAGACAACGCCACTGCCTTGTTCTTAGAAAACAAAACTTCAAACTTACATGGCAGAAAAGAGGAGAATCTTCTGTTTTAATTTACACTGACAGGAGCTTCTTCTGTAAGTGCTAACATCTGGCAACGTTTCAAACCCACAAACTTTTAGTAATTCAGAGCTGGAATCTAGACTTGGAGACAAAATGATATGTTTGGCCACAGTTCAAGCTCACTCCAGAACAAACACAGAATGACTAATAGGTACAAATGGGTGATTTTGTTGGGCCAAAAGTTTATTTAACTGACGAGTTACTTAAGAATTTGTGGCACATGAATACACACTGAAGATTAATGGGCACATGATGAAGTATGTAAATGAACTCGGTACAGACAATATTAACAAGTTCTGAGATTTTTAATTCAGTGTGTAATGGTAACAATCTACTTAAATAAGATCCTCTTTCCCAACTAGTTAATAAGTACTATTTCAAAATAGAAAATAATCTAGATTCCAAATTTTGCCTCTCAAAAAACTAAAAGATAAAGTAATGCTATAGTGCTGCTTCTCAACTCATCACGTAACTGTGAAGCTGATCTGTGTTATCAAAATCCCATACTGGCATAGAGCTGTACTCATTTCCCCAAATGCAGGACACTCCTCCTCACCATGGAGCTGCAGGAGAGTTAAACTCTCAAAGAGTTATCTGGGACTTGCATACTTGCCTACAGGTGAGTTTATTTGGATAAGCATACACCCAACCCTATCAGCCACTGTACATTAACTGTGCCTGTACACACTCTCACTCAGTGGCAAATCACGGCAGGAACAAAGGTTGGAAGTATTTTTCTTAGCCAGGCCTGAGCTTACAAATTTAATTACTCAACAAGCAGGAGGATCCCTGCCCTTCTGTGGAATCCATTTGCACCAGCCTGTCCATGAGCACATGTTTGACAACACTCCCATCACATCTTCCTGCCCTAAACAGGACAACTTTATCTCAGATTCCCCAAGCATCCACGCAGTACAACCCAGATTCTCTTTTCTCAAGAAAAGCACTGAAATTATATAAACTACTGTGTTGGTTGAACACAATGTGAAGTTCTTAATTTAAAAAAAAAAAACAAACCAAACCCCAAAACATAGCAAAACAAAGAACCCTCAAACATTAGTTCAAAGGAGTGACAAGAACTTCATACACCTGCCCAGTGTAACTTTTTTGGTATGAATATATGCGACAGTAACAGGGAAGTGAGTCTGCTCTAGTAACCTGGTTACTGACATATATCTGTGTATAATTATATTTTACAAATTCAGAGTTTGATTTCACCTCCCTATTATTTCCCACAATTGCTACTTTAGGAAGCCTTAATGCTATAATTTATAACAAAGCTACATAAGAAGTTTACATTAAAGCAAAGAAAGTAAATTAGCTAAAGCTAGCTAAATGTTTTTTAGCTAGCCTGAAAACTCTGCCTTATGTTCTGCCCCGGCCATCTTCTCATGCCTTGGAACATGGGCAATATACAGAATTGTTTGGTTAAAGCTCAGTATTCAGTCATGGGCCAAAGGTGACTGAAAAGAGCTGGATCAAATCACTTGATTCAAGCTAAGCATGGAGGCCTCTCAGACAAGCATCATTGTGCCCACAATAATTTGATGGACAGCACTGCCCCAGATGGCATTCCGCCTAAATGCAGCCAAAGAAAACAGTTAACATACTGCTACAGAAGAAGCCAGCTCCATCATCAACTGTTGTGCCTGTTTCCTGCAACTGCATGGAAGAAAGACAACTGTTACCATCTCTACTCTAATCCTTCCTTGGTCCTTTAACAACAGCTATTTGGCCAGTCTCATTTTTGTGCTTTCACTACTAAAGTTTCCACCATATAAGACACATATAGAAAGAGTAGCAATTGAAATTTTCCACAGCAAACTAATCAAAAGGAGAAAGGGATTTCTCAGATACTGCTATAATACGGAATTCCACATGACAGTCCACACAGTATTTCTTCAGTTATAAAAATAACTTAGCTTTGCAGTGATGAGTAGACACGATCATCAAAATGATCTGTAGCTATGCAACAGAATAACACAAGCATAACACCAAGTTGTGGTCTGCGTTTCAGTGGCCTCCTATAGATTAACTTAAAATGTCACCTTCATCTGTTTGGAAGGTGGCTTAACAACCATTTTGTGATTCAGGCAACACACAGACTACAGGCCCACAGACTACACTAGAAGACAGAAATCAGCATACAGGTCTACGTGCAAATCTTCCTATGACTTACCTGGAGTTCTCATAGTTTTTATAAAGTCTGTTCAGTGTGAGCTTTAATATGCAGTACTGCACGACAGTCACCCTCAGCATTCTCCCTCAACCCTGAACTCACAGCTTACTACCCAAAACTGAAGAGCTTCAGATGACTCAAAGATTGCACATTGCTGCTTCCATCAGCCAAACTGTCCTGAAATGCACGGATTGAGCAAATAAATGGAGCAAGACTTGTAAGGAGAGGCACTGCCTTTTAAAACTTTAAACATAATGTACTTATTATGTTGGTTAGAACCTAAGTCACTTGCCTGGCTCTTGGCACGTTTATTTCCCTGAGCACGTTATTCTGCCACACTGAGCAGGGCTGGGGGGAAGCACTTCCCTCAGAGTCCACTTTAAACATGATCAGTAAGTAATGAAATCATCTGGGTTTTTTTTTCCAAGTATGCCTACAGATACCAAAAGCTAGTTCTTAGTAGGCATTACTATAATAAAATGTGAATTATTGGGAAAAAGACTCACAGCCCAAGATAAGTTTGTCCTAAGAAGAAACAGTAACTCATCACAACTTTGCTGTACAGGAAACTCGTTATTAAATCATCACAGCCACTGCTTTTCACTTTCACTGCTGTTTGCTGCTGCTGCAGCAGAAATCTAGGCAAAGAGGTTTATGTAAGGCACCAGATTAAAAAGCAGTGGAACCCTCACAAGAGACTTTCAAAAACTACTCTAAGCAAAACAGTTTCTAAAAGGCTCCTCACCACTCCAAAAAGATGTTAAACTACACTGGCTTACCATTTCTTTGATAATTTATATGAAATTCCAATTTAATCAACAGCACTATATAAAGAAATCATCAACTACTTACTGCATCAGTCTGGTAAAACAATGTATTCATAATTAAAACATTACATTTTCTTTTTTGCATTATTTAAACTGTGTAGCCAAGCAGCTTTCACATAAATCAGCACAAACCTTATTTTTTATTTCTCCCTCACTGGGTCTCTTTTAGCCACAGAAAAATACAGATTGTTCTCCTGCTTGCCTAGAATTAGAAACTAAAAGAAACTGAAAGAGCAGAATGAGCTGGTTGATGGCATTGCAAGGCCATCTTTGAAAGGTCCTGGCAAGGTCATGGCAGTGAGGGGAGGTTCCTGAGGACAGGAATAAATCAAGTGTCACCCCTGACTTCATGAAATAACATATGGCGACCTACAAGCCAATCAGTGTCACCTTGACCTGTGGGAAGGCTCATGGAACAAATAATCCTGGAAACCATTTCCAAAGATATTAAGGGTAAGATGATGATTAGGACCAGACACCATGGGTTTATAATGGGAAAATCATGCTTGACCAATGTGATAGCTTTCTTCCTACAAAGAGATAACTTGTACAGATAAGCAGTGGATGAGGGGAAAGCAGTGGATGTTCTTTATCTTTACTTCAGTGAAGCTTTCAACACTGCATCCCAGAACATGCCCACAAATAAAATTATCAAATGCAGACTACAAAAACAGTGAGGCAGACTGAAAACAAAATGAACTTCCAGGGTCAATGCACTGTGATCAGTGGCGTGAAATGCACCTGGAGCCCAGCCACTAGTGGTGTTCCCTAGCAGGCCACTCTCAGGCTGATTCTATTCAAATCTCAGCAAGTCTGCAAATGACACAAACCTGGGGGGAGTGGCTGGTAGACCAGAGGGTCATGGTACCTTTCAGAGGGAGCTGGACAGGCTGGGGACATGGGCCAACAGGAACCTTGTGGTCCAGCAAAGGGAAATGACAAGTCCTGTGCCTGGGCAGGGATAACCTCAGTCACCAGGACACACTGGGAAGTAGTTCCCCACAGAAGGCTCCAGGGATCCTGGGGACAAGCTGTGACCAGAAGCCAGAAAGCTGCCCTTATAGCAAAGCAGGCCAACAGCCTCCAGGCCTGCTGTGCAGAGCATTGCAAAAAGGGTGAGGGAGGTGATAGGATCCTTCCTCTCTCCTCAGCTTGGTGAGCTCAGAGCTCTGGATCACAGAACCATAGAATCACCAGGTTGGAAAAGACCCACCAGATCATCACGTCCAACCATTCCTATCAAACACTAAACCATGCTTAAAAACCTTAGGCACCTCATTCACCTGTGCCTTAAACACCTCCAGGGAAGGTGAATCAATCCCCTCCCTGGGCAGCCTGTTCCAGTGCCCAATGACCTTTTCTGTGAAAAATTTTTCCTAATGTCCAGCCTAAACCTCCCCTGGCGGAGTTTGAGGCTATTTCCTCTTGTCCTGTCCCCTGTCACTTGGGAGAAGAGCCCAGCTCCCTCCTCCTCTCCAAAACCTCCCTTCAGGTAGTTGTGAAGAGCAATGAGATCTCCCCTCAGGCTCCTCTTCTCAAAGCTAAACAAGCCCAGCTCTCTCAGCGGCCTGCTCTCCAGTTCCCTCACCAGTTTTGTCACATCCAGTTCTGCCTTTCCCAGAAGAGAAGGACTTACTGGAGGTAGTCCTGCAAAGGGCCACAAGGACTATGAAAGGGCTTGGAGCTTCTGACACACAAAGAGCGGCTGAGGAACCTGGGAGTGTTCAACCTGGAGAAGGGAAGGCTCAGGGGGATCCTATCCATTGGTGTCAATAAATACTCTTGTCTGCCTTACAGAAATCTTTTATTTCCACCAATAATTCTCATGACATGAGGTTTATTTTGAACTTGAAGATGTTTTTAAAGTATTACCAAAATAGTGGCCAAAATGCACAAGGTACACAAAACATCCAGTATCTTTTTCCTTTAGGAAATACTACTTCTTAGTTCCAGAAAGATTTGGACTACATGGGTTAAACTAGGGGACAGTTATTCTGGGCAATTCATCTGGGACCTATGTGTGCTATACTCTAATGTCAAGAGTGCCTCCAAATCATCTGTATCAGAAACATTTCTATTTTTTCACCATTTGTGATGTCTTGAAAGTCTAGACTCAGACTTTTCGTCTGAGCCTATATTAAATTATAAATTGAATATTAAAATCTTAAAAAATACAGTCTAAAATGGCCCTCTAGTTCTTGAAAAATAACCTTATAAGATTCTCACACACCTCTCAGTTCTTAATCTTATATCCTAAATTCAGTTACAGTGCTGAACCAGGCAGCCATCTCAATAGCAACAGAATGATGCCAAACTTGGGATTTTGACTTCCCTTCAAGTTTAAACAGAACAGAGAGAAGCGGGAAAAATGTTTTCTTGCACATGCTAAAGTAATGTGAAACCAAAGTAAACATACAGTTTATCTGCATTGTAAGTGATCCTCTGTGTACGGTATAGAGCAGTTCATAGTATTCCTGAAGTTTGAAGGTCAAGATTGACTTCATTGCACTTCAGTATCTCACAGATTCAAATGTTTTTAACTAATATTTTCAGTCCAAAGGGATAGTCAGTATATTAACCTCTTCAGTGACCCTAAAATGGAAGGCAACTATTGCATCAAAACAAGCTTCTCAATTCCTTATTCACTAAATTAAGATGTACCTTATTCAATACTCCAGACTAAAATACCTATTTTTAAGAAACACAGCAGGCTATGGGTCCAACTATCTTCTAGAGATAAACTCTGTTATAGCTTTCAGGTAGGTAAAGTTAAGCCTACAAGGACAACAGGTACACTCCTTGTTTTTAAGAGCTAACATTGTCAAAGATGTGATGACACAGCAAGTAATCTTCCACGTTTTTCTTCAGCCCTGCACGGATACTTTTTGTGGTTTTTTTGTTAACTGCACTACAGCAGTTTGTGCCAGTTCTGACAAAGTCTAGCAAAATGATGATGCAGGAATCCTCTACCGAGGAGAGGAAAGGAGTTGCCCAGCAGTTTTTAAAGCTCATTCTTCCATGTGCAAACTAAGGTCTGAATCATTACGATAACTTGAATAAATGTTACCGAGGAGGACACTTAAATCTTCAGGGGTTACTTTTTGCTTTTTTTCATGTTCAAAAGTGCTAGTGAAGACTAAATTGGAACAAATGAGCAGCAGAAGACAAAGAGAGCATCAAGAGCTACAGTGCTGGACATTGGGGCACTGCCTGATGAGCCAAGGAGAAATAACTGCAGCCTCAATTTTCTTTTCCTTGTTTCTTTCACTTCAGGTGTTCCGAAGTTCATCAAGGCTGTATTTTCCTTGCCCAGCCGCAGAAAAATAGCTGTGTGTTGTAGTCACAGAGGTCACAGCACAGCTAAAACCTGTTTAATTCCCTTTCGGTCTTACTCAATGACACTTTAGTGAATTCTCACTATTCTCCTCCCTGGTTTCAGGAAGGTGAGAAGGTTCCTTGTCACAAACCTCTTCACGTAATAAAGCTAAAAACACGTGAAAGAAGTGAAACAACTTAAATAACGCTTGTGTCTACAGAGCCTTTAAAGACTTTTTCCAAGAAATGAGTCCAGCAAGAAGGCTTGGAATGCAACCAAGCCATGCCAGCGTACTTGTTAAGAAAGTTACTGTTTTGGAGAGGGATACAACTATCAAATGCAAAGCTTTAATGAAGTAATATGCTAAACACTCACACAGTATAGGTTAACTATCCCTAGGTGAGGAAGCATACCAGCAGACGTGCTCTTACACTGGGCCAAGATGGTCTGGTTTTATTAGATGTAACAGTTTCTGGTAGTTACACAAAACCTAAGATTACTTAAAAGTTAACATATGCTGCAAACAACCCTCATTTTAAAGGTCCTGTTGTATTATTTGGAAGTCTTACTTTAAAGTTTATAGATATCACAGCAGTGAACAATTCTACCTTAGCCAAAACCCACTTGGATTTCTAGCTTCACACACCAAAACACTAAGCCATCAGTCAAATAGAAGAATAATGGGAACATCCACATTTTTTTAAATTTGTGTTAAACCTCTACATCCGCTAAGTTCTTCTGCACTCCCTCAGTAAGATGTGCATGCACACTAAAGACCAGTTCCAGGAGGCCAAGACTTTCTCAACCCCTGTTCCTGCTCTTAGTTTTGATTAATTTGCCAGACACCAGCATTTGTTTGTTAAGTTTTCAGACATCTGTGCACACACACATACAAGGGATATGCAGAAAAGTGGAGACACTGAAGTACTTAACAGGAAGCAGAGAAGAATTAAAAAGGAGAGTAGTCAGGCAGAAAAAAAAGGAAGCAACTGCTGCCTCCACCCCACAGATTTGGTTCCTGTGTTGACAGAGCCTCCTATATCTTTGTGTTGCAACAGAAAAGTAGTATTCCTGCACATCACACCAGGATAGGCAAATACTCAGTACTAATGAATCTCAGATTCATGTAATTTACTGGAATAATTCCCTGCTTGGCATCCATTACCTAATCGGTTTCCACTGGGATGAGATTAACATCTTCTGTAACACTTTTTATCTAGTATCACTATAGTGATAAGCTAGATACTTAGAACTGTAAATTCTTTACTCCTGCAAATTAGTTGGTGCTTAATAGCAAAGTCAGACATTTCTCAGTAGTGGCAAAATACCATATTTAACAATTTTTTGTTTATCAGGCGACCCTTCTATTTAAAGTCTTATGAGTGCCCAGACGACCTTTCTTCTGAAATTATGTGTATTATATCCTCCCTCCTCTGCAGTTATAAATGCATTAACCTTTGAAGTGTGCCCATCACTGACCAGTGTACATCCATAACTGCAAATCATTACACACCTTAAAAAAATAAATAAAACATACCTGACTTAATAGCTGTCCATGAAAAATGCTGTTCACCACATTCAAGACCTGTTTTATAAGTTTTCTTTGAGAAGCAGGAATGAGAGTTGCGTATCTGGTCCCTGTAGTCTCCAGTTCCTGCTGTACTTTATCCAAAAGTTCACAGAGAAATTCCTGAGCATCTTGCTGGGCATATCCCCTGAAGGCTGGAATTAGCCTCCACACAGAATGGAGCATGGCAAAAGGAGACACCAGTGCCCATTTACCAGACCACATAACTTGGAACAAAGTATGCAACTCATGGCAGAGAGAAATATGCTTTGAACTGGGTTCTCTGGGCTGAATAAGTTCCATATTTCTACTTTCTGATGCTCCTCCACTTAATCCAGAGGATAAACTGGGCCGCCTCACAGAACACGATCTCCTTACTTTCTCTTGGTTCTCATTCACATGAAATGTTGAGGCAGCTGACAGGTGTTTAGATGAAGATCTGGTTTTACCATTGGTTGCAGTTGCCAGCAGTTCCTGAGTTTCATTGAGATCAAGCTTTAAAAAGCATTCTCGAAAAATAAGTAAGTGACTTAATACCTGCAGGATAGAATTCATATAACATGTATTCCCCAGGTTTCTCAGTCCTGTTACTCCAGGAGTCACCGTGGGCCTTCGTTTAATTGGAGAGTCACTTATTTTTTTCAACCTTACTTCATCTGAGGTACATGGTTTTTTAAACTCCGCCACAGGTTCTGTGTTCTGTGATGTCTTTTGCGGGCAGGGTGCTGTTCCTGAGGACATTCTAAGCTGATTTTGTAAACGACTACTCTTTCTTGGAGGCATCTTTTCCATCTCTGCTTTTAACTCACGCTTTCGCTCTTGTCTTCTCTTCCTAGCTTTGTCCCTTCTTTCTTCTTCTTCTTCCCGACGCCTTTCTTCTTCCAACATCCTTTGTCCACTAGGTGTCAATTCAAGCCATGATCTAAATATTTTGCCCAGCAACGCACACCGTCGGTGCCAGAGAGCTGTGAACACACGATCTTTCCGAAGCAAGGCTCGGGCACCACCACCATGTGAAAGGTAAGAATCATCACTTGCACCCATAGAACGCAAAGTCCTCCCACTTCGAGTAGTGCACTCATAGTTTTGGCTCTTGATTGCGCTTAATGTACTTCGCAACAGTTTTAAATCACCAGTTGCGTTATCATTAAGAACATAATCATCGCAGAGATAACAGAAAACGTAGAGCTCATTTACTTCCAGTGCCACTGGGTGACTGCTCTCCTGAAAGTGCTTTAGTGCATGTTCTTCAATGTATCTCCCACAGGCCACATGGGAGCAGCTGAGGCACGCCCACACGGACTCGGTGGTATTACAGTCCACGCAATGCCATTTCTGAGGGTTCAGAATGGAGTGATCTTGGGCCAGCCGCAGACGTCCTATGTGCTTGCACTTATCCATTGTTACAACTGGAATCACAGAGATATGCTGGCAAAACACATCATCCAAACTATTTTCTGTCCATGATATTTCAATCTCCAACTGAAAAAAAACCAACCAAAACCCAGTTACAGTTCAAATACCCAACTGTATTGGTTTCACAGGTGTCAATATACCAAACTCATGCTTGAAGTCAAGACCATGATCTCTATCCCACCAAGTCCCACTAAACAGGTTGAGGCGGAGCCTTCATAAGGAGCCACAATCAACATCACCACCAGCAGTTTGTCGTTCAGGCTGAATGGTCTGAACAACACTACTTATACACGCAGCACCTTCTGGCTCAAGATTGAAGCATACTAGCTACAGTTCAGATTTGGTCTGTTTTTTCAAAGGAGCACTGATTTAGGTAAAAGACACTGTTAAGAGTTCAGATATAAAAACAACTTGAAGTGCAACAGGTTGCCCAGAGCATCTGTGGATGCCCCATCCCTTGACGAGTTCCAAGGTCAGGCTGGATGGAGCTTTGAGTAACCTGATCTAGTGGAAGATGTCGCTGCCCACAGCAGGGCCTTGGATGAGATGATCTTAGAAGGCCCCTTCCAACCCATATTATGTGATTCTAAAATGTTCCTTAATTCTGTCTCTAAGAACACTGGTGCAGAAGTGCAATGTTCACTTAAAAGTTATGTTTACACATTGCCAACAAGCCTCAGACAAATGAGGCTTTACACACCTCAAACCCTTAATTAAACCATGCCTTTAATTAAATCACTGCACCTTTGTGCTCAGGCAAGCACATTATACCAATACTTTCTACACTAATATATCTTCAGTAAGTACACTTTACAGTCTAACACCTCTGAAAAAAATTACTCACCTGGAAAAATAGCACTTATTGTCTCCCTAAGATAGAAATGCTATTGGATATCTACCTCGATTGCTTTAAACTTTATAAAAAACTGCATTTAACAGTCTTTCTAATCCATGCCTAAAAAAAATAACCTAAAACTTTGCCTAGAACTGGCTTACGTTCTTTAATAAAATTTACATGACAACATGTATTTGTCTAAAGCTGCTCTATTTGCTTTCTTCAGCAAGTGCATTTATCCAAAAGAAACAGGTAAGTTCATCACTAACAAAACGGTGACTCATTCTTTCTTTATGCTTTTACCATCTTTCAGCTATCTCTACTCAAGAGAGTAGGCACCTAGGGACAAACAATGCATCAGGAAGTGATTATATTTGATCTACTCTGTTCACGTTCATGATGTCACAGACCAGAAGGGCTAAATAGCACACAGCACCAGTATCGTTGCGCACAGTGTTTGCCAGATGAAACGGTTAATTCATCAGGAGAACCAAGGGGTCATGTCAAGCGTGCTGATTTATGCCATTACAAATGCACGCATACCGTGGACCTGTCCTAGACTTCACTGCATCAAGCTGTGCAGCTCTATGTTTTACAGGCAAGTAAACCACGCTACAAAAATTGAGCGATTTAGACAACCTCAGATAGAACTCTAACGACTGCTTTCCAGCTATTGGCCTGGAACATGCTACTATTTTTCCATTTTTACAGTCCTGATATTAACAAGAATAGGTGACACAAATTAGAACAGAAGTTCAGGGTTAGACTAAGCATTAGATTGAGGAAACACTAACATACAATGAAATGACACAACTAAGGAAGGGAAAGAGGTAAAAAGCTGCAGCTGGATAGGAAAGAAGCTTTACTTTTCATCTGGTACCGAAACAAAAACTATAGTTAAAACTATTAAAAATTACTTTGGTTCACTGGCCCACAGTTAGTGCCTTTAAAAATGCTACAATACATATGGGCTATAAAAATTAATCTCTTAAGCACACAGCGAGCATCCAGCATTGCATGTGTTGTGTAGGTCTTACCCTGCAGCTCAAAGAAAGGTTGAGCCAGTTGTCATGAAAAATTGTGTACAGTACAAAATGCCTATATTAATAATTCTCTTTCTATTTATTTAAGAGTTGTCTCCAGTCCATATTACCTGTACTGAAGAATTTTAGGCACCATGACCTCTGGGTATCCATTCAGTAATTCCAAGATTAAGTATCAGCCATAGCGTATTACCAGAGGTTGAGATCCCTTGCGTACTATCACAGAATCACAGAATCACAAAACAACCAGGTTGGAAGGGACCCATCGGATCTTCTAGTCCAACCATTTCTATTCTATGGTCAACAGATCACAAAAATAATGGCTTCCTGAACTTTTTTCAGCTTGCTAGCATCCATAACATTCATTCCTTCTAAAACCCAGTCTATCCATAGACTGCTAATGATATTCTTTTACAGATAAGACCTTATTTATAAAGACAGTACAAAAAACCCAAACTAAGACCATTAGTACCATCCCCTGTCTCTTCCTAGTCTGATAACCTGTTTTCCCCAACAAAGCTGAACTTCTATAACACTGATAACATTCACAAGAATTTCAGAGTTGGATCATGTATCTTAACTCTTCCTGAGACAGTAAAATAATACCTATGCAAAGTGTGCTGTGAGAATTAAATATGGTAGGCAGGATTTTAAGAGGCAAGGCTCACCTTTGTATTTTTAGGCTAAGAGAAAAAAAGATTCTCCTGCATAGCATCTTAGTAACAGTCCTTTCCAACAGGCCAGAAAAGAACACTAAGCCCTCCCTTCCCATGGGGCTGTCACACATAGCAATGCTGTCAATCAGGAGCCTGACAAGTCAACTCTTTGTTTTTTTAAAGTCGCTGTGTAAACACTGTGCCTTATTTTTCATCTCTGTTTTAATATTACAAGGCCAGAAAGTTGTTCCCCATTTAAAAAATATTTTTGACAGTGAAACTACTTCCATGTCTCCATGTAAACAGATGTTGGAATGTGGACAAAAGTAGTCCACTGATTTCAGGACAACCACTGTGTAAACCAGGTTTGCACAATCAAGCTCTTCATGCAAAAGCAACATGATTCTACGAAAGCGCAAGATCAGCGCCTTGAAGAGAAAAACCTAAAGCCCCAGCTCCCCCACCGGCAACCAAGCCAGCATGACATTTTCCCACCTACGTAGTCAATGTGTGTAAAAAGGGAAGGGGGGAGGGGGAGGAAACATCCTGGTATGGGAGAAGTCTTTCTTTGTAGAAAATGTGAAGAGATCAAAATGCAGGGTTTGGTCAAAAAGACAGAAATATCTGAAAAGACTGCGAAAATCTATAAGTACAAAACTGAGACAAAGAAAACTTCAGCTAAACATGAAGCAGCAAAGTGACAGTATAGACGTTTTAAGTGGCACAGTGCAGAAAGTACTGAGATTACAAGTCACAAAATTTTAAAACTTTAGCTTAGAACCCAGACTTGGCAAGACAGAATAGCTTGGGGAAGAAAAGAACAGAAGCAAAGTGACAGATACTGGTAAAGAAACCTAAAAAAATACTTAATACTCATTCCCACACCTACTAGAAAGCTGCAGCTGGAATAAAATAGTATAACCAAATGCTCCAACGTGAAAAATCCCTAAAGAAAGTTATTCAGTGCTGGTTTCTGCATTCTTCTCTCCCGAGGTTCAGTCCTGTGCACACACACAAAGAAACTGTGAATTAGTTGACCAGCACTTCAGAGATCAAGCACCCGTGTGTTCTTAGCACAGACCTAAGCTGAAGTATCCAAAATAACAAGTACTAACATACAGAATAGCACTACTGAAAGCATTAAGTTATCTGCAAAAACAGGAGATATGCAAAAGACTTTTTTTGCATAAAAGTATCACAAGCTAAAAATAAAGATATAGGGAATAGATTTTTTTTCATTGAAACACATTTCAACCTTGCTGATGTGTTTGGTTCTTTAGTTACACTAAGGATGGCTGGTAAAACATACATTTTGGGGTAACTCACGAGCTAAAAAGTACTCGATGTCAAAACAGAACAACTTATAAGTCAAGAAAATACGTTCTTCCATTTGTGTTCTACGTAAACAAGAAATTTAAATAATTATCACAGCTAACAAATTTTGAATTGTAACTTTAAAAATAAGCTAAAGGAATTATTTTCCCCTAGTCGCCACTTTTGCAATTAACTGCTTGGTACATTAATTAAAAAATAGTCTATCTCAAGAGTTACATTAGAAAAGCAGTACGGAGTTTTACTAATATAAATACAGGCGTGTGTGTGTGTGTGTGTGTGTGCTCGAGTGTGCCATTAATACCTTGGCTTTTAAATCGGATCAGTTCACCAACCGCTTTTTTGTCAGGTTCAGAGTACCTATTAAATATCTGAAAAAATAGGAATCATGGATACTAGGGCAACCAAAAGTTTTAGTTAGCAAGCATGCTGTCTAGAAAGAAAAGAGAATCACAGAATCACAGAACAACCAGGTTGGAAGGGACCCATCGGATCTTCTAGTCCAACCATTCCTATCTAACACTAAACCAAGTCCCTCAAAACGTTCTGCTTTGCTGCTTTCTTAAAGCTATTTATTCTTCCAAGAAAACAACCCAACAAAGCATCGATACGCACAACTTCAAGCTGCTGTGCAGTCCTGCAGGGTGATAGTACGACTTAGAAAGCCAAAACAGCACTTCAGAAAGAAATTTTGTAAGCTGCTTCCCAATTTTAACCGCACAGCCTTTGACAAGAAACCTCCCTCTCTCCATTCTTTGGAGCCACGCAGATCGCCTTTAGCTTTTTCTGCCTTTTTTCGCCTGTCTGTGCCTTGGGAGCACTTCCAGGCACCGGTGCAGCGTTCCATGCAGCGCCTCCTATTGCAAACAACTCCGCGTTTCCTGCAGCTGAGGGTTCAAGGTAAACAAAAAGCTCGGATTTAAGCGCTTAAGCATGAAAACCACAGCCTTTCTAATGAGCCTGGATTGACGCTTCGCACTTCTCCCCACCGAGGAAAACAACCACCTCCTGCCTGCCCTGACAGCTCCTGGGACAACGCCTGTGGCTCCCGCAGGGACAGCGGCAGGACGAGCCTGCCTTAGGGGGAAGGTCCTCGCCACACCAAGGGGACTCTCCTCCCCCTGGAATCACAGAATGGTTTGCGTAGGAAGGGACGTTAAAGCTCCCCCGGTTCCACCCCCGTGACACAGGCAAGAACATCTTCAACCCACCAGGCTGCTCACAGCCCCGTCCAGCCTGACCACGAATGTCTTCAAGGATGGGGTTGGAAGGGACCTTAGACCTCATCCAGTTCCACCACTGTACCATAAGCAAGAACAATTTCAACCCCAGCAGGCTGCTCCAAGCCCCTTCCAGCCTGACCACGAATGTCTCCAAGGATGGGGTGGGAAGGGACCTCAAAGCTCACCGAGCTCCACCATAAGCAACAATATCTTCGACCCATCAGGCTGCTCCAAGCCCCGTCCAGCCTGACCACGACTGTCTTTGAGGATGGGGTAGGAAAGGACCTTAAACCTCATCCAGTTCCACCACTGTGCCATAAGGAAATACACCTTCACAAGCCCAGCAGGCTGCTCCAAGCCCCTTCCAGCCTGACTAAGAAGGTCTCTAAGGATGGGGTGAGAAGGGACCTCAAAGCTCACCGAGCTCCACCATAAGCAACAATATCTTCGACCCACCAGGCTGCTCCAAGCCCCTTCCAGCCTGACCATGAATGTCTTTAAGGATGGAGTAGGAAAGGACCTTAAACCTCATCCAGTTCCACCACTGTACCATAAGCAAGAACAATTTCAACCCCACCAGGCTGCTCACAACCCCGTCCAGCCTGACCACGACTGTCTTTGAGGATGGGGTAGGAAAGGACCTTGAACCTCATCCAGTTCCACCACTGTACCATAAGGAAATACACCTTCACAAGCCCAGCAGGCTGCTCCAAGCCCCTTCCAGCCTGACCACGAATGTCTCCAAGGATGGGGTTGGAAGGGACCTCAAAGCCCATCTAGTTCCATAAAAACAGGGACACCTCCCAGCAAAGCTGCTCACAGCCCCATCCAACCCGACCACGAATGTCTCCAAGGATGGGGCTGGAAGGGACCTCAAAGCTCCCCCGGTTCCGCCCCCCCCTGCCATAAGCAAGAACACCTTCAACCCACCAGGTTGCTCACAGCCCCGTCCAGCCCGACGACGAACGTCTCCCAAGACGGGGCAGGACTTCAAAGCTCATCCAGTTCCACCTCCCCGCCATAAGCAAGAACACCCTTCAACCCACCAGGCGCCTTGGAGCCCCCCCTCAGCCCCGTCCCGCCCGGCCTCCCGCACCCCCGAGGGAGGCGCCCCCCCCCCCCGCCCCGTCCCCTCCTCACCCCGACCCGGGGCACCTGCTCCGCGCGCGCCCCCGTCACCCGCCGCCGCCATCTTGGGCGCCCCGAGCCGCGGCCCCGAGGCGACGTCAGCGCGCGCGGCGGCCGCGCCCCCCCCTTCCCC